>OX424574.1:88660912-88998253 GCA_949152435.1 Gastracanthus pulcherrimus
TCCTCGTTCTGGTGGACCTTCGACGGGAACAGCTTCGATTATGAGGGCGTTGTGCACCACGAATATGCCCCTACAGGCCAGACAATCAATAAAGAGTACTACGTTGAAGTTTTGAAAAGATTACGTAATGCTATCAGGAGAAAACGACCGCAACTTTAGGAAACCGGTGACTGGCTTCTTCATCACGACAATGCTCCAGCGCACGCATCAAACCTTGTGCAGCAGTATTTATTGAAACACAGTGTTGAGCAGCTCCATCAGCCTCCATACAGTCCTGATATAGCTCCCTGCGACTTTTGGCTGTTTCCTCGATTGAAAATGCCGCTTAAAGGACATCGATTCGACAATAAACAGACTGTTGAAACTAATGCGACGAATGCACTAAAGGCGATTCCGAAGTCTGACTTTCAAGAGTGCTTTAATAAGTGGAAACATCGATATGAGCGTCTTGTTCAATCAAATGGGGACTACTTTGAAGGATGCCACCCCCCGGATGACGAAGAATAAATCAAGCGCCGAGAAATCGAGGTAGGTCGGATACTTTTGGGACAGACCACGTATGTTATTATAATTGATATAGAATATATCATAAAATATTTTTATATACGTTTATAGGTTTATAGGTAAGTACTAAACATTATTAATTTATTATTGCTTTTTTTTTATTAATCATATTTATAATTGGGCCACGAAGATTTTGGTTAAACTAATTACAAATACACTAGTAAATTAATAAGTATATTTTTACAATATAGTCGTGTTCAAATGACATTAGAATTTATTATTTACATAATATATTACAATTATATTTATATAACATTGCATTTACACAGTCGTCGTGCTTGTATATATGCAATATAAAAATAACGCTACATCTTAGAAAATAAAATAGATAACGTAGAAAATAGTCATTGAGACTGTTTTTTTTCTATTTAGAAAGAAATTTCAACGACTTTAATAAATATATTTTGTAGTTCAAATACATTTTACATTCAAAAGCATACACGAATTTACTTACAAATATATAATTTAAAAAATTATTCAATCCTTTAAAACACGCATATTTTAACGTACGGATAATCATGAAAATAGGAAAACGGGTTTTTTGGAGTCGCTTATTACGACTCTACTATTAGACTTAAATACTGAAATTTTAATTCGGAGTTACTATGGTTTGGACCATGCTTCAAAGAGTTATTCTATTTTTATTCCACGTCACCAAACAGGTAAAAATAGATAGATGTGTTTTTATATGGTATGCTTTCCCTAGTTGAAACACTTATATTTAAAAAAGAATTGAAAAGGGAATCAAATGATATCCATGAACTAATACAAGGCTAAGGGCGGCGGAGAAGATTTGAAATCGAAAATTCAAGTGAATATTGGCGATCACAAGCAAATAGAAAGAGCGCTGCTGCATACAGTAAGTCGGCATATAAATGCATGTAAAAATGGTACTTACTTTACAAAGGTTCTAAATTTCACCACCCATAAGAAGACCTCTAATTTAAAGTTATCCTACTGCCGCATAAGGGTGGTAAATACGGACTATATTAATTTTGGTAGTATATTTCAATGCTACAATCAATATCCTTATTCCTCTTTTGTTAACATAATAAGTATGTCCTTCATAACAATACCTAGCGTATTTTATTTCTCCCTTCAACGCATCATCTCCAAGAAGATAAGAAAATTTAATTGTTTATTTTATTCATAATTGTACCAGATTATTAAGTACATTGCAAGATAAATGTTTAAACATAGTGAATGAAAATAAATATTACATATATTATATTAGGTAAGAAGACAAGCCTAGGTTAAACATTAAAACCCAACTGTTTTTTTTTTATAAATTACATGAAATGTATGCATTGATCTTAAGAATATGGATCCAAATATTCTATTGTTATTACAAAATTCACTGTGCAACTAAAAAAAGTGTCTTCGAACACGCAACCTACTATAAGAAAGAATGTATTTTTTAACAATAATTCACATAATAATATATATTTTCACTAATAAGCGATAAGAATCATATTATTATGCGAATTGTTGTTAAAAAATAAACATTCTTGTGTAATAATGTTTAACACAACTTTATTGCATCGTTAGGTTCAAGTGTATACACGCGCCCATGATTAATATGGACTAAAATAAAACAAAATGCATAAAGAAGTAAATTGTTACCGATTTGCACAGCTAGGAAATATTTCCAAAACTGATGCAATATTCGTCAATATCTCGACGAACTATCCCAAATTACAAAAAAAATTAAGCTTTAACGCCATTCTGGAGCCGACATAAATAAATCGAGGAAATTTGAAGTAAAATTTTTCCCATGCGAGTAGCGTGCGCGCGGAGGCGGTTGCCGCTACCCCCGCACTACGCCGCGGCCAAGTTCCACATCGAGGTTGAGGCGATTATCGTACCAGTAAAAAAATTCCAGGTGGTCTGCGCAATTTTCTTTCTTTTTATTGTTTTTCAATTGTTATAACCTAAAAATAGTCGAAAACAAACGAAAAAACATGTAAAATCGCTGTTTTTTTATGCCTGTTAGATAATCGCCTCAACCTCGACAGCGCCTCCGTAGCGTGCAAATACCCCTTATACATCGCAGATTTATTATACAGTGCGTCTCATAACTATAGAAACACCAAAAAATTTTACATTTAAATCTGTGTATTATACCTTTTCTTAAAAAACCTGTAACTTTCGAAGAAAAAAACCAAGGATAATATTAAAAATAGCAAATAAAAGGCAATTTTATTCTCTTTAAGACGTTACCAAAATATTGTGTCTACATTAACTTATGAAAAATTCACGGACGGTTTAAACAAAACTTGAATACTAGATAAAAAATGTACATGGATTTAAATGGGTCTAAAAATTTAAAGTGTTTCTATAGTTATGAAACAACGATAACTTCTTTAATGTTGATGCGAAAAAAATATTCTAGTAATGTTTTAAAGAAAATATATTTTCCATTCATTAGCTTTTTGCAAAATTATCCTCGGATTTTTGCTTCCAAAGTTACAGGTTCTTTAAAAAAAGGTATAATATACACATTTAAACGTGAAAATATGTGGTGTTTCTATAGTTATGAGACGCACTGTACAACATTTCATCGGTAATCGTATCTTATTTTTTTATGGATACTTCAACTCTTCTTAGATATCGTGTTTTCTTCCCAGCACTAATTACTGCAAGTTGCGACTACAATAATTTAAACAAAAAAAAAACTATCTAGCTCCAGGAAGGTCAAAAAGCAAAAAAAAATTACAACGGGGATCATTTTGAAGATATTTCCAATACCTGCAAGTTTTAAAAGCAACAATTTTACATTCGAGCTTCGTGTTCGCTGCTACATACCAAAAACCATTTAGGCCCATTTTTCCGACTATTCACGTGCTCCAGACAACAAATTATGAGTGGAATCAATATCAAATATCTTTTCAAACATGTTTTCTATAATGCAAAAAGAATCAGATGTTGAGTTTTGCAATGTTTCGCGCTTATTCTACAGGACTAGGTATATACACGTGCGCCATCTGCTACGTGTCCACTTCTCACTTGCTCTCTTGGTTGGGTCTATTATATGCCCTGGGAGTTTATTGGCCTACACAGCCAAAATACTAAGGAATAGAAACATAAGAATTTACATTGGTTTGTATATATATATACAAACCAATGTAAATTCTTATATCTACTATTTTTAGGTTATAACAAATGAAAAACAATAAGAAAATTGCGCAGACCACCTGGAATTTTTTTACCGGTACGATAATCGCCGCAACCGCGATGTGGACCTTGGCCGCGGCGTAGTGCGGGGGTAGTGGCAACCACCTCCGCGCGCACGCTACTTGTACACGACAAATTGTACTTCAAATTTCAAAGGTACAGCAAAAAAAATTCTGACTTATCCAATTAGAAATTGTGATATAAGCATCCAACGTAATTTTTCATTAATCTTTACAAACAAAGTAATGATAATTGTTGTTTGAATCATTGTTAAAATTATGTATGGCTTTGCCATTTCAAGATTACAAGCATGGATTGACGTATAGATAACCTTCTGAGCATTATGGCACCATTGAACGTTAGAATGGTTCGATTAGTAGGGGACTACAAAAAAAATTCTGATATTTTCAATTAGAGTTTATGATATTCGCATCCCACTTAATTTTTTAACAATCATTACAAAACAAAGTATTGATAATTGTTGTTCGTATATTCCTAAAATGGATAGCCTTACGAGGATTATGGCACCATTGAACGTTAGAATGGTTGGATTAGTAAGATACTGCAAAAAAAATTCTGACTTATCCAATTAGATGTTGTGATATAAGCGTCCAACGTAATTTTTCATTAATCTTTCCAAACAAAGTAATGATAATTGTTGTAATAATTATTGTTAAAATTATGATTGACTTTGCCATTTCAAGATTACATGCATAGATTGACGTATGGATAGCCTTATGAGGATTATGGCACCGTTGAATGTTAGAATGGATCAATTAGTATAGGACTGCTAAAAAAATTTTGATTTTTTCAATTAAAGTTTATGATATTTGCATCCGACGTAATTTTTTAATAATCATTACAAAACAAAGCATTGAAAAATGTTGTTTGAATCATTGTTGAAATTATGTATAACTTTGCCATTTCAAGATTACAAGCATGGATTGACGTATGGATAGACTTATGAGCATTATGGTACCATTGAATGTTAGAATGATTCGATTAGTAAGATACTGCAAAAAAAATGTTGATATTTTCAATTAGAGTTTATGATATTCGCATACGACGTAATTTTTTAATAATCATTACCAAACAAAGCATTGAAAATTGTTGTTTGTATATTCTTTAAATTAAACTCGACTTTGGTATTAAAAATTACAAGCATCGATTGACGTTTGAATAGCCTTATGAGGATTATGGCACCATTGAATGTTAGAATGGATCAATTAGTAGAGGACTGCAAAAAAAATTCTGATATTTTCAATTAGAGTTTATGATATTCGCATCCCACGTAATTTTTTAACGATCATTACAAAACAAAGTATTGATAATTGTTGTTTGTATATTCCTAAAATGGATAGCCTTATGAGGATTATGGCACCATTGAACGTTAGAATGGTTGGATTAGTAAGGTGCTGCAAAAAAATTCTGACTTATCCAATTAGATGTTGTGATATAAGCGTTAAACGTAATTTTTCATTAATCTTTATAAACAAAGTAATGATAATTGTTATTTGAGTCATTGTTAAGATTATGGTTGACTTTGCTATTTCAAGATTACAATCATGGATTGACGTATGGATAGCCTTATGAGGATTATGGTACTATTAAATGTTAGAATGGTTCGATTAGTAAGGTACTGCAAATAAAATTCTGACTTATCCAATTAGATGTTGTGATATAAGCGTCCTACATTATTTTTTTCATTAATCTTTACAAACAAAGTAATGATAATTGTTGTAATAATCATTGTAAAAATTATGGTTGACTTTGCCATTTCAAGATTACAAGCATAGATTGCCGTATGGATAGCCTTATGAGGATTATGGCACCGTTGAATGTTAGAATGGATCAATTAATATAGGACTGCTAAAAAAATTTTGATTTTTTCAATTAAAGTTTATGATATTTGCATCCGACGTAATTTTTTAATAATTATTACAAAACAAAGCATTGAAAAATGTTGTTTGAATCATTGTTGAAATTATGTATAACTTTGCCATTTCAAGATTACAAGCATGGATTGACGTATGGATAGACTTATGAGCATTATGGTACCATTGAATGTTAGAATGATTCGATTAGTAAGATACTGCAAAAAAAATGTTGATATTTTCAATTAGAGTTTATGATATTCGCATCCCACGTAATTATTTAATTATCATTACAAAACAAAGCATTGAAAATTGTTCTTTGTATATTCGTCAAATTATACTTGCTATTTAAAAATTACAAGCATCGATTGACGTTTGGATAGCCTTATGAGGATTATGGCACCGTTGAATGTTAGAATGGATCAATTAGTAAAGGACTGCAAAAAAATTATGATATTTTCAATTAGAGTTTATGATATTCGCATCCCACGTAATTTTTTTTTAATAATCATTACAAAACAAAGTATGGATAACTATTATTTGTTTATTCCTGCAATTATGATTGACTTGGCCATTTAAAACTTACAAGCCTCTATTAACGTTTGGATAGCCTTATGAAGATTATGGCAACACTGAATGTTAGAACGGTTCTATTAGTAGAAGGCTGCTAATAAAATTTTTACATTTTCAATTAGAGCTTATGAGATTCGCATCCAACGTAATTGTTTAATAATCATTACAAAACGAAGTATTGATAATTGTTGTTTGTATATTCCTAAAATGGATAGCCTTATGAGGATTATGGCACCATTGATTGTTAGAACGGTTCGATTAGTAGGGGACTGCAAAAAGAATTCGGACTTTTCTTTATTAACGTTATTCTTTTCATTAATCTTTACAAACAAAGTAATGATAATTGTGGTTTGAATAATTGTTAAAATTATGGTTGACTTTGCCATTTCAAGATTACAAGCATGGATCGACGAATAGATAGCCTAAGGAGCATTATGGCACCATTGAATGTTAGAACGGTTCAATTGGTGTGAGGCTGCTAAAAAACTTATGACTTATCCAATAAGAATATATGATATAAGCATCCAACGTAATTTTTCATTAATCTTTAGAAACAAAGTAATGATAATTGTTGTTTGAATCATTGTTAAAATTATGTATAACTTTGCCATTTCAAGATTACAAGCATGGATTGACGTATGGATAGACTTATGAGCATTATGGTACCATTGAATGTTAGAATGTTTCGATTAGTAAGCTACTGCAAAATAATTCTGACTTATCCAATTAGAATTTGTGATATAAGCATCCAACGTAATTTTTCATTAATCTTTACAAACAAATTAATGATAATTGTTGTTTGAAGCATTGTGAAAATTATGGTTGACTTTGCCATTTCAAGATTTCGAGCATGGTTTGACGTTTGGATATCCTTATGAGGATTATGGCAACACTGAATGTTAGAACGGTTCGATTACTAGGGGCTGATAAAAAAATTATGATATTTTTAATTATAGTTTATGATATAAGCATCCCACGTAATTTTTTAATAATGATTATAAAACAAAGTATTGATAATTGTTGATTGTATATTCATAAAATTATGGTTGACTTTGCCATTTAAAAATGATAAGCATCAATTGACGTTCAGATAGCCTTACGAGAATTATGGCACCTTTGAATGTCATAGTGCTTCAATTAGTAGGGGACTGTTAAAAAAATTCTGAATTTTCTAATTAGAGTTGGTTATATAAGCATATAACGTAATTTTTCAATAATCTTTACAAACAAAGTGGTCACTATCATTGTCTTTAGTGTCCGGTTACTTCTCTCCACTGGATTGACTTGGGGATGGTATGATGGCGTGGTCACATTTCCATACTCCTTCAGCGTCTCGGCCAGGTGCTTATTTATAAACTCTTTTCCATTGTCCGTAAGTAGATAATTTGGAGTTTCCCATCGAAACAGGATAAGCTCCTCTAGGGCGCGAGCCACCGACTTCCCATCCGCTAATTTGGAGTTTCCAATCGAAACAGGATAAGCTACTCTATGGCGCGAGCCACCGCCTTCCCATCGGCTTCAGCTCAATCCAGCGCGTGAAGAGATCTTGGAATACCATCAAGTTTTAAACTGACTTTTGCTTGGCGGGAATTCCATAAGATCGGCTACCATTACGGCCCAGGATCGCTCTACTATCCACTTCTTGAGTAATTCTTTTGGTCCAGTTTGGGGATCTTTGTGCTTCAAACATTGAAGACAGGACTGTACGAAGTGGCGCACATCATAGTACATGACAGGCCAATAGTACCAGCGGGCTACTCGGTCATACGTCTGAGTCGCTGGATGTTGCGTTGAGAATAATTCTGACCGATCACTTCTAAATCGTCACTCTTCTCTCTTTTTATCGCTAGAATGCACTCTTATTTTTCTAAGTTTTCTCTATTCTCAATTTCTTCGCTAATTTCGTCAGTTTCACTCTCTTGTAACTATATATTCTCTCTCTTCTCACTCTCTTCTCTAGTCTTCTGTACGCCGCTCTCACTTTCGCTTAAATTACTGACTTTTATCTCTAATATTCTCGTGGTCGCTGGTGGTGTCCTATTCCTTGTATCTACTATCTCCACTCTCTCTTGTGTCGCTGGGCTATTCGGTCGTATGGTACTTGGGGCGCTGTTACGGCTGTTATCTATCGTTGCCAGTTTTCTGTCGTTGGTGGTTTGTGGAGGGGTATGGGATTCTTCTGCCCCCCTCCCCCTGCATCCCGTTTCCCATAGTCTGATTGTTTGGGGCGGACTGCCACGCTGGCTGTCTATTGGGGCACTCATTTGCATAAGGTCCCATGGCCCTACATAAATAGCATGTCCTTTGTGGACATTCTCTCGCTCTGTGTCCTACCGTCTGGGATGTGTAACATGCGCCATATACTGGAAAAGTCAGAATTCTTTTAGCAGCCCCCTACTAACCGAACCGTTCTAACATTCAATAGTGCCATAATCCTCATAAGACTATCCAAACGTCAATCGATGCATATAATCTTTAAATGGCAAAGTCAACAATAATTTTAACAATGATTTAAACATCAATTATCATCACTTTGTTTGTAAAGATTATTGAAAACATACGTTGGATGCTTATATCACAAACTCTAATAGGAAAAGTTAGATTTTTATTAGCAGTCCCCTACTAATCGAACCATTCTAACATTCAATGGTGCCATAATCCTCATAAGGCTATACCAACGTCAATCGATGCTTATAATTTTTAAATGGCGAAGTCAACCGTAATTTTAACAATGATTCAAACAACAATTATCAACACTTCGTTTGGAAAGCTTATTAAAAAATTGCGTTGAATGCTTATACCACAAACTCTAATTGGAAAAGTCTGAACTTTTTTAGCAGTCTCCTACAAATCGAACTATTCTAACCTTCAATGATGCCATAATCCTCATAAGGCTATCCCTACGTCAATCCATGCTTGTAATCTTAAAATGGCAAACTCAACCGTAATTTTTCCAATGATTCAAACAACAATTATCATTATCTTGTTTGTAAAGATTATTGAATTTTACGTTGGATGTTTATATCACAAACTCTAATAGAAAAGTCAGAATTTTGTTAGCAGTCTCCTACAAATCGAACTATTCTAACATTCAATGGTGCCATAATCCTCATAAGGCTATCCCTACGTCAATCCATGCTCGTAATCTTAAAATGGCAAACTCAACCATAATTTTAACAATGATTCAAACAACAATTATCATTACTTTGTTTGTAAAGATTGTAACGTGGCAGTTACGACGGCTTATTTATAGGCTTCTCTCGTTACTTTACCAAATTTTCTGTGTTAATGGGCGCCAGGTAAAGCGCGGCTAACTCGGCACGAGCCCTTTCCCAGAGAAAGTTCCGTGAAGAGGAAAATCAGGAATTAATAAATTTATAATAAACACTCACAAATTTTCTCTATATATATACCTAAGCTTTATTTTTAATCTTCGAATAATAATAACGGTCGGCAATTTACAATTATTTCTTATAACTACCGGTCGCTATACAAGATGGCTACTCGAATCACCACGTTTTCCCGAGCTTACTAATACCCCTTGAATTTTCCCTAAGAATTTTCTAATTTTCCCCTTTATCGATATCTTACATTCTCCTCGCGGATAATGACCATAGATTAGTGTACCTCTCGCGTCGCGAACTGATTCCTCGTTGGTGTCACACCACCAATTCGCGTAAATGCCGGAAAGCGTTTTACTATAATTATGTATATTTAATGTAAAATAATATAAATTGCCGACTCCGAGGAGTGCCGAGGGTCGCTCGACAATTATCAGTCCAACTCACCGTCGCTTAACTGTAGTTGCCGCGCTAGAAGTCTCGACGTCATTGCCTCGTGGTCGCTATTAACTCGCGAACCTCGCGTGGCCCGAGAAATCCCTCTGATCTGCCTTTAGCGCGCGTCTCGAATCTCCTGCGCGACCAAGAAATCCTGCCGATTTTCTAGTAGCGCTCCTCTGGTCTACTATCGCCAAACCACCACTACTATTTACTACTCGCCGATGATGTCCTCGCTGTCTTACAAAAACGTGAGAGGTGCGCGCGACGTGCGTCTGAAAGCTACGACGAGCGGGCAGTTAATGATCAAAATCGGAGAGGGCGGAAATCTCTTCCAAAATTTTGGTTCTTCTTCTCGCACAACTTCAGCTCACACACTTGTTGCTTCCGCCCCTTTCTTTATGGTGTTTGGCCTTGATTTTCCCTAGATGCGGAAATCAAGGCCAAGTCAGCGGTGATTTGAGTCGCTAACTAACATTGGCTCGCTCCGCGAATGCCGCCCTGTCCACGCAGCGCGGGCAATATGAATTGCTAGATATACACGCGCGGGCAACCCGGAGTGTATATCTATATCGGGCGCTTTCCGTTTTGTCGCTGCCGGACCAACACAGTCCTACGCTAGGATAGGCCGGCAGCTTCATGCGGCTCGCGGCGCGGCGGCTGCTAGCTCTCCCCTCTGTCGACAGCCGTGTCGGTATCTCTCTCTCTCTCTCTCTCTCTCTCTCTCTATCTCTCTCTCGTGGCTACAGCCGAGATGGTGTGCCTCGAGGAAGAAAGAGCAAGCGAGAGAGAGAGAGAGGGTCGCGCGTACAGTGTGCAGTGATGTTGGTACTGTGCATGTGTGTAGGCTCGTCGCCGTTGCTCGCTCCGAGCAGTCGTCGTTGCGGCGATCGGCTGGTGCCGCTGGTATGGGTGTGTGCGTGTGTGTGCCGGTCTGCGGCCTTCCTCGGTCGCGACTCCCTATCCTCATTCCCTCAACAAATAAATAACAATCCCCCCATTAATAACAATATTATTTAATATGAAAATGCTCGGCTCTGGTGACGGGTGACTTGGTCGCGATTGACTGCCCGTGTTTAATATCATTGGGACGTGAAATACACGTCACGAAATTAATGAAAAAAATAACGTTGGATGCTTATATCACAAACACTAATTGGAAAAGTCATAATTCTTTTTGCAGTCCCCTACTAATCAAACGATTCTAACATTCAATGTTGCCATAATCCTCATAAGCCTATCCAAACGTCAATCATTGCTTGTAATATTTAAATGACAAAGCCATCTATAATTTTAAAAATGATTTAAACATGAATTATCATCACGTTGTTTGTAAAGATTATTTAAAAATTATGTTGGTTGCTTATACGACAAACTCTAATTGGAAATGTCAGAACTTTTTAGCAGCTCCCTACTCATCAAACCGTCCACACATTCAATGGTGCCATAATCCTCATAAGGCTATCTAAACGTCATTCGATTCTGGTAATTTTTAAATGGTAAAGTCAACCATTATTTTAACAATGATTCAAACTACAATTATCGATACTTCGTATGGAGAGCTTATTAAAAAATTACGTGGGATGCGAATATCATAAGCTCTAATTGAAAATATCAGAATTTTATTAGCAGTCTTCTACTAATAGAACAGTTGTAACATTCAATGTTGCCATTATCCCCATAAGGCTATCCAAACGTCAATCGATGCTTGTAATTTTTAAATGGCAAAGTAAACCATTATTTTAGCAACGATTCAAACTACAATTATCATTACTTTGTTTGGAAAGATTATTTAAAAATTACGTTAGATGCTTATATCACAAACTCTAATTGGAAAAGTTAGAATTTTTTTAGCAATGCCCTACTAATCGAACCATTCTAACATTCAATTTTGCCATAATCTTCATAACGGTATCCAAACGTCAATCGTGGCTTGTATCTTTTAATAGCAAAGTCAACCATACTTTTAACGATGATTTAAACAACAATTATCATACCTGCTTTTCTGAATTTTGGACGAGACCCAAAGCCTGTGAAGTGTTTGAGGAGAAAAGTAGAGTCAAAACAACTTATAGCCAGTAGCAACCCGGAAGTGTGAATTAATTGAGTACGACGTCTTGATGCCTGGCGCGACCTAGTTATCAGACACACGGATTCAATGAACGAGAAACAGGCGAAATATAACAATAAGGGCCGAAAAGGTGCGCTCTTTCATGTGGAAATTTAGTGATGAGAGCGACCTATTACCTATCCAACAAGGACAAGCGTTTTTCAGACAAGCTAGCGGATCGATTTGACGGCCCATTTGCCATCAAAGAGGTGAAATCTTCGCTGGTTTATGTCCTAGAGATGGGAAATGACCAGAGATTACCCGAGGCACACGTGAAGGAGTTGAAGAGATATATTCCCCCAAGCGGAACAGCGCTAACTTAGCGACCCTAACCCCCCTAGAGTTACTGAAGCAAATACCCTTATCAGCGACCTAAGTTTTTTTTTGTTTTTTTTTTGTTATGTTACAGGACTTGCGTCCACAATGTTTCGACCAAGAGGAAGTCGTCGAGGCAGGACTAGCAGGATGGACCATCAGCCTTACCCCAATTTCCAGGAATCTGCGGGTTGACTGCTACCCACTGATGAAAGGGCGCAGCAGGTGGAAGCAATGGCCCTCTCCAGCAGCCCCATGCCTCTCCTGGCCGACAATTCAATGGCCGGTTATGACTGGGAGGCAGCGGTGGAAATAGAGTAGAGCAACCAGGTTTTTAATGCCTTGAAGATGGCGGCCAGATCCCGGGAGCCTCCACGGGTCCTGCCACCTATGTACCCATCAACGATGGAATCGGGAGCTGTTGGTGGAGTTGGAGAACCAATGCTCCCAGCAGGGAAAAGGGTGGCGCAACCCTCTCCCCTAGCGACCCCATCGACACCCAACCAAAAGAGGGTGAAGCCAAGAAAGACAATAGTGACCTTGCCGCAACGCGGAGAGGGAGTGGGAGCGACCCCAGTAGTGACACTATAACCACTTCACAGCCGCTCGGAGAGGGAGAAGGAGCGACCCTCAATAGACCCTGGAGTGAAGCGATTCCAACTAAAATACTACATAGCGTAACGAAATACTACGTCATAAATATTAAATCTGTTTCAGATAAGATTTAATAATACGTTGCTAGGTTCTCGAATCAGAAAATATGTGAGACACATTTATCAAAGTACCTATTTGCCTAGAGAGAACACATTCCCGTACCATTATACTAATTACAGTAAGTCTACCACGCTGATCGATGAGATAATAAAACTGATACCCATCCATCTAATTTAAAATAGTTTTAGTGTTTATCCACAAACTTTTAGTGCGATAATCAGAAATCTCTGATCAAACAAAATTTAACAAAACGTCGCCAGTATTTCAAATGGAGGAATACGTGAGATACGTAAAGTGGCCATATTCCCATAATGCAATGTAAATTATAGTAAGTCATCTACACTCTATGATCAGATCATAAAGCTAATGCCCTGCTGTCTTATTTAAAGTAGTTTTAGTTTTTCATACAAACAGCTCTTCAAAATTTTTCACGATTTTCAAAATTTTTCACAATTTTCAAAATTTTTCACAATTTTCAAAATTTTCAAAATTTTTCACAATTTTTAAAATTTTTCACAATTTTCAAAATTTTTCACAATTTTCAAAATTTTTCACAATTTTTAAAATTTTTCACAATTTCGAATTTTAATTATTTTTTACAATTTTCAAAATTTTTCACAATTTGTTAAATTTTTCATAATTTTCTAAATTTTTCTCCATTTTTAAATTTTTTCCCAATTTCCAACATTTTTCCCAATTTTTAAAATTTTTCCCCATTTTCAAAATTTTTTCCAATTTTCAAAATTTTTCACAATTTTCAATTTATTATTATTCTTTGCTCATTGTTCATTTTTAAACATTTATCTTACAATGCACTAAAAAACTTGCTACGTTTATAAATAAAATAATCAATTAAATTTTGTTTTGTTTTTGGAGATGATACGTTTAAGAGGGAAACACAATAATACCGTTAGTTATCATTATGGAGGATATACTTACCATCTTGACAGGAGAGGAACAAGTACCATCTTTCGATGCTGTACTAGATTAACGACACGTTGCCGAGCAGTAATATATGTTGAAAATTTGAATAATTTGGATGAGCCACAAGTTAGTTTTCTACATAATCATGATGGTGATCCTCATTTATTACTAAAAGAAGAATTTCAAGCCGAACTAGAATTGTTGGCTTCAACAACATTCGACGATCTCAAACAAATATATGATAGAGTTAAACTTAAAGATATGTAAGTATGTTATAATGTAGAAGATATTTAATATTATATTTATTTACAATATATACATAATTTAATACAATAATTAGAGGAGATTCCCAAATAATTTTTAACACACGTTTGAAGCTTACCTATACCGTTACAACGTAACAAGTATTTCGCAAGTGCGATATTCCACTTTTGGACAATTAAATTATTAATTTATGGAAAAACAACCCCTAACAACATAAACATCTAGACAATATAAAATATTATAGACTTTTCATCACTGTTTTCACCATAAGAGTAAAATTATAGAGATGGGTAACAGTAAAATCTGAGTTCCTAAACATATATGAGTTCCATCAGCAATTTTACAACGAGATATTGAGTGAAGCATCGAAATAATTACCCTTATTGACGCTTGAGGGTCTTTCGTTAGATATTGGGCATAAAACAAAAAATTATATGAGCTTATAAAGGTCCTATAATAAATCCAATGAAATGTTCTTATAATAGTCCATAACTTCATCGGAAAAAAATTGTTCGAAAAAAATCGTAAAATCATAATTGTAAATATTGTCAATTTAAAAAATACTTAATGTAATTTTCAATTTATAGAAAATATCTCTCTGAAATGTTGTTGTCTCGACCAAAAACAACAACCTTTCAAAGAGATAATTTCTCAAAATTGAGAATTAAATGAAAAAAGTGTTTCCCCGTATTTATCATTAATAGAGGGGTTTAACATCGCCTTAACTCGCAATTTTTCTTTTTCTTACTGAACTAATTTTAATGTTTCGGAGTTTATTTTTTCTTTAAACGTTTCTTTATAAAGTTAAGGTTCTTTAAAAAGGTAACAAATAGCTAAATATTTATAAGCAAACGCTTACAATTTTATAAGCAAACGAGAAGAATATATACCGATTTCTAAAAATACCATGTTTTTGTTTACATATTGTATCGGCAAAAATGTGTATGTACGCACTTCTTGAAAAATAAGACTAACTTGCAGGTAGTTACAGCTAGATCCACCTACACTAAATGTGCAAGGAACCTTTTTAAGTTAAAAATAAATTTCGGGAACAACACATTTAAATATTCAGTTCTACATTGGTACGCCTACAGATGCAAAGTTACTTATTTTCATTGAATGGTTTGTTGATTATGACATTTTTTTAATCTAACAGGCCCCATAATGTTCTTACAAATGTTGAGCTTGAAAAAGTGTGATAACATTTTTTTTATATAAAAAAAACAAGTATAGATCCACTTTAAGTACAACCTGTCTGACATATTAAAAATTTTGATAATATAATTAGTTAGAGTTTATATTATCAAAATATGTATATTATATTATTAAAGACAGTTACATACATTTTCAATAGAAGTTACTAAAAAAAATTATGTTTCATTTTATAATACCGATAGTTTCTGAAAATAGCGATATCATTCTTCAAATTAGTTTTAAATTAAACAGATCGAGAGAAAGAAGATCATGTTCTTATTTTTGACTTGTCCCAAATAATAAATGCAGAAAACATTTTTGTTTATATACATTTATATACATATTTATATATGACAAACATTTCAATATTATTGACATAAAAAAGTGAAATCTGATGAATTTTATCACTTTTATGAATTGCAAAGTTCAAATCAGGTAAATATTGGCGTGATTCACAATTTCAACATTTTTATGGACGTTTACTAAATTTCGAAAATGGACTTATTCTGTTATGGTTCTGAGCGTTACACATAGCTATATGATACTTTATCAATGATGATTAACGATGATAGAAATGAATATATATATATATATATATATATATATATATATATATATATATATATATATATATATATATATATATATATATATATTCATTTAGAGCTGCATGATATTTAATTGTAAAAGTTAAATGTACCAAAAAGAGTTTTATTAATTTATAATGCTGGTACACTTCCATACACACACACATACATACTTACACACATGCACACACGCACGCACGCATGCATGCACGCACACACACACATACATACCCATACAGACATTTTCTAAAAATACTGTAGTTTGATTTGTTAAGTCTCAAAACATATTTCTAACATGTTTTTAGCAAAACTTTTTTTTTACTATCACAAACCTTCCTCTGTGAGGAAGCAAAAAGTTTACCAAAAGAGCTGTAATGTGATTTTTGTATCATATGAATATATTATTCTGTTGCAAAGTTAAAAATAATCAAAATTAATGACGAAAAATGCATGAAAATTTGCGGATTTTCTGTTCTTTAAATTGAGTAATTTTGTATGCATTATTTGTCAGGTTTTTTGATTATTCATAATTTTGCAACAGAATAATATTTTTATATAAAACAAAGCTTAAATTAAATCTCTTTAAGTATGCTTTTTAAACTTATTATATTATTTCGATAGTAAAGAAATTTGTAAAGTTATGCTACAAAATATAGGAACCATTTTTTACCAAAATAACATCTATTTTGAGTACAATAAGTCGTATCTTGACCCCAAATATAAAACAATAGTACGGGTGGTAGGCAAAATTTTTAGGTACCAGAAACCACTTCCCAAACCTCATCAAAAATCATTTTCCGCAAGTTGTGGACTCTCCTTGTATATATAACTTTTGTTTTTCAAGTTAAAATATAAATTTTAAAGCCAGATTCAAACATTTTCATAATTAGTACAGGGAACATTTTAAACGAATATGAAGTAATAATCTTATATATTACATTATATATTTAAATAATATATTTTATATGAAAACATTATATTTTAAATTGCGACAATGCATTATTTGAAGTAGTAAGCAACAAATTTTATTTTCGAAAATATATTTTATTTTGATCTTATGTTGCTTACGGAACAGGTATGAATCCCGGTTTAGATGTTTTCAGGGTTTAATGTGCAACGTATCTGACGCATCAACTAATAAGCTGGGTGCGCGTAGACCCCAGCATCACCTCATTGCAAATAAACGGGTAGACAATGATTCTCTTCAAATAATAAATAAAATTACTACTTGAGTCCTGTTTTACATACTAAATATATATAAAAATCTAGGGTTAATGACCAACCAATCGAGAAAACTAAGCTTAAAAAAGTCATTTTATCTTAAGGTTCACAGTCGGACTATATGTCATGCGATTATCCCCCTTACAGTAAATTAGATATACATTCTTTTGGACATAAACACTTAATTTATTATTATGAAAAGAAATTCCATTTTAGAGTTCATTAGATTATCTTTAAAATAATAAATAAATACTTAAGGCCAGCTTACTCCAAACAATTTTGAAAAAATCGAAAAATTTTTTTTTTTCGTAAATTGCTACTGTATACTCGTAGAAATAGTATAGAATTAGTCCCCAAGGTCAGCAAGACCGAGAAGCAGGTATAAAAGAGTGGGGAGCGGTGCGCGCCAAGCGGTAAATCCGGCCGCTCGAACGCCTTCGGTAGCGGCAGCTGCTGCGTGCCTTCGGATCGTCTTATTGTTTTGATTCCCCTCTATTTCTCGAAAATATTCTGTCCTTTACAATTAGAGAGCGACCTTCGTATATAATATACGGCAGTACAAGTGAAATTTTCGTTGGTGATGGTTGTTCGCTTCAGTCCTTGCACGCGTCGGTAAATTTTTCGTTTGTGTGCTCTCAAAATTTATCATGGACAAAATGAAGAAGTGGTGTCCCACATAGATCGAGAAGAAGGAGTTTTTTGGGTAATCAACATACTTCAAATGATGATACAGAACAAACCAGTCCTGCTGCAAAAAAACTGAAAAACGCCGTTCCTCAACTTGAAGTGAAAATCCATCCGTTGCTGACTTACGTGATCGTTCAGTGGTCTGTATTTGCTACATTGCAACAGAGAGTTGTTTGTGCAAAGTGTAATAAAAAAGTGGAATTTGCAAAAAGTGACGAAAAAGGATTAGGTTTCGAATTACAAATTATCTGTGATTGTGAGGAGAGTGAACCAATTCCTTCATCTCCAAAAATCAAAAATGGTTATGAAATAAACAGAAGTATAGTTTATGCAATGCGCTTGTTAGGAGTTGGATTTTATGGCTTATTGAATTTTTGTGGACTGATGGATATCTCAGCAACTGCATTAAGTATAACTGGCTATTATAAATGCATAGAGCAAGTTTATATTGCATTGAAGGCTGTTAGTGAAATAGTTTTTAAAAAAGCTGCTAAAGAAGAGCAAGAAAAGAATAAAGAGAGAGGATTACCCGAAGATAGGCTTACTGTTTCGGGCGATGGTTCCTGGCCAAAAAGAGGATTCACAGCTTTACTCGGTATTGTTAGTTTGATCGGCAAGTACACGAACAAAGTCATAGATGTTATAGTAAAATCAAAGATTTGCCAAGCATGCAGTAACTATTCAAAAAAATTCCCCGAAAATACGCCAGAGTTTGATGCTTGGTTTACCGAACATTGTGAAGCAGGCAATTGCACAAGGGATCATGATGGTAGTGCCGGTCTTATAGAAGTTGAAGGAGTGGAAGAGATGTTTCGGAGGTCTGTGGAGCAGTACGGTGTTATGTATGAATATTATGTCGGCGACGGTGACGCTAAAACTTTCAAGAGACTCGAAGAATCGTAGACAGAATCTGAACCGTACGGCGAGGCTGTCAAAGTAAAGAAAAAAGCATGTGTTTTACACGTAGGTAAGAGTATATATATATAGACGTGGTAAAGAAGCCAAAAAAAACCATGCAAAAATAAAGAGAGCTCTGAAAGCGCTAGAAAAAAGAGAGGCACTAGAAAGAGGTGAAGAAGTACTCAAAAAGAAGAAGGATAAAAAATGCGAACAACCTGTCGTAAAATCTTTAAAATTTACTGAAGCGCAACTGTCGCTCTTATCTAGCTATTTTAAAAAAGCTGTGCTTACTCACCCCAATTCTGTGCCAGACATGAAGAATGCAATTCTGGCCTCATTTTATCACAAGTGTTCTACCGATGCTAAGCCACCACACCAGTATTGTCCAGCCGGAGCAGATTCATGGTGCGCTTATCAAAAGGCAGTAGCTACAAAACAGAATTACAACCATCCTCCAGCTTTCGATCAGGAAATTCAAGATCTTTTACAGCCAATTTATGAAGAACTAACCGACGAAAAGTTGCTCGAGAGATGTTTAGGGGCTAACACGCAAAACAATAACGAAAGTTACAACTCGTGTGTCTGGAACATACCCCCTAAACATAAGTTTGTTCGGAAACAACGCTTGAAATTGCTGATCTCAGTGCTGCTTGCATTTTTAATGAAGGGCTTTTACCCATATTAAAAGTAATGGAAGTTATGGGTGTCAGAATCGGCCCGGAAGCAAGGCACTTTGCTGATAGGGCCAACAACAGGCGTGTTGATCGAGCTGAGCTAGAAGCTACTGAAACGTCTAAGGAACACACAACTGCTTTAAGAAATGCAAGAATTCTTCAGAATGATGCTTACGAAGACCAGGAAGGAGTTGTGTATGAAGCTGGAATGGATATGTGAGAAAAATTCAATTTTTTTACGATTTTTCACGAATAAAAACTTTAAACTGATTTTTCTCCGAACCACGTTGTTTCGCATGGATGACACTCTCATTTCAAAACTATTGCACTTATCGACATGAACCAAACGGCATTTTACTCTTTAGATGTCTGTTCTAGATTCTATATCCTCAAGCAGAACCAGAAATATTCAGTATTATTTAAAAAAGTTATAAACAATTAAAAGTGAAAAAAAGGGTAAAAAAATTCAAAAGTCCGCCATTTTGTTGTTTTTCATTGAAATTGTTTCATTCTGCTTGAGGCCATAGCCAATTCGATACAGAACATGAAACCGTTTTGTTTTTTGCTTTCAGATAATTCGTTTCCAAGAAATGATGTCATCCATCTACTAATCAGACGAGTTTCAGCAGCCATTTTCAAAACCGCCATTTTGAACAAAAAAAAAATTTTTCAAGTAATTTAATATACGTGCTTTTATATGTAAAAAAAATGATTACTCAACATGTTTTGTAGTATGAATAAAATTTATTGAAAAAAATCACGTTTTTTGGAGTAACCTGGCCTTAATTTCTTAGTCTCACAGTAAATAAAAGGCTTTTTTTACTGAGTAATATCCAGTAAAATCCAGTAGAAAATATTCAGACAGACCTCAAGTTGTAAAATAAAACAGATCTCAAGTTGTAATTTTATTTATTATTTGAAGAAAATCACTGTCTGACCGTGTAAAAGCGTTTGATTCTTTAACCATTTTGGGTTTTTTCGCCACGACGTGGCGCTGGGCCTACGTGCACCCAGCATATACTATAAATTTCGGGAAATGCATTAGTAGCCTTTTAATCATTTTAATCATTTTATTTGTATCCTAACTGAGAATTCACTAAGACTTCTAAAAGTGCATTTATCTACTGTACATGCCGGGTATGTTGTAAATTGTTTATTCGGACCGAGTAATTAACTTTATCATGATTGTTAGAGTTAATCATTGAATGTATTTATTTTACTATGATAAACCTAAAAATGTAATTTTTCGTATTTTCGCCTGTACGAATAACGCGTGTTATCGGTAAGGTACGTTTTTAGGTATTGTAAATGTTTT
This sequence comes from Gastracanthus pulcherrimus, assembly GCA_949152435.1. Classification (NCBI taxonomy): domain Eukaryota; kingdom Metazoa; phylum Arthropoda; class Insecta; order Hymenoptera; family Pteromalidae; genus Gastracanthus; species Gastracanthus pulcherrimus. The sequence goes on from OX424574.1 coordinate 88,681,782, forward strand.
CTTCAGTTTATATTATTATCTTCTGGTATTCTTACCTAATTTTGAGATAATTATAAAGCCATTTGGAAGTTTAAATTCAGTTCAATCTTTTGGACAGTTATAGCGCAAGTTGCGCGATTCAAACTTCAGACATGAGTATATGAATACGGAGTACATTTTCCTTTTTTTTGACACTTCGTGCGGTAAGTGCCACTTTAACGCACGCTCGAAAAAGCAAGCGTTAGCGATAGCAGCATTTACCACACGCTGTGTCATAAAGTATTGTTCAATTCGAGTACGATAGAATGATTCTTGCTTCGCTCGGGCGATAAACTCACACTCGTGCAAGAATCATTTTATCGCACTAGTTTCGAAAAGTACTATATAATGAGTGCATAGAGGCTACAAATATTAGAATAATTATACTCCCAAAGATATCTCAGGATAAAAATAGTCCGAAAAACTTTTTTTATAAATAAATACATTCCCTTTTTTAATAAGTTCTGAAATAATGACTAAATGATATAATTGGCAAAATTTAACTGACAAAGTTTTAGGATTGTAGTATCACTGAAATCGTATATTAATTTATATAATTAATAATTATAATTAATATTATGTGTATAATTAATATTAATTTATATATTATATATAAACGGAGTACTGGTGAATTTTTGTAATTATAGAAGTACCTTAAGGGGACACAACATTTTTAAAACCCGAAAAAATAATTTTTTTAACTGCTCAATCAACCTTAATTTAAATAATGTTTTTGTCACATAAATTGGATTATATTTTTTATAAGGTAACTGTGGCCCGTAATACTGCAGGAGAACCGATAGATAAAATGGGTTCAATTTTTTAGAGGATACTTTTTAGTATATTAGTTATCGCACAAATGAAAGAAACTCCACGCGAATGACTAGAAATTTTTTTACAAAGAAAAAACCGCTGCCAATTCAATGATCCAATATGTACTTATTATGTCACTTAATACACGTGTTAATCTTTTGTTATAAAATTGAATATGACGAATCCAATATTATGGACCAAAAAAAACATAACGACTCCGAAGTCTTCAGCTTAATAAACATCAAATAAATCCGATTTATTATAAACCTTTTGGACACCCATTTTGAATTTAATATTTTTTATAGAGAACGCGTAATCAGCAGCCACTCAACCACGAAAATATCCAATTATCTACTTTTAATAGAATACAATTGATTTTATAAAAATAAAAAAAATCATATAAATTAAAAAAGTAAAAAATTATAAAAACTTCAGGAAAATAATAAAACAATAAGGAATTGATGAATCTTAAGAAAATATAGTACGGGCAAAAAGATAAACAAAGATAAAGTTAGAATGCTATAGTTTCTGAATATCGGAGAATAAAAAAGTCATCATAAAACGAAAACGAGTCAATGAATCTTAAAATTTATTTTGAATTCCAAATCCTTATTAAAAAATGAAAAAAATGAGCTCCAGTTGACTGAAAATAACCGCACTGTTCTCGAAATATGAACGATCAAAAAAATTTTGAAAAAAACATAACCTCAAATATCTTTAAAAACAAAAGTTCTCATCATCTAGGAAAATAACTTAGTCAAAAGATTAGTGAAAGCTAACTTTTTAAAAACTTCAGACGGATTAAAGGCGTTTTACTCAAGTAAATGGACGACAAAAAAATTCATTTTTTACACAAAATGATTTTTTTCTCGGCAAATGTAAAAGATAAAAACTTGAAAATTTTACAAAATATTCATCGCCATATTCCAAATCACTTAAATTTTTTTCAAAAATTTTCCTTCGTATATGGCACGTGCTATGTAGTCGCCATTTTACTTTAGTCGCCATTTTAGTCTCAATTCTTTGCCTCACTAGGTGCGTAATATACTATTATTAGGATGCTTCATTCCGGCAAAATTTTAAAAGTTGAATATGCAAGAATAGATTACAGAAGATCTTCTGTGATGATAAATATGCATTTTTTTTTAAATTTTAATGATCATAATTCAGCTGGAGCTTTGAGTTTCATTTCTCATGAGAAATAATACATGAAACTACTTATTTTGCCATTTTTGTTAATAAGAGGCTATTTTATTACGAACTTTGGATTTATTTTCATCTGGGATTTGTGGCAACATTAGTATTAATTTACTAAATAATTTAGACGAAAATTGAAATCGTAAGATTTCAAGGCAATCATTTATGGGACCTTAATACATCACTAACTCGATGAAACGTTGCTAATACGTAAATCAATTATTTTATCCATAAAAAATTTAACGTCGAATTTCAATTTTTTGAGAAAACGGGAGCGTAGAATCATAAACTTTTTGTAAGGTATCGAAATGTATCTTTCGACCAACAACCCAAATAGATTGAAATGATTTCTAGGCATGCCCGCTAAGCTAGAAAGCACTTGATGTCCGAAAGTAGAAAACATTCTTTTTACAAGTTTTTTCTTTTTAATGAGACGATTTGGTTCATAATCTTCTGAGATATTAGAGACTATTCAATTTAAACAATACTTTTTCACCATCTATATCATTAAGCTTTATCATTGTGCTTTTTCTTGTAGATATTAAGTATTATTATATATGAGATTTACTATTCTACACTTCTAGCCAACTTTACGCATTACATTGTAAGAAAAAATCTAAAGATAATGTTATATTAAAAATAATATTATTTTGTGATTTTTTTAAAATGATTTAATATCGACATAATTTATTTTTGCAATATTGAATCTGTATATATCTATAATATAGCATAGCAAAATTATAATTTTTATACTATTTTGATGATGGAATTTGTAAACTAGTACATGTTAAATAGTAGTAAAATGTTCAAATAAGTGATTTAAAAAAATGATGCGTTTTTGTGTTTTATGCATTTTTTTTGCAATGATAGGAAGAAAACAATAATTCAATTCTTTATAAGTACAGATTTCATGTGATTTTATAGCTAGACATAGATTTTAGAATCTATGACACATCGCTGACCAAAGATACCCTGATATACTATATATTCAATAATATGTTTATTGAAAAATATTCGGTTTTGAATCGGGCACAAATCACTACATGAAAATAGTTAGACAGGAAAATAACCATGATGGATGGTACTCCGCAACTCTAGCTTATTTGTATAATAATTTTTAATAAATTCTCTTTGAGAAAGCATAGTGACAAAGCAGTTGGCAGCGTTTTTACTTATTATTTACACATTAAAGAATCTATGTGCAAAATGTTAGAAGGCTAAGTGGAAAACAAGTTAGAAAAAAATCGATCATAAGTATGGTATGTATAAAAAATACTCAGTGATAGCTATTATATTTGATTAGCTTATTATTACCAAAAGTCATGGTGCAGTTCTAAAATTGTGCTTAATTTTCGTAGAGGTCTTTAATAATATTATGTATGTAAAATATCAGAAGTTAATTTGGAAGTTAGTAGCCTGTTTGAAGTCCATAATGACCGCGATGAGTATGGTGCAGGGTAGAACGGAGCCATACCGATGAATTAAGGTAAAAATGTTATAAATAGAAAAATATTAGCATTTCTCTGCTTTTTATACGTTTAAGAATAAGTTCAAACCTTGTGACGTGTATTTCGCGTCCCAATGTTAAAACACGGGCAGTCAATCGCGACCAAATCGCCCGTCACCAGAGTCGAGCATGTTTGATTAAATAATTATTGTTATTAATGGGGGGGAATTGTTAATTTATTTATTGAGGAAATGAGGATAAGGAGAGTCGCGACCGAGGTAAGTCACAGACCAATACACACACGCACACACCCATACCAGCGGCACCAGCTGATCGCGCCGCAGCGACGACCGATCGGAGCGAGCAACGACGACGAGCCTATACACACACACGCACGGCACCAACACCGCTGCACTCTGTACGCGCGACCCTGTCTCTCTCGCTTGCTCTTTCTCTTTCGCCTCTCGAGGATGATGAGCCACTGCCCGCGCACACACACACACGCGCCCGCGATCGCCCTCTCTCCCGATACACGCAGACGCGGGAGGAGAGAGGATTCACAGCAGCAGCGGCGGCTTCCTCGAGGCAGACCATCTCGGCTGTAGCCACGAGAGAGAGAAAGAAAGAGAGAGATACCGACACGGCTGTCGACAGCATGGGGAGAGCTAGCAGCCGCCGCGCCGCGAGCCGCATAAAGCTGCCGGTCTATCGTAGCGTAGGCCGACGCGCGCACGTCGCCGCTGCTAACTGTGATGGTCCGGCGGCGACAAAACCGAAAGCACCCGATATAGATATATACGCCGGGTTGCCCGCGCGTGTATATTTAGCGATTCATATTGCTCGCGCTTCGTGGGCAGGGCGGCAATCGCGGAGCGGACCAATGGAAATTAGCGACTCAAATCGCCGCAGACTTAGCCTTGAGTTTTGCATTTAGGGAAAATCAAGGCCAATCACCAAGAAAAAAGGGGCGGAAGCAACAAGTGTGTGGGGTGAAGGTAGTCAAGAAGAAGAGCTGAAAATTTGGAAGAGATTTCTGCCCTCTCCGATTTTGGGCATAGCCTGCCCGCCCGTTAGAGAATACAGACATACGTTGCGAGCACCTCTCGAGTCTTATTATAAAATCGGCGGACATATAGTTAGCGAGGGTAGAATCGGCGAAAGCAATAGCGACTAGGAGTACAAGGAGCACCGCTAGGCGACCACAATTAGCGATGGTGAGTGGGCTGTAATTGTCGAGCTTCGCTCGGCACTTATAGAAAGAGTTATAATTTAATATGTAGCATATTGCCGCCATGTGCTCGGGGGCAATGGCGTAAACTCGTTAGTGGTGTGACACCGTCGTTTTAGAATCAGTGCGCGCCGGGTCCGTTTGGAGATTACGAATAGTAGTGTGGGAAAAGGGGGATATTACGCGATATTCGGAAAACTCGGGAAACGCGGTGATTTGGTCGTCGCGGGAGACGCGTGCATGGGCTAGCGTAGCCATATAATAAAGCCTAGGTACTTAAAAGTGAGATTTGTGTAATTATTATATGAGTATATATTCCTGATTTTCCACTTCACGGAAATTCCTCTGGGGAAAGGGACTCGTGCAGGGCTAGCCGCGCTTTACCTGGCGCCCATTATATAAATATATAGATAAATTCGGTAAAGTGCTGAGCAAAGTTTAATAAATAAATTAGAATAACAAATCCGACGTTACAACCTCTATATTTTCAATTTTATTAGTTTTAACCCTCATAAAAATATACGGTAATCCTAAACTGTTTTTCAAATTTAAATACACACTGATCAAAATGACCTATTTTCACTATAAAATTTCAAAATTTATTCAATACGTAATAAATATCACTAGGCAAATAAAAGTTTTTGAATTTAATAGTTTAAATTTTATATTTTTCTTGTCTTTTATTTAAAACCTCCCATAATTAAATTAAGTAATTGCAAAAATGGTTTTAACGCAAACTTTCTTTTACGAAAAGTAGCCAAAACCTATCGATGTGAATTATCTTCTTAAAAATCTTCTATGTTTGATTTTTAGCATTCATTAAGTTGAAAGATACATTCTAAGAATATAAAAATATTTTCATCATTCAACTAACTTAACATTTGTCATAATTAAGTGATCGGTTTGACCCCATTCTCTCCGATGTATAGGTACTCTGCAAACCGTTGTTCACGATTTACTTATAGGATTCTATGTAATGATAAAAGTAAAGTGCATAATCTACATGTAGACTCAACTTTATCAGATTACTACATTTTTTTTTATTTTTATTTACTTAATTTATTTATTAATATTAATGAACGTATCATTTCATTATACACATTAATAAGCGAGGGAATGACATTAATAAGTTTGATGTTGTATTGATTTTTCAAAGAGAAAATTTATTGCCGTTTATATATTGAACTTGTCAAAAATATGTACATTTTCATAAAGTAGGCGTAAGTTTATTTCGATTGAAATATCTAACAATAATTTTATTATATTTTGCACCAAGATAATAAAGTGGGTTGTGTGCTCCCTGCGTGTCGTCCGAGTGAAGGGAGGTACAATTTTTTAACAAACCCACCGTAAAGTTCGTACTCGTTCACCGCCAAGAAAGGAAAAAGGTGCTACATATTTACTTCCTAACCTCACTCAAGTCTCTGCGCTCGGAGACTAGAGGGAAAGCAAGGAGTACATGTAGCTTTTTTTCCCGGGACGGCGGGGAAAACGTACGTACTTTCCGCTAAGGTATGTTAAAAAATTACTTTGTAAAAAAGAAACAAAATATAAGTTTTAAAAAATTGCAAAAGTCGAAAAAAAAAATAAATTAAACATACGCACACGCGCACATACGTACACGCACACACGCACATGCGCGTGAACGCACACGTACGCATACAATTACACGCACACGCACGCACATGCACACAAACGCGCATATTTGAACACGCATAAGATACTCAGTAAGTGCTTTCCCACTCGCTTTATTAGACGCTCGGAAAGATCAACTTTCCACCCTCTTTTCATGCATGAAAAAGGGCCTATATCATGCACGTGTTAGAAAATTTTTTTTTCAATATTTTGAATTTTTTAATTTTAAACTTGCATTTCTTCAACAAAAATAATTTTTAAGTATATGTAAGTTATACCAATCAAAACAAAACTAATGTATTTTTTTACATAGTATGCGTAGGAAATGAGAGATTTTTTTTTCAATTTTCGTAAGTTCTTGTAATATAAATTTGCATTTCTTTAATTGAAAAAATGTTAAAATATATGTAAGAAGGGAGGCGAAGCAGAGGGTGGCAAACACGTGAGCATGATAGCCCGCTTATCTCCCGAGTACCGTATACGATTTTTTAACATACCCAGCTATAAAGTACGTACTTTATCCCCGCCGAGCCGGGAATAAAGCGCTACATTAAATCCCTACCCCCACTCTAGCGGGGAATAGAGTGAGTTTAGGGAGTTAATACGTAGCACTATTTTCCCTTGTCGGCGGTGAACGAGTACGAACTTTTTGGTAGATATGTTAAAAAATTGTATATTGCACGCGTGAATAAAGTGAGCCAGCGATTGCCAGCGTGTATGACGCCCTCGCTCCGCTCGGGTGCCGAACCACACGCAGGCATTTACTGGCTCACTTTATTCCCTAGGTGCATAATATACTATTTTATCATACCATGCGGGAAGTATTGTGTTTAATCCCCGTTACGAGGGAGTATATAACGTCGCATAATTTCACTTCTACGCTTCACAGTTTCTAGGCGCACGTACGCACACCCACACATACATTTATATACATAAAACAGACATTTTTGAAAACCTATATATTCCGATTTTGCGACCTCCAAAACATAGAAATACATCGTAATCTCAAATTTCAAGACAACCATCGTTACACAGCTTTCTCTTTGAGATAGCAAAAAGAATAAATCCAACCTTGTTCGCCGACAGTTTATCAGTACATCTTTAATTTACATATTCTATACGAAACGTGCTAGTCTTCGTATCAGAATTGCGAAATATACTAATCTTCATGAGAAAATGACGAAATGTGCTAGTTTTCGTAGGAGATTTCCAAATGTGGTACTCTTCGTAGGAGATTTCCAAATGTGGTACTCTTCGTAGGAGATTTCCAAATGTGGTACTCTTCGTAGCAAGTACTAAAATGCGCTTCTCTTAATGGCACTTTGAAATGTGAAAACATCAAGATTCATGAAAATGTTTTATAGATAAAATGTAATCGTTATAATCCTTTCTCTTTAAGAAAATAAACTAACATAAAACTTCTTAATTTCATTCACTCTCTTAATGTGTATAATGAAATGCTATGTTAATTAACATCAATAAATAATTTAAATAAATAAAAATAAAAATAAAAATAGTAATCGAATGAAAATTTGAATCTACACTTTACTTTTACTGTAAGTAAATCGCGAATGACGGTTTGCAGTGACTAACTTCCAAATTAACTTCTGATATTTTAAATACACATTATTAAAGATTTAAGCATAATTTTAGAACTGCACTCAATGAATTTTAGTAATAATAAGGTAATCAAATATAATAGCTATGATTGAGTGATTATTATGCACATATACGATACTTCTAATCGATTTTTTTCTAACTTGTCTTCCACTTAGCCTTCTAACATTTTGTACATAGATTCTTTAATGTGTAAAAAATAAGTAAAAAACTGTCAAAACTGCATCTTATGTCTTAAATTTTCAGAATTTTCCGATACTTCAGCGACATCTTACGGAATCTTATTTTTCATCTACTCTTCTGATATAAAAAACGTTGTTTTTATATCGACACAGAAAGATCTTTCGTAATCTATTCCTATAAATTCAACTTATAACATTTTTTATAAAATGAAGCAATCATATATACGTATGTGGGCTATTGTATGTCAGCCCGTCGAAAATTTTGCACAAAGTTTCTGTACTATGTATAGGGGAATTGTTTTAGCATACAAGACATAAAGTATGCAGAACTGTGGCCCTATCAAAAATAAAGATTTTTTCGTCGTTTTACAATTTTTTCTTCACATTTCTATAATTTAATAAAACGTATATCTATATATTCTATTGAAAAAATGCGGCATGTTTTTTTTGTGCCTTTAAAATTTTGAAAATGTATTATAAATGAGTTTTAAATTGATAATAGTTAGAACATGAGTTGAGCCTATTCGGAATATTTAATTAGTAAAGAAATTTTGGGCAATATTAAAAAAATTTTCACCACAGATTGACATAAAATAACCCACATATACAGTAGAATAATGTAGAATAATAAAAGTAAAATTTAACTTAAATTCATTTATAGGGGTTTCCCGCTATTTTTGTTATTGCGAGTTCAAAAACTACCGCTCTGTATGATGCTGTATGGGACAAAGTCTTTGAACTCATTCCGACCTTGAACGACAATATACCATCTGTAACTGGTGATTTCGAAAGATCACAAATTAATAGTGCACAAAGGACATTTCTAAATGCAAGAAAATCAGGTTGCTTATTTCATTATAAGGAGGTAATAACTTTTGACAATATTATTATATTATTATATAATCTGAGTTTGGGCTCAGTAGGAGCCCCAGACTCATGGTTTCCCTTGGCGTCCCTCCTTGTCATGCCAGTTACCGCCTTGATGTTATCGCCTCCCAGAAAGAAAAGATTCCGGGGGCAGCACTGGCCCTTATCTCCTCGGCTTTCAGAAAGTAGGCTCCCAGAAATCGGCGCCTACTTTCAGACAGCGCTGGGCAACTGCACAGGAGGTTTCATAGCATTACCACACTAATCTGGATTTAGTTGTATAACTGTTGAGTGCCTGTAGGGCGCTCTTGCTGTCCGAGCAGATATACACCCGTCCCTCTGAGACGGCTTCTGCAGCCATCCCAGCACAGCGTGTTATAGCTACCAACTCGGCTTGGAAGACAGAGTGGCGTACTGGCCAAGGGGTACGATAGTGCCCTTACCGTTCCGCCTACAGTATATGCCCTCTCCAGTACCTGCCATACTCTTGGATCCGTGTGTATAGTACAGATTTCTCCCGCTTGGTAGGCTACTTTTACCTGTCACCCAGTTTTTCTTGGATGATAGACTGATTCTGTACTTCTTATCGAAGAGGAAGCGCGTGTTCGTGGTGTCCAGGGTCATCCTCAGGACGTCCCTTCCATCCAGTCCCTTGGGATATCTTATGGATTTCCCAATACTCTCCTCTCCGTGTACTCTTCTGACTCTGTGCAGGGCCTTTGCAGCCTCTGCCTCCAAGGTCAGTCTGAAAGGCTCAATATTCAGGATCACCCCCAGAGCTGCAGTAGGAGTTGTCCTAGTCGCTCCGGAGATGGCCCTGAGAATCAAGCTTCTTGTTCTCTCTAGTATGATGTTTGCTGTTGATAGGGCAGTTCTGTTCCACCAGACTATGACCGCATAGGTAAGTCTTGGCTTAAGGACCGCCTCATACATCCATTTCATTGTTTCCGGTCTCAAACCCCAGTTTCTTCCTACGGCCCTTCTCAGTTGCCACAGGCATGCTGTGAGTTTTCCGGTAGCATACTTTAGGTGCTCTTTCCATGATAGTTTACTATCCAGAATTACACCTAGGTATTTTACCTTGTTCTTTAGTGTCAGTTTCTGTCCACTCAGTACAAGATTGCATTGTCTATTCCACTTGTATCTCCTGGTGAAGACTACTACTTCCGTCTTTGCTGGATTGACGGATAGTCCCGTATGTGAGCACCAGGCGTCTACAAGCTTTAAAGCTTTATGCGTAATGCCCACAAGGGGGTCCAGGAATGGTCCACGGATGATAACTTTGATGTCATCAGCGTAGCCGATTACTTTGCACCCCATATCGCTGAGCTGTTTCAACAACTCGTTTACCACTAAGCACCAGATAAGGGGAGATAGGACGCCTCCTTGTGGGCACCCCTTCCCCACCCTTCCTTGTAGCGTTGTATCGCCCTTGGTGGTTTCGAGAAGTCTACTACTCAGCATGTGATCGATCTAGTCGATTAAGCAATGGGGAACCTTGTGCCTTTTCAAGGCTTCTCTGATTACCTCCCTTGATGTGTGGTTGAAGGCCCCTTCTATGTCCATCAGAGCACTAATGGCATATCCTTTGGCTTCCACCTGTGTTTTGATAAACGAGATCGCGCTAAAAAGTGCGGTCTCTGTTGACCTCCCAGCCCTGTAAGCCTGTTGGTCCTTATGGAGCTGTTCTTTTTCCAGGACAGTGTCCCGTATGTATCTATCTATCAGCCTTTCTACAGTCTTGAGTATGAATGAAGTAAGGCTGATAGGGCGGAAGTCTTTTGGGGAGGTGTATCCGCATTTACCCGGTTTCGATATGAACACCACTCTTGTGCCCCGCCACTTGGTCTGGACAAACCCAAGTGTAATGCTCGCCCGTATTAATCGTGTCAGTGGGCCGATGATAACGTCCTCCGCTCTTTGTAGCAGGGCCGGATATATACCATTGGGTCCCGGTGACTTATAAGAACTAAAAGACCCTACTGCCCACCTGACCCTGGTCGGCGTGACGATTTTATTGGCCAGCCGGCGTCGTTCACCTAAATCGGTGAATGACTTCTTGCAGCCAATCCCGAACTCCGCGGAGTCAGGGTTTACTTCGTCATCCTTGATTCTACTGAATCCCGGGAAGTGCGAAAAATAACTCTTATCATTGTATTACCCTATGTTCCAATATTACCGATACATTTTTGGTTTATCAAGGCCTTGGCCAAGAAATGGGAAAAGATGAATATTCCCATGGAATACGAGTATATCCTCGAGAAGGCGTATGCCGTTGCACATTTGCCTGCGGACAACATTCCGGAAGGTTTTATGCTCATCACTTCCCTCATTGACAATTTGGCAAATGACATAAATCCAGTCTTGATGCAAAAAGTACAGCAGTTTAGCACGTACTTGCAAACGTATCGGAAACCCCTTGCAAAAGTTCTATCAGTCTACCAGAAGCCGGTGAGGACTAATAATACGTGTGAGAATTTCCATCTTTATGCAGCAAGAGGGACAGAATGCCGATCAAATGTTTATAAAATGTTAGGTAATAAGATATTTTTTATATACTAACAGTTGACATTATGTTTCAAAGGTTGTATAATAGCTATATAATTCAAACACGTATGACGAAATCTAAAACCGCTGCCAATTCATTGGCACTTAGCTTCGTCAAACTAAATAACTTGTTCTAATATGAATTTCTTTATTCTCATACCTTATTATAAATTGCTTTATATTTTTCTTATTAATAGCTCAAGAAATGGGGTTTTATAGTGACTAGGCTATGGAATCTCTCCAAGTTGACTTCAAACATGTACGAGAAAAATATAAAGTATCTACAGAATATTTAAATAAATATTTAAAGTATATGTAGATAGCTATTGGTATATAGATTCATAGAATTCCTAATCATGTCACATATTTCGAAAAATTTTCCATCATAAATTTTCAAAAATTTTAATTTTTTTTACAAAACTATTTTTTTTGCGACAAAAGAAAAAGGTCATGACTCAAAAATTTGACTAAATATTCTCCTCCATATTCCAAATCATCTAAATTTTTATTTTCAAAAATTCAATTTTCCGTTATACATTTCAGAAATATAACCGTTTAAACTAAATATGAATATTTTCGTGTATAACACAAAAGAAGGTAAAGAGCCTATCAAAAATTTGCAGTTGTACAAGATAGGTTATTTTATACTCTTTTTAATGCATGTACATTAAATTGATCATAAGATTTCTAACATTCTAAAAATCCCGAAAAATTAAAACCCAAAAATCAAAAAATGTAATAATCACTATAAAACAAATAAAGTCGATGAATCTCAAAATTTGTTTGCTTTTTTGAATCTTCATTTAAAAAGGAAAAAAAAATAGTCCTATTTGCTCAAAAATGATCGCGCCGTTCTCGCGATATAAGCGATAAACAAAAATTAAAAAAAAACAACCTCAATATCTCAGAAAGTAAAACATCCTATGACCTGAAAAAATATACAGGCCACCAGATAGTAAAAAGCTACCTTTTTGTAAAGTTTCAGAGAAAATGTTGTCAATTTACTTAAGCAATCGCATCAGCAAAAAGGTAATTTTTTTTACAAAATTACTTTTTTTTTGACAAAAGAGAAAGTTCATGACTCAAAAATTTGACAGAATATACTTGTCCATATTTCAAATCATTTTTTCAAAAATTTTCCGTCATACATTTCAGTAATATAACCGTTTAAACAAAAAATGCTTTCGTGTATAACAAAAGAAGAGAATGACGTTATCCAATTTGTTAAGTCTCAAAAAATATTACTAACATGTTTTTAAAAAATACGCAATGCTTGAAACTTACCCTGGTAGTAACCTTAAGCATTTATTAGCCACTACACACTCTTCGGCTTATTTCAACACAAATTTCCCCCTCCAAATGACTAAAAAATGGTAAATTTTGAAAATCACGAAAAAGTCAATTTACTACTCAAAAATGCTATTTAAAATAGTATTATTAATAATACTTAATTTTATTACTTAGAATTTGACTTTATATGAAATTAATAGGTCGTACCCCACACAGCATGAAATATTTCCTAAATATAAGTGTAATATTTCTTGTAAGATTTGAAATATTACAGAAATATTTCAGTGAAATATTACTGTAATATTGTTATGTCCGCCTATATGGGGCATTGTAATATTTCATGTAATGTTCAAGAAATATTTCATGAATATTTCGTGTAATATTTCATGAAATATATCCGAAATATTAAGTAAATATTCCAAATTATAAACATTACTATATAAAGAAATATTTCACGGAATATTTCTGAAATATTTCAGAAATGTTTTGCGTAATATTACATGAAATGTTTCTGAAATGTTTTGCGTAATATTACATGAAATGTTTCTGAAATATCTATGTAATATTTCCAACATCAAACGGCTTTACTGAATCTTTCTTGGAATATTTCAGAAATATTTCAGAAATGTTTAGCGTAATATTGCATGAAATGTTTCTGAAATATCTCTGTAATATTTCCAACATAGAGCGGCTTTCCCGAATCTTTCTTGGAATATTTCAGAAATATTTTAGAAATGTTTAGTGTAATATTGCATGAAATGTTTCTGAAATATCTCTGTAATATTTCCAACATAGAACGGCTTTTCTGAATCTTTCTTGGAATATTTCAGAAATATTTCAGAAATGTTTAGCGTAATATTGCATGAAACGTTTCTGAAATATCTCTGTAATATTTCCAACATAGAACGGCTTTTCCGAATCTTTCTTGGAATATTTCAGAAATATTTCAGAAATGTTTAGCGTTATATTGCATGAAATATTTCTGAAATATCTCTGTAATATTTCCAAGATCAAACGGCTTCACTGAATCGTTCTTGGCATACAAAGTCCGTCAACTGTAAGGAATTTTATCAAAAAATTAATCGGAAATATATTTTAAATAGAAAATTTATTCTAAAAAATGCTTAATGAATAATTATAAAATAATCAGTAATAAAAATGGATTTTTTATTCTTCGAGAGGATGTAGTAGGTTAAATATTTTCCTCTTTTGACCAGCAGTGCTGAAAAATAAATATATATATGAATTATTATAATGAATAAAAACAATCATGTTTCGGTTGTGGAAAAAAACTATCATGACGGCAGCAATGGCGCTAGTAAAAAAATTACTCTTTCGTCTGCCATGCTTTTCTCGTTATCATGAGAAAGCGTATATCTATATATATATATATATGAAAAATGGCCGACGACGGAGTATTCTGCCATAGGTCGCATGATAGATTTTAACTTCCAAAAATAATATATAAAATGCTTACTTTTGCTCACGCTTGAATCGCGTTACTGCAGCATCCAGCCATTTTGAAACGCTGGTCTTCACGTCTTTATCAGTTGCTGAAAATATCGGCTTTACAGCATCTGTGAAAAAATAGTGCAAAATATCTGTTATGTGTTAATAATTACTGAAATGTAGGAGTCTTTACCATTATATGGTGACAAAATCTTTTTGTTAAATTTTAGCAAAAGATGAAGTGTTAAAAATTGGTACACTCGACGTTATAAACATCTAATCGAATCAGTTTGAATATTTTTGGAATTCTACAATGAGGTTAGCGAAAATGAGCATACAATCCAATAAAGTTGTAGAATTTAAAAAAAATTAAAATAAATTCGATAAAAATACTACATTGAATGTATAAAAACAAAAATAAAATTAATTGTCAAGAATCTTGTAAACGATTAATATTTTTTTATTATATATAGTTATTATTATTATTTTACTTGTTTTATTTTTATTTGTATATTTTGTCAAAAAGCTTAACCAGCATGAAAATTTATTAAAAATTTAATAAATAAATTTCAACGTACTATAATTGTTTTAATACAGCTATTCGCTTTGAATAGTTTTATATTATAGTTAAATAATAAATTAAGATAGTAATCAAAATAGTATATTGTGTACTTAGGGTGAAATATAGTCTTTTTTTGCCCGCGTGCGCTTTTGCAGTACGAAGTGAGGGGAGCAAGCACGAGCCGAAGGCTAGTACGTATTGCGACTCGAAGTCGAGTACTTACTGCAATCACACAAGCGCAAAAAAATACTTTTCACCCAAAGCACACATCGTACTTTTTGTTACATCCGTCTTGATTTTGTGTGTTTTCAATGCATCTAGATCGAGTGTTATTGCGGCTGTTTTTCGAATTGGTGCAAACACATATTTATAAAACCAAAATAAAATATCAAAAGTAAAATAAATAATATAGTAAAATATTCACATATATATAGTTATTTATGTGGAAGTACGTATTCGTTCTGTACAATTTTTTATCCCTTCACGAGATTTTAGCCAGATACTTGAGTAGCTACTACTTAACAGTTAGCTAACGCAATTAGGTAATCGTCAAATTCTTAATGAGTTCGGGTCGTCAATTTTCTACCAGGGTATTTATATAATTTATTGATGAGTTACTAATTTGTTTTTTGTCATACACGCACAAATTTCGATGTGATTTCTGTTTTTCGAAATAATGCTTTCTCGTGAATTGTAGAATTCATTTCATTTTAGTGCCGCAATTATACCCCAGTCTACCCTATATATATATATATATATATATATATATATATATATATATATATATATATATGTGTGTGTGAATATTTTACTATTATTATAGGGTAGACTGGGGTATAATTGCGGCACTAAAGTGAAATAAACTCTACAATTCACGAGAAAGCATTATTTCGAAAAACAGAAATCACATTTGTTTACTAATTATATCTGATGGACATCAATCTGCATTACGTATGCATGAGTAAAATAAGAGAGAGAGAGAGAGAGAGAGAGAGAGAGAGAGAGAGAGAGAGAGAAAGGTCCCTGCTAAACGCCGTTTTAAATTTACAAAAAGATGGCAGGCACCTCACACTGCTCGGGAGCGAATTCCAGAGGTGCGCATCTTGAACTCTAATGAGAAAAGGCCCTTATCGGTGCGCGACCCCGGAATCGAGAGCTCTTTCATACCACCCCTACTTGAAGTCCTGGCCTGGTTTTTTTCAAAGAGGGCAGTAAGATATGGTGGCTGCCGCATGACAACCGCTTTGTAAAGCAGCAGCCCCATAAAATACTCCCTCCTCACCTTCAGATCTAACCAGTCCAGTTTTTTCCTGTAGGCGGTGATATGCTCATCTCGCCTAACACCTCATATGTATCTCACACATGCATTCTGTAGACGTTGTAGTCGTGTCTGGAGCTCCCCTGACACGTCAAGAAGAATCACTGAGCAATAGTCTAAGTGAGGTAGTACCAGTGCACATGCCAGCTGCTTCCTCAGTATCCTTGTGGTGCTTGAACGGAAAAGTTTTAAGCTTTACAGAGCTCTATTTACTTTTCTACTGACCGCATTCAGTGGCGGCTTCCATGTCAACCTTCCGTTCATCACCACGCCGAGGTTGGTGACTGTATCGACAAAGGGAACGTGTACGCCGGTCTGTATCTCAATGCCTTGCAAGTCAAGGTTCTGAACCTGTTTGATGTTGTGATCAGATCCAAAAATGATCGCCTTTGTCTTGCCGACATTGAGGCGCAGGCCAACTGACGTTGCCCAGTTCGACACTGCTCGTGCTACAGCCGACATGCGACTGATACCATCACGAAGACCCTTCAGGGTCACTTGTGTGTAGGTTTGCAGGTCGTCAGCGAAAAGTATGTGTTCAACACCATCTAAGTCTAGTGCGTCTTGTAAGTCGTTTATGTACAGGCTGAAAAGCAGGGGTCCCAGGACTGAGCCCTGTGGAACGCCAAGATTGATGGTTAGCCAACCTGAATCCCCGTTTGTGTTTGTGACGACTTTCTGTCGGCTCCCCATAATATATGACTTAAGCCACAGGAGAACACTCCTGGAGAATCCCATGCGCATTAGCTTACGCAGCAGTTTAGTGTGTGAGATGGTGTCGAATGCTTTGCTACAATCAAACATTAACAAAATAGTCAATAGTTTTTTGTTGTTGTTAATGCCTGATCTTATGTCTTCCGTCAGTTTTAGTAGTGCTGTCTGTGTACTGTGATTCTGTCGAAAACCAGTCTGCATCGGGTCCAAAGTATTATTTTCTCGTAAAAAGTCAGTTATTTGGTCGTGTACTAATTTTTCAAGGACCTTATACAGGAAACTCAGTAGGGCATTGGTCGGAAATCTGACACCGTAGATGGGACAGGCTTCTTCTTCAAAGGCACCAACTGAGCTCCCATCCAAGTTCCCGGAAAAATGCCACTGGACAGAGAGGAGTTAAAGATCTTAACAATATGATCTCCCACAAACGGAAGAGCCTTAGCCACTATACTTTGGGGAATGCCGTCTTCCCCTCTGGCCTGTGATGAGAAGTGGGCAACAGCCAGGACGACGTCCGAAAAGCTGACCTCTCGGAAAACAAAGCCGTCATCACTGGCAGTGGTCAGGACGTTGTCAAGTTCTTCATCACCCTCATTTTGGGAGATCGACACCCCTGCAAAGTGGGCATTGAGCTCTTCCGGTGAGAAACCATGAAGCTCCTGTCTTGTCTTTGGCAGAAGGCCCAGAGCCTTGAGCTCTTTCCAGATATCTTTTTTATTATCAATCGCCTCAAAAATTTTATTTTGTAAAAATCTTTCCCTTGTTTCCTTTGTTCGTAATTCAGCTTCAGCTGTAAGGCCCTGATACTCCCGCCACAGTCTGTGGTCTTTGGTCCGCGCATAGCGTCGTCGTTCGGAGTCACGTTTTTTGTAAAGATCTATTAGTTCAGCATCAACCCATGGTGGATTCGTTTTCTTTTTCGGTGTGAATTCTTTTAAAGGCGCAATTTTATCTATCACAGCAATGAGGTTGACACTGAGGCACTCTAATTGACTGTCAACACCCGCCGCGGGACCATCGATCTGCGACCAATCACAGTCAGCTAGGTGAGACAGGAGGTCGTCTTGCTGGATCGATTTAAAATCCCTGTAGCTGAAAGATTCAGCCACAGGGGATGCAGCAGTTTCGACCCCAATCTCGACCTTTACGATGTTATGATGACTGGGAAAAGGCGCCGGCCGATTGTCCCTGCTCAGTACAACGTCATTATTATCTGTCAAAATCACATCAATCCACGTGCGAGAATCCGTGAGATGATGAGTCGCACCATGATCAATTATCTGAAGGTTAAGATCATCAGCCAACCGACTAACAAATTTTGCATCGGCTGACATTCCGAGTAGGTTCGCATTCAGATCTCCCATAATAATTTTGTGACTAAAGTCTTGGGTATGTATCGTTAGTTTGTCTGTTAAGTCAGAGCCCTGTAAAAACGGTACGTGTGGTGGTCTGTAAATTAAAGCAACAAAGACGGGGGGAAGGCTGCCCTGCTGAACACAGCACATTAAATATTCAGGTATAAATGGCCTGCCCTCCTGTGTTGTTGGAGAGCTGCATAGTAAATTGGCCTTGAAAGTGTTATGAATGTACAGGACCAGCCCGCCCCCTAGTTTGTTGCGATCAAGTCTAAGTAGTGAGTAGTCGTCGATCTGAATGAGATCACTCCCAACATCAGGGTCAAGGTGCGACTCAGCAACCCCAAAGAGATGGTAGGCAGGACGAACTGAAAGGTGTTGTTTAATCATGCAAATGTGCCCCATCAGTGAGGTAACATTGACAAAACCTGCCCTCAGTCCCTTAAAGTGAACCCCCCCCCCCCAGCAGTATCTGCGGGTAGTCATTTTTTTGCAGCAGTTGACGGAATAACATTTTTATCAATTACGCTTTCTTTATCGACGTTTTTTGTTATATTATTTACAATTTGTGATGGTTGATTAATGGCATATGATGGCACTATTGTTTGTAAATCGGCCGCAGATGATAATTCATGAGAGACGTCGCCATCGCGCCTCTTCACCAGGAAACGGCCCCCTCTATGCTAAACATATTTAAAATTAAGTCTCATCGCAAGGGCCTTGAGACTTCTATATTTAATAAAACATTCTTTTGTTAATAATTCATTTATAAAAATTTTACCTTTTATAATCCCATCCCTTGTGTCCTGGTCAAGAGCTGCAATGTCGACATCTCTAGCATGAAAGCCAGTGATAACCTTTTTGGCTCGCATTATTTTCTCGCCTAACGCACTGCTGGAAAGGGTAACAACCCATGGTGACCGTCTACGTTCGCTATTTGTATCTGCTAATGCCGCAGCTGTCGGTTCCTCTGACCGAAGCAGGCGTGTGCCTATCTATTTTTCGTGTTGATGGAAGGACACGGCACAGTATCGTGTGTGCAACGTCAACACGCTTAGAGACATCACCGTCGAAAATGTTTGAAATAATGAGCTCCGTATTACCGCTTTTAATGTTTTTACTGTGCATTGTCCCCCCATCAATCGTTTGCACCCGCGGGCTTCGTGCAGGTGATGCTGCAGCATCATCATTGTCGATATTGTACTTATTCAAACGACTAGATGTTCTTTTTCTACTATTTACAACTTGGATAAACCCGTCATTATTGATATTACAATTGTCATCTGTGTCCGAATGTTCCGAAATTATCGATTTTCCGATTTACGCAGTAAATTTTTATTTTAGATGCGATTTGTTATAATGGTTGTTTTTTTAGTTTAGATTAAAAGTAACACCATAAATATGAAGACAACATTGTTTTATGACGAGAAAATACATAAAATCAATTTTTACAAGAAGTGGAATTATCCGGTTTTGTTCACCCCCTCTTCATATAGATTAATAAAATTCCTAATCATCTAATATTTAGAAAAATTTTCCATCAAAAATTAAAACATTTCAATTTCTTTTACAAAATTATTTTCTTTTCGACAAAAAAATGGTCAAGATACAAAAATTTGATTGAATATTCTTCTGCATATTCCAAATCATCTCAATTTTTTTTTTCAATAATTTTTCCTCATACATTTTAGAAATATAACCGTTTACTAAATATGAAAAAACATACAGGTCACGAGATAGTAAAATGATACTATTTCGAAAATGTTCGCGAATATTCTTCTCCATATTCCACAAAAAATGACGTTTTCGTGTATAACAAAAGAAGGAAATAACGTTATATCCAAACTTTGAGATCGGTTAAGTTAGGTATTTTTATACTATTTCTAAGGTATTCAAAAACCCGAAAAACGAAAAAATGCTATAAAAACAAATAAACATAGAAATATAAAAAAAATTTAATATTTGTTTTTTTAAATTTAACATCCACACACACACATGCACATCCATACATACATTTTCTAAAAATAGTGTATTTTGATTTCTTACGTCTCAAAACATATTTCTAACAAGTTTTTAGCAAAACTTCTTTTTACTATCACAAAGCTTCCTCTGTGAAGAAACAAAATGATTAGTTAATTATTTTGCCTAATTATAACATTTCTTGAAATATTTAATTAATATTTCATGAAATATATCATGTAATATTTCTGAAATAGTTCAGAAATATTACAAAAAAGCTTCCAAAATTTTCAAATGAACCTTTCTTGTAATATTACAGTAATATTTCTGTAACATTTTGTGCAATAATTCAAAAAATATTTTATTAATATTTTCTGAAATATATCGTGTAATATTTACGAAATATTTCAGAAATATTTAATGAAAACTTTCAATTTGTATTGTTGGTAATATTACAAGAAACATTTCAGAAATATTTTAGAAATATTACCCAAATATTTCTTGAAAGATTACATTTAAATATTTCATGCTGTGTGGGACACGTCATCATTGATTAACAAGTCCCGTATATATGAAATATTTGTATGATTCTTAATGTTTTTAAAAATATAATTGATAATACTTTATCTAATATATTTTTTTAATAAGCTTTATAAAAACTGATTAATTAAAACATACTCAATTTCAATGGTTCCATTTCATTTTGTTTTCTGCATTTTTTTCTTTGGTGTTATTACTCAGATTGCTTCTTATTATCTATGTTTTCAATATTTATTTGTTAAAATAAAAGGCAATTAAGTCAAAGATTATTCTCGTGGGCTTATTGCCCGAGCGAAGCAAATACAGTAATCACCCGAGGGAATACTCGACTTTATTCCCGTGTTGCACATATAGAACTTTATTCTCCACTTATCTGTGGCCACTTTATTGACTTGCAAAGAAGAATTCCGGTAACAAGTAGAATTGATTGAAAATGTATATTAATAAAGAGAAAAATTATTAACAACTAACTATGTCATGCATTTGCAGGAAAATTTTATCCCGCTTTTAAGGTCAAATAGTGGTCATTACGGTTGAGTCAGGAATAAAATTACGTCATAGTTTGAGGTTACGAATGAGTTGCAATGTTTATTTTATTTCGAATAGCGCACTGCGCATGCTCCCCAAACGCAGATCGTAGTCATTGGACAACCGGACATTTTGACTGAGCAATTTTCCGTCAGGAGGGTGAAAACATTTTCTACTCTACTTCTAATCTATAGTGAAAGAATAAAGTTTTAATGTAAGCTACAGTTTGCGAAAAATAGATGCTCTATTCAAAAGTTATCAGAAATTAAAAATAAATTTTCATATTTTGCAAAATTATTTCACGTCTTTAGAAACGTAGTATATATGCTAATAAATAATAACAATTTTTCATTCTTGTTGCTTTCTTAAAGAGAAAGCTTTTCCACGGGGAAAATCTTTTTTATTATGAATTTTGTGCATAAAAAGTGTAGTTATGATTCCAGAAACTCAAATTCATTAATCTTCATAATTGTTTGCGGGTATGCGGGAGCGTGTGTGCGGGTGTGAGGTTGGGTAGGTGTGTGTTTGTGTGCATGCATGTGTATGTTTATCTCAAATTTTGCACACCATTTGGTCATGCTGGTACGGTGTGCGTTTAAAACTTTCAGGCATATTGAATAATTATTTAGTGTCCCTGGTAGAAAATTAATCTAGAACTATGTAGATCTATCTAGTTTGCCAAGGAAATAATCGAGGGCCTCGATAAAACTAGATAATTTTCTACCAGGGGTTGCAGATATTTAACTAAAGATGGAAAATTTAAAAATCACGTTTTTCGTTACTTGTTATAGAAAAAATTATTTTTATAAACCAAACTTTTTATTATGATAATACATTCAAAATCATACAATTTGAGTTATAGTGATTTTAAGACAATTATTTTTCGAATTTTATAACTGGAGCACTGTAAGGCACAATCCAACCAAATGTCAAAAACTATCTTTCAATAAAAGCTATAGTTCTGTAAGATTAAAAGTAAAAAATGCGATTATTTCCCAAAAAAAAAATCGTAAAAATTGTGCTTTTTTTACTAAGGATAACTTTACAAACATCTTGATATAATGGTTTAAAATTTACGGTGAATATTCGCTCATGATAAAATAGTGACTGGATATTTTTGAGCCGATTTGATGCATAACATTCGAAGATATTATATTCGAAGATTAATATTAGGGTTGACAAAGAATTTCATTTCATTCACCCTGTACACGATAATATCTGTAAGCATTGTTTTAATAAGTATTATGAATGTTATATATTATATATTATATATTATTTCAATTATTTCAATTATTTCAATTATGTCACATTCATCGTTTCTTATGCTGTCTCGATGTGCGCTCGAATTTTTTCTATTATACTGAATATTTTTTTAGTGTTTTAAAGCCGTTTAATTACGTTTAAAAAGTTTTAAAATCAATATTTTGTAGTTTTTTAAAAAGAATAATTGTTATAATATAAATTATTGTATAACTATAAATAAATTACTTCATAAAAAATTATTTTTATGAAAGAAGCTATCATAAAAGAAATTCTGCATAAAAACAGAAATTTTATAAATTGACAAAAAAATAATTTGAACTATGAATAAACTGATGTTTCTTTGAGAAAGCAGAGTGCCAATTCAGTTGGCATCGTTTTTTCATGTCAATTCCCGCAAGAAAATAGTATGAAAAGATGTCATAATGCACTTTTCCCGCATTTTATAAAATTTTTTGTGCATTGTATCATATAATAAACAATGAAAATTGAATTAGAAATGTGTCCACTTTTTATAAAAATTGGTCTTTTTCCAACTACGAAATAGCAGATTCTTTTTAGATTTCATCATATGTTGTTATCCCCTTTAAATTTTTTCTATAAAATCTGATCGTTGCAGACGAAGTGGTAAAGGAAAGAGAGAAAGTTGTGTATAACTTTCAAAGAGTTGAAGCTGGTTTTATGGTAAGAGTCCCCCGACTACAAGAGCTTCAAAGTGCTGATATACAAATCCAACGAGCCGAAATAGAATTCCAGTTGGAACAGTAAACTCTTATTTTAGATATTGTGTCGAATTTATATCCCTATATGAATAAGATTATTGTTTACAAATTTATTTAAATTTGTTTTATTTTTGTAAATTTAAAATGATGATTGATTTTATAAATTTCAACATGCTACTGCTAACGTAATTATACTTTTCTAAAAATATTATTCACTGTAAAAATAGATATAAATGTAAAATAAATTTAAAATGAATTTAAAATAAAAAATTACGATTTTATGTTTTAAGCGAGTACTATCGGTTTTGAATTAGTGTTCAGAAAAATCTGAAATTTTATATACTAGTGTATTTTTTGACCTAAAACTTACTCATATCAATTTGTAGACAGCTACACCAACCCAGAAAAAAGATATTAAGAATTTTATATTTACGTTTTGTACGTTTTTAACCTGTATCTTTATGGGAACTCACGTTTCCGACAGTTCCGATCATGAAATTAATGCAAACTGCTGTTCTGATTTCTAAATGTTGATTCACTAATTTTGAGAGCTAATACAAGCAAACGAATAAAATTTTTCACGCTCACTCAACCATTTACGCACACGATTTGGCCTACCACGGAAGTAAAAACAACCAAACAACATTTGACTCACGGCGTACCGATAGTACTTCCTTAAGGTGGAACTTCAGTCATTTTTAAAAAATCTCTATCTTTCGTCCAATAATATTAAAAATTCGGTAACTTTATTTGTCATAATTGAAGAAGGTTGTACAAAAATTTTGAGAATTTTTCACTAAACTTTTGTTACTAGTTATTGAAGAAAATACATACTTTTGTAATAAAAACAAGGGTTTTTAGAATTGTTCCTCGCGCATATGAATTTAACGAATTCTATTTTAAAAAATTCTAGGATATTTTAAACTTAAAATGAACAAAAGTTAATATTTTTTAAATTATTTAAACTCATTTAATGGTCTAAAAAAATGAAACGTTTTTTGAACTTATAGAAACATAAAAAATGTCTCAACACTTGCAATGGATGAATAAAACATTTACCATCAAAATACCTAATAACAAAATATTAACTTCTTTTCACAATACTTTAACAGATATTTTCTGGAAGTTTCAAAAATATCCATTCTCATGGGTTGCGCAAAGAACTTTTTGAAGGTAGAAAAGTAAGTTTCGAGAAAAGCGCATTTAAAGTTTTAATTTGGTATGCTATCCAATGTTAATTGTTTCACTCAACTGGCTATAACTTTGGTATAACAAAGAGTTTTGACATCCAACAGGTCTAAAAATGTTCATAAAACTATAAACATTAAAAATATGTAATAAAAAAAATCTCGATTGTTTGGTAAAAAGTCACTGGAGTTCCCCCTTAATGATTAAAATTTTTCATTTAAAGCAATTGATATGACTTTTTTTCCAAAATTTTGCAGTAATAACTTCAATTTTCTTAAACTAAAAATTGCTAATGCCCTATCTACACCTAACCTTTAAGCGAGAAACTGTTGAAACGAATATCAATGTTTTAGAAAAATGAAGCACAGACCGTTGTGACGTGTATTTCACGTCCGAATATATTAAATCACGGGCAGTCAATCGCGACCAAGTCACCCGTCACCAGAGCCGAGCAACTTATATTAAATAATTATTGTTATTAATGGGGGGAATTGTTATTTATTTTGTTGAGGGAATGAGGGTAAGGAGTCGCGACCGAGGAAAGCCGCAGACCGTCACACACACGCACACACCCATACCAGCGGCACCAGCTGATCACCGCAGCGACGACTACTCGGAGCGAGCAACGACGACGAGCCTCTACAAATACATGCACAGCACCAACACCACTGCACACTGTACGCGCGACCCTCTCTCTCTCGCTTGCTCTTTCTTCCTCGCCTCTCGAGGATGATGAGACACTGCACGTGCACACACATACACATACGCGCGCGCGACCGCCCTCTCTCCCGATGCACGCAGACGCGGGAGGAGAGAGAATTCACAGCAGCAGCGGTGGCTTCCTCGAGGAACACCATCTCGGCTGTAGCCACGAGCGAGAGAGAGAGAGAGAGAGAGAGAGAGAGGGATACCGGCACGGCTGTCGACAGAATGGGGAGAGCTAGCAGCCGCCGCGCCGCGAGCCGCATGAAGCTGCCGGTCTATCATAGCGTAGGCTGACGCGCGCATGTCGCCGCTGCCAACTGTGATGGTCCGGCAGCCCAAAACCGAAAGCGCCCGATACAGATATACACGCCGGGTTGCCCACACGTGTATATTTAGCAATTCATATTGCCCGCGCTTCGGGGGCAGGGCGGCAATCGCGGAGCGGACCAATGGTAATTAGCGACTCAAATCGACGCAGACTTGGCCTTGATTTTCGCATTTAGGGAAAATCAACGCCAATCACCGTGAAGAAAGGGGCGGAAGCAACACTTGCGTGGGCTGAAGGTGGTCTAGAAGAAGAGCGAAAATTTTGGAAGAGATTTCCGGCCTCTCCGATTTTGAGCATTGCCTGCCCGCCCATCAGCGAATATAGACGCACGTTCAAAAATTACCTGTCCGTCCGTGACCGAGTATAGACACAGCGTTAGAACACTTTAGTATTGAAAATCAGACATTGTTAGCGGGATTCTTATCCGAAGGACAGATAGCGACCAGAGTGTGAGGAGCACTGTTAGGCGTCCAGGATTAGCGACGGTGAGTGAACTGTAATTGTCGAGCTTCCCTCGGCACTTATAGGTAAAATTTTATGAACAATTATCGTACATTGCCGCTATGTGCTCAGGGTTAGTAGAATAAATTCGTGGTGGTATGACATCGTTATATAGGATCAGTGCGCGTCGGGCCAGCATTAAACTTACGAATATTATTGTGGGAAAAATTATGCGGTTCGGAAAAACTCGGGAAACATGGTGATTTGGTCGTCGCGAGAGACGCGTGCGAGGGCTAGCGTAGCCATATTTGTATAGCGACTGATTCATTGCGCGAAAATTGCAAATGTGGCGACCGTGCGTATTATAACTGCTATAAAGCTTAGGTACTTAAAGAGTGAAAATTCTGTGTATTTATTATATAATTAGTGATTTCTGATTTTCCACTTCACGGAACTTCCTCTGGGAAAGGGCTCGTGCAGAGTTAGCCGCGCTTTACCTGGCGCCCATTAATATAGAGAAATTCGGTAAAGTGTCGATCAAAAGTCTAATAAATAAAACCCTCGTAACGAAAGCTACGTTACACCGTCTACACTACACAAACAGTTAAGTTGTTTATCCTTAAAATTAATCGACTGTTTACGTGTTTATTGACAGTATTTAAAGTATTTATGAGACTTAAATTGCCTTTAATTACATTATATTTAAATATCTTTGACTAAAATGTGTAACAATATATTTTATATTATTCAATTTTTTTAATAAATAGTATCTAATAGTAAATTTGCTTTCATTATAATGGCTAACTAAATTCCAAACTTTAATAAATATTGTACAGCTTCACTTGAACTCGGTTAAATCACAGCTCGCTTAAAGTTCAGGTGTAGAAAGTGCATAAACCTAAAAATTATGTTCCCATGCGTCAAAGTTAATTGTCCTTATCAATAACTTTTTGGATACAAATATTTTACTGTATGCATGATGGTAGGATACGAGACGAATCATATGTTATTATTTAGAACTTATTTAACTATTTTTAATATATATACATTTTTACCAAATCGTATTTTTATTTGTATATGTAAAAGAATGGTACCATTTTTTAAAATAATGTATAAAAATGGTAAAAATGTAATTTTTATAATTTTAATACATAAACGTATTTAATAAAAACGTAAAATTACATGTATAAAAGCATTTTTATCACCATTTTCAACACTTGGTTCTAAAAAATAGGGGTTGAAATAATTAAAAAATGTATCCCAGTTACAATTTTCAGTGCCCTAAGTTTAACGAAAGATTCTCTTTTTGAGCTTGAAAATACATTACTATTAATTTTTTAAAAATATCGTAAGAACGGAACCCACCCTTAGAGCCGAATGTATAGAGCTTAGGAAACGAAAATTATTTCATTCTCCGTATTGTTGGAAAAAGACTAAAATGTTGCAATAGTTATCGTTCATGACTCAATGCACGATTTCAATAAAAAATGATAATCAAATCGACAAAGACTTAGAATCTAAATGTTCCACAAATCAAAGATTAATAAATAAAGTGATAATTAAATGAAGAAACGCTTCTAAATATCAATACTTTACAATATATATTTTTTTCAATAAACAAAGGCTTTAGAACCAGAACTCTGTGTAGGGCATTTCCATTTAAGCGCTTTTATTTATTTAAATAGTAACGTCTCATTTGTGGGACGTTTAGATCTAAGTGGTTTTATTTATGCATTAGTTTCTTTGTGAATGTCTCACTCCACGGCATTGGGTTTTAAGAGCCTATATTTATTGAAATAGTATGGAATGCTGAATATAATTCTGTATCGGTCCTCTTACGCATCTAACTATTAATAAGCAAACAAAATTAAGGTGGAAGTATACCAAAATAAGGAAAATGTTTTCTGTAGCAGGAGACTTTCACGTTATTAAAAAATTTGATTGAGAGATAAACACTATTTTATAAAAAATACCAACTATTTATTAAATACTATATGGTAAATTTATAATGCAACTGCACATATGACAAAATTAAATCACAAATTTTCATCGCAAATGCCACTCACCAAAACAGCCATATGTAGGTCCCTCTAACTTCACTCTGTCAGCTTCGGACTTCTGGAATATTTTTTATTTTTTCTATTCTTTTTATGAGCTAGATAACTTTTGTAATCAATGATTAGCTGTCACGATTATATTGGTAGGTTTCGATGCTTATAGTTCTGGAGATATGATATTTTTTTTACAAGCTGATTTTCATGTATATTAAAAGAATGATAATAAGTAATCCAAAAATTCCAACAACAAAATATATCTATTTATATGCTCTTTAAAAGGCATTTGTTACGAATTGATTAAATTGATTCTATTATTAAAAAAAAAGACGTTAAAAACTTATTTCAAAATCGAAAAATCGCCATGAAATAAAATAAAAAATAACCGAAACAAAAAAACATTTCTCTGCTTGAGTAAAATAAAAACCAAAAAAACCCGTGATAGATTAAAATCGGTTTAGTAGATCCTGAGATGTATATGCGCGCACACGCGCACACACACACACCCACGCGCGCGAGCGCGCGTTCGCACGCGTACGTATGAACGTATGCATATATACACTGACACATAGACACACGCACACGGATGCGAACACACAGTTTATTTATTGATCTCTATTCCCGGAGACATATTGTTTTAAGGGGACAGATACACGTTTCAATTTTAAATTAATTGATAATAAATTTTAAGGTAAAACTAAGTCACTCATCCTCTCTTCGGGGTTGTGGGACCTTGTCGGGTGCCCTTCGGGGACGGTAGAGAGGCTTAACTCGTGGGCCAAGGGAGCTAAAGCTCGGACCTGTGGGGAATGAAAGGACGGGGGGACGGTCCGCTGAAGAGGAGCCAGGAAACCACCCTGGTGCCTGTTTGACGGAGTAGAGAAGCTCAGCTGACCCCGAGGAACGAAGGAACAACCCTCCAATTTCGGGCTTGGTGAGGTCCGTTTTTGGGTTTACAATCACCACCATAAGCCAGGTGGTGTGAGCTTCCGTGCCCGTATTGGCTCTCTTGGCACCGGGATTAGGATGGTGTCGCAAACGGAGCCTCGGGGACACCGGGCGACCTCCCCGAGTAAGCAGCCTTACCCCCGTAAGAGGCTCTGCGGGGGTGGACCGTCATTCCTCACCACTCGTGGGAACAAAAATGTATAATAACATTGAAAAAAAAACAAAAAAATACAAAAATGATAGAAAATGTGGCTGGGGAAACGGAAGACGGCAATATGGAGGTCGATGAGGGTCTTGAAGCCACATTGCCCCATTATTCCTCGAATCCGTCGCCAGTCATAGACCAGGGAGGAGCATAGGCCGCATCTCAGGCTGTAACAGCCGGAGAGTTGGTGACCCAGAGCCCCCTGATCCAAATCAATCATACAGAGGGCAGTTCTGGACGGTCCCACAAAAGATTATGTGGGGCCGCCAGGAAGAGGCTCAGAAGAGAAAAGTTGGCCTATGAGGCCGCCAATTCTGGTGGCCCTGCAACTACGGGTAATTATGGGGGGACACCGAAGAGGCGGCCGGAGTCCACGGACACACCGCCTTCGGCTTCCCGCCAAAAGAAAAAACCTAAGGGGGCGACTGATCGGGAGTCCTCGGCCGCCCACCCGGCTCCTCCCAGGAGGAGTTGGTTGGACGGGGGGGGGGTTCTTGACGGATGCTCAGAGGATCAAGCCGTTGACAATCGTGGTGGTGGACGAAAAATATCCAGAAAGCCCGCTCACCCCGGAGATGTTCACACAGTTCCGGGGGGCGGTCAGGAAAGGGTATTTGGAATCGCCACCCCAGGATTGGCCTAAATTTGACAGCTCATTCTGCAAAGAAGGGGCTTTCATCATAGTGGCTAGCAACCCTGAGGTGAAGAAGTGGTTAATTGAAAACTTACCCACTTTGGACTTACCCTGGGAGGGCCGCAAACTAAAAGTGGGAGGGATTGAGCTCCTCCAGGGCCAGGTAAAAGCCCTCGCATGGTTTCCAATGCCAATTGAGAAGCCAGAGACGATCCTGAAGATCCTGGATGGGTTCAATTCGACCCTTAAAACGAGCACATGGCGCGTAATCAGTGCCCCGACTGTGGAGGAAGGAGCCAGGCGGGAAGGGGATAAACAACTCCTGGTCCTGTCGGTTCCAGAATCACAGGCGGAGGCGCTGGCCGCCTTGGAAGACAGGCCCTGGTACGACCTCGGACGTGCCACCTTTAAGGTGTCGCGCCGAAGGCCGCAGGGGCCTGTAGGTAACAATGAGGAGAAGCAGCCGGTGATGTCGTAAAATGGCACCATCAAACCTTCCCATCATTCAGATTAACTTGCACCACAGTAAAGACGCCTCAGCTATAATGCTTAGGAGTATGACTGGAGTGCACACAGGCATCGCCCTAATCCAAGAACCTTGGGTTGTGAACGGTGCTATTAAAGGGTTAGGGATCTTTGTTTGTTGCAGGGATCCAGAGTCGAAGAGGCCCAGGACCTGCATACTGGTCAAAGGAACCAACGTGATACCACTACTCGACCTCAGCACAGGGGATCTGACGGTGATTTCTACTACGTTAGAGGGAGTAGGCAGGATAATACTCGCATCAGCCTACTTCCCGTATGATAACAATGACAACCCACTCAGGGAAGTCTGCAGATTAGTGGATTTCTGCACAGAACAGGACATTCCACTGATTTTAGGGTGCGATGCTAACTACCATCATACGATATGGGGCAGCACGGACATTAATGCGAGGGGAACCACACTTCTG
Organism: Gastracanthus pulcherrimus; assembly: GCA_949152435.1. Lineage (NCBI taxonomy): Eukaryota > Metazoa > Arthropoda > Insecta > Hymenoptera > Pteromalidae > Gastracanthus > Gastracanthus pulcherrimus. Next base: position 88,712,486 of record OX424574.1, read on the forward strand.
AATTACTTGGTTGGCACAAATCTAGACATTCTGAACGTCGGTAACACTCCTACTTTTCGCAATGCAAACAGAGCCGAGGTGATTGATATAACCCTCTGCTCAAACAACACCACGCACTTGGTTAGAAACTGGAGAGTCAGGGACGAGCCATCGTTATCTTACCACCTTCAGATAACCTATGAAGTGGATAAGCCAGGGGGAGAGCAACCTAGATGGTTTCGCGACCCTAGGCACACGCTCTGGAATGAGTATAATATTGAATTGGAGGCCATTTTAAAGAAAGTACCAGTCGACATAAGGGACAGGGAAACTCTAGATGAGGCATCTCGAATCTTCACAAACGGTATCACTTTGGCCTTCCAGAGGAACTGTGACCTCAAAAGGACCAAAAACATAGGTGAAGTTACCTAGTGGACTAAAAAACTGGAAGCACTCAAGGAGAATACGAAAAGACTCTTTAAGGCGGCCAGGAAAGCATACATCAGTACGCTGTGGAATACTTATAAAAAGGTAAGGGATGAATAAAATCCGCGGTAAGGGAGGCACGCAAAAGAAGCTGGGCCACCTTCTGCGAGAACATCAATGGAGGCAAAGAGGCGGCAAGACTGGACAGGATTCTATCCAAGAATCCGGAAGCCATTCTGGGAACGCTGAAACTCCCTAATGGCAGACATGCCTCAACTGATGAGGAGACTCTCTCCCTCCTGATCCAGGCGCACTTCCCGGGATTCAGTAGAATCAAGGATAACGAAGTAAACCCTGACTCCGCGGAGTTCGGGGTTGGCTGCAGGAAGTCGTTCACCGATTTAGGTGAACGACTCCGGCTGGCCAATAAAATCGTCACGCTGACCAGGGTCAGGTGGGCAGTAGGGTCATTTAGTCCTTATAAGTCACCGGGACCCAATGGTATATATCCGGCCCTGCTACAAAGAGCGGAGGACGTTCTCATCGGCCCACTGACACGATTAATACGGGCGAGCATTATACTTGGGTTTGTCCCGACCAAGTGGCGGGGCACAAGAGTGGTGTTCATACCGAAACCGGGTAAATGCGAATACACCTCCCCAAAAGACTTCCGCCCTATCAGCCTTACTTCATTCATACTCAAGACTGTAGAAAGGCTGATAGATAGATACATACGGGACACTGTCCTGGAAGAAGAACAGCTCCATAAAGACCAACACGCTTACAGGGCTGGGAGGTCAACAGAGACCGCACTTTTTAGCGCGATCTCGTTTATCAAAACACAGGTGGAAGCCAAAGGATATGCCATTAGTGCTCTGATGGACATAGAAGGGGCCTTCAACCACACATCAAGGGAGGTAATCAGAGAAGCCTTGAAAAGGCACAATGTTCCCCCTTGCTTAATCGACTGGATCGATCACATGCTGAGTAGTAGACTTCTCGAAACCACCAAGGTCGATACAACGCTACAAGGAAGGGTGGGGAAGGGGTGCCCACAAGCAGGCGTCCTATCTCCCCTTATCTGGTGTTTGGTGGTAAACGAGTTGTTGAAACAGCTCAGCGATATGGGGTGCAAAGTAATTGGCTACGCTGATGACATCAAAGTTATTATCCGTGGACCATTCCTGGACCCCCTTATGGGCATTATTCATAAAGCTTTAAAGCGTGTAGACGCCTGGTGCTCACATACGGGACTATCCGTCAATCCAGCAAAGACGGAAGTAGTAGTCTTCACCAGGAGATACAAGTGGAATAGACAATGCAATCTTGTACTGAGTGGACAGAAACTGACACTAAAGAACAAGGTAAAATACCTAGGTGTAATTCTGGATTGTAAACTATCATGGAAAGAGCACCTACAGTATGCTACCGGAAAACTCACAGCATGCCTGTGGCATCTGAGAAGGGCCGTAGGAAGAAACTGTGGTTTTAGACCGGAAACAATGAAATGGATGTATGAGGCGGTCCTTAAGCCAAGACTTACCTATGCGGTCATAGTCTGGTGGAACAGAACTGCCCTATCAACAGCAAACATCATACTAGAGAGAACAAGAAGCTTGATTCTCAGGGCCATCTCCGGAGCGACTAGGACTCCTACTGCAGCTCTGGGGATGATCCTGAATATTGAACCTTTCAGACTGACCTTGGAGGCAGAGGCTGTAAAGGCCCTGCACAGAGTCGGAAGAGTACTCGGAGAGAAGAGTATTGGGAAATCCATAAGATATCCCAAGGGACTGGATGAAAGGGACGTCCTGAGGATGACCCTGGACACCACGAACACGCGCTTCCTCTTCGATAAGAAGTACAGAATCAGTCTATCATCCAAGAAAGACTGGGTGACAGGTAAAAGTAGCCTACCAAGCGGGAGAAATCTGTACTACGCAGACGGATCCAAGAGTATGGCAGGTACTGGAGCGGGCACACCGTCCTCACACCTAGCCTGCGACGAGAAATGAGCAACAGCCAGGACTACGTCCGTCACTGTAACGTCTTTGAAAACAAAGCCGTCGTCACTGGCCGAGTCCAAGATGCTACCCAAATCAACGTCACCTTCACTCTGGGAGACTGATACCCCCGCAAAGTGTGAGTTCAGTTCACCCGGCGAGAAGCCATGCAACCCCCCTCCCCGTGCCCTTGGCAGGAGCCGCAAGCCCTTTAGTTCTTTCCAAATATCCTTCTTATTTTCTAGGGCTTAAAAAATCTTATTCTAAATGTAAGTCTCTCGCGCGATTTTCATGTGTTGTTCTGCTTCGACCGCGAGAGACCGGTACTCCTGCCAAAGATTACCGTTTTTTGTGCGCTGTAGTCGTTTGCGTACGGCGTCACGTTTTTTTATTATGTGAGCCAGATCTGCGTCGATCCATGGAGGATTAGCTTTATTTTTTGGTGTAAATTGCTTCAGTGGAGCGAGTTCATCTATTGCCCCCATGAGATTGGCGCTGAGCTGTCCCAATAAATCGTCCATGTCGTTGTTGTCCAAGCAATCAAACGCCGCCCAGTCACATTTACTCAGGTAAGATAGAAGATCTTCCTGTTCTATTGTTTTAAAGTCTCTGTAACTGAAAGTATCGGTGATGGGGCTATTGTTTAATTTAAAATCTATTTCAACATCTATAATTGTGTGATTGCTGACAAAGGGCGCCGCCTGATTGCTGGCATTCAGCACCACGTCGTTGTCATCTGTCATAACGACATCAATCCATGTGTGAGACCCCTCGAGGTGATGAGTCGCACCATGCTCTATTATTTTTAGATTTAAATCGTTGGCTAATCGCCTAACGAATCTTGCATCAGCCGACTTCTTCAACAGGTTCGCATTCAGATCACCCATCAAGATTTATGTATGTAGCTAGCTTATGAATTAGGTCTGAATTTTTCACGAATGGTACATGCGGTGGCCTATAAATTAGAGCAACGAATACGGGGGGAAGGTCGCCCTGTTGCACACTACACATAATATATTCAGAAATGTTCGGCGTACCATCCTGGGTGGTACGTGAGCGGCTTAGTATGGTTGCCTTAAAACTATTGTGTACATACAGGACTAACCCACCCCTAAATTTATTCCTATAAAATCTTAAAATTGAATAGCCCTTGATCTGAATGCGATTGTCGTGAATGTTGTGAGCAAGGTGCGTCTCAGCAATTCCAAAAAGGTGGTAGGAGGGACCAGATAGAAGGTCTTGGCGGAGTGTACCAATATGACAATCTAGAGAGGTCACATTGATAAATCCTGTTCTCAGTCCCCTACAGTGCACCCCCCAGCAGTGTCCGACGATAGTCATTCATTTGCGACAGCCTCCGTTTGATTATTTGTTTGAATGACCAACTTATCTATTTCATTTATATTTGCTTTTCCTGTTTTTTTATGTGAATCTAATGCAATTTGTGGAGTTTCATACGAGGCTGAAATTACTTGGAGGTCTGCCGCTGTTAAAAATTCGTGGGAGACATCGCCATCCCGCATCTTGACCAGGAAACGGCCACCTCTATGCCAGATATATTTAAATTTGAGCCTCATCGCAAGGGCTTTAAGGCTTCTAAAATTATTAAATGTTTCCCTTGGTAGATGTTCATTTATAAAAATTTTACTATTGAATATTGCATCACTAGTCTCCTGGTCAAGTGCCGAGATGTCGACATCTTTAGTGTGAAATCCTGTTATAAACTTTTTTTGTCGCATGATTTTATCTCCTAATTAACTGCTGGAGAGGGTAACAACCCACAGTGATCGTCTGCGCTCGCTAGTTACCTCGGCTGATGTCACCGAAAGCGACTCATCTGACCGTAGCAGGCGAGTATTTACTATAGCCGTTTTCTGTATCGATGGGAGGACACGACGCAGTATAGCATGAACTACATCAACACGCTTAGTGCTGTTACCGTCAAAAATATTTGAAATTATTAAGTCATTATTGCATATTGCATTATTATTATTTTTTATTGTCCTCCCACCTACCATTTTAACCCACCTGGCTAGAAATTGTTAGTAATACTAAAATAGCTTAATCGTTTTTTCATGTTTATGTTACTTGCAATTGCGATACATTATTATGTACGAGTGACGACTGGCACTGAATTTTACTAATGATTGCAATGTGCGAGGAAAAAGTTATCATGTTAATGCTAACGTGTATCAGTGAATCACAAGTGACGACTCGCACCTTTTTTTGCTGATGTTCGCCATGCAGAACTGTTGACTCAACCTTAAGTGATGCGACGAAAAGTTTGTTAGTATTATGAGTTTTAAAATCTGACTAAGTGGAATATAGTTCGAACCCAATAACTGAGTTACCTAGTATAAAACGTTAGGAATCGTCTGAAAATGTAACAGCAGTTTTAGATATTTTAAGTAAAAGTATTACAGTCACGCAATCTTGAGCACAGTGAACTGCTGTATTAATGTTCAGTTCACCTTTATATATGAATTGTTTAAAGTTAAGTAGTTTAAATAGTACTATCTCTTTTTCTGCTGTAATGGCTAAAACCTTGATTTTCGAAAACTTTACAAAATTTATTATTACATCTATTGTTGAAGTAAGATTACGTAAAATCTAGGAAAATAATGATTGATCTAGCGAATGAAAGTATATTCTAAAAGCGTAGTACAATATCTCAATTGTTTATCATGTTAATGTTACTTGCAATTGCGATCCTTTGTTAAGCACAAGTGACGACTGGCACCGACTTTTACTAATGATTGCAATGTGCGAGAAAAAAGTTATCATGTTCATGCTAACATGTATCAGTGAATCACGAGTGACGACTGGCACCTTTTTTTGCTGATGTTCGCAATGCATAACTGTTGACTCAACATTAAGTGATGCGACGAAAAGTTTGTTAGTACTATGAGTTTTAAAATCTGACTAATTGGAATATAGTTCGAACCCAATAACTGAGTTACCTAGTATAAAACGTTAGGAATCGTCTGAAAATGTAACAGCAGTTTTAGATATTTTAAGTAAAAGTATTACAGTCACGCAATCTTGAGCACAGTGAACTGCTGTATTAATGTTCAGTTCACCTTTATATATGAATTGTTTAAAGTTAAGTAGTTTAAATAGTACTATCTCTTTTTCTGCTGTAATGGCTAAAACCTTGATTTTCGAAAACTTTACAAAATTTATTATTACATCTATTGTTGAAGTAAGATTACGTAAAATCTAGGAAAATAATGATTGATCTAGCGAATGAAAGTATATTCTAAAAGCGTAGTACAATATCTCAATTGTTTATCATGTTAATGTTACTTGCAATTGCGATCCTTTGTTAAGCACAAGTGACGACTGGCACCGACTTTTACTAATGATTGCAATGCGTGAGGAAAAAGTTATCATGTTCATGCTACTATTGTGAGTTTTAAAATTACTACTGTAAGATTTAAAATCTGACTAAGTGGAACATAGTTCGAACCCACTAACTGAGTTATCTAGTATAAAACGGCATGAATCGTCTTAAAATGTAACAGCAGTTTTAGATATTTGAAGTAAAAGTTTTACAGTCATGCAAACGTAAGCACAGTGAACTACTGTATTAGTGTTCAGTTGACTTTTTATATCCATTGTTTAAAGTTAAGCCTTTTAATTTGTACTAGCTCTTTTTTGACTGTAAACTAGCTCTATTTTGGCTGACATATAGATGGTTGAGTACTGGATTTGATCTTCGAATGCTTTAATTATGTTCGTGTAGATAAATTCTCAGTATATACGTTTTCGGGATACGGGGAGATGATTTTTACAATTTAGGGGTTGACATTTGGGATTTCTCATTTTAAGCGTGACGGAATTATTGTAAGGTTAAGAAATATTTACGAAGTTCATGCTTATATCTATCAGTGAATTGTGAGTGTTGACAGACATCATCGTTTGCTAAATTTCGCAAAGCGCAACTGTTGAATCCATATAAAGTTATAAAATGTAATCAATTCATGAAGAGTTTTTTAAACGTTTTTTGTATGTGTATGTCACTTTTATTTTTACTGACATATATACTTGCATTCTCAGAAAATACAAGTTGCCGATAGACACCGTCTTCTCCTGATGTTCGCAATAACTGTTGACTCGACATTCCGTGACTAAAAAACGATCAGTGCAGGAATTTTTTTTTATATATATAGGTTTACGATTTTGATTACGTACACCATGATTCAATAGATGTTCAATATGCATCATTCATCAGAACAATACTATCGTACAATAATTCTATAACCAATTTTTAACCAGAATAAACGTATGCCTTTTTTGTAACTTTATTATTGTAAAATAAACAAGGAAATATGTATTTATAAATAGACCAATTCTTCAAATGTCACGTACAAAGTATTTTTTTTAACTATAGAGGATTGTTACTATAACAACACTACGTGCACTATAAGCATTTCTCAGTATTATTTGAGTAAGATATCAAAATATGGGAAATCGAATAATTTTAAGAAAGCTAGTACAAAAAATGTGGTATCCAGCAATAATTTTAACGTCTCGAAGCTTAATGTTTGCCATTAAATCGTTTATTTAATTCTTGAAATAAAGTGATCTTTAATCATTGTTTCAATTATCAAATATATTTTGTACTGTAATAATAAAAAATAAAAAATAAAAAACATATACTATAACGTATGTAATAATCCTCCTTTTTTTCTAAAGAGTACTGCTTATGCGATGGAAGGAAAAAAGTTCACAAATTACGGCCCTGCAATCACCGACTCTGTGTCACTTGTACACGGAGGCTGATCACAAGAAAATGCCCAATATGTAGAAGGGATATCACATCGTATTTGCCCTTATGTATGATAGGTGGAGAGAGATGAGATGATGGGATCCCGGTACAACTTAAACAGGAATTCCATCAACAATTATTTCGAGTTAACGGGTTCGACCTTGAATAGATCATGTAAGTAGATTGTCTGAACAGATTATGTAAGTCTTAATGATTTTATACTACGTGATTAAAATCATTAAATATTATTTTAGATAAAATTATAATAAGCAACACCGGGTCACATGGACACCGGGGACACCGGGAACGTCGCCGACATCAATCATGTCAGGATCATCGAGGATGCTGAGGACACTGAGGACGTTGAAGATACCGAGGACGTCGAGGACACCGAGGACACCGAGAGCACCGAGGACGTCGAGGACGTCGGGGACACGGAGGACACTAAGGACACAGAGGACATCGAGGACGTCGAGGACGTCGAGGACACCGAGGACACCGAGGACACCGAGGACACCGAGAACACCGAGGACACCGAGGACACCGAGGACACCGAGGACACCGAGGTTACCAAGGACACGCAGAGCACCAAGGACACGCAGAGCACCAAGGACACGCAGAGCACCAAGGACACGCAGAGCACCAAGGACACCGAGAACATTATGATGGCATTGATCGATATAAGATTATGTAAGTAGATTACGTAATTAGATTATGTAATTTCGATCATTTTATACGACGTAATTTAAATGCTTTAAAACTATTCTAGATAAAATTAAAATATCGAGAACATGGTTGACATAGTGCATTTTCTCAAGTCCTGAAGGTTTTTTTCAGCTGTGGATTAGGTCTATACCCTGTTGAAATTTTATATCAGAATTTGTTCTATTCAATTTTTTTTTCTTTTTATTGATTTTAAATCTTCTTTTGGTCACTCGATATTTAAATTAAAAAAAAGGAATCTATTGATCTCTGCGAATTAATGTAGTATTTAATTAAGCCTGTGTTTCAGACGGTTTATCTACGTCCTTCTTCAAGGCAAATGAGATGGTGCGATTGCTCTTAATAGTCAGTAAAACATAACCAGAGTGTAAAGTAGATGACTAGACTATGGGTTAGCCGCTTCATTCGCCTTGAAGACGAACATAAATAAATAAACTATCCGAAACGTTGGCTTAATTAAATGCTGCATTAGTTCGTCGAGATCATACGATTCCGTTTTTAATTTTTTTTAAACATAAATTTCAACTAGGGAAGGGATACCACATAAGATAAAAACGCGCCTATCTATTTTTACTTCATGGGTGGCGTGGAAAAGAAATAGAATAATCCTTTGATGCATAGTCCGAACTACAGTAACACCAAATTTAAATTTGAGTTTTGAAGTATTATTAGTAGATTCGCAATAATTTAAACTAGTATACCAAAGTCGCTACGCGCATTCCTAAACAAGTCCATAATTTGTTGCTAATTGGTTACGCTTTTTTAAAATTTTGTTACTAATTCCTTTTCTGAGAAACTCGAGATCTAATAAGTTAAGGGGGTCCGAAAGTCATTTCCCTGAATTATCGACCGAACCATACATTATTTACTTTCAAAACAAAATGACGTTTATTTAACTAAAACCCAAACTCGCTAGCCCTCCAATGAGCAATAATAGACCTATGTGCAAAGTTTCAGATGTTAAAAACAACGGCACCCTAAAAAAAAATTGGAATGAAATTTTATAATATTTCATTACAAGTTTTTTTTAAAGTGCTGTCGTTATTAACCTCTCAAACTTCATACATATGTTCATAATTACTCAGTGGAGGACTAGCGACTTTGGGTTTTAGATAAATAAACGTAATTTTGTTTTTAAAGTACATAATGTATGGTTCGGTCGGCAATTCAAGGAAATGACTTCGGGACCCCTTAACTATTAAGCTAACAGACCAATTGCCGTAGCTTTGAAACTTTTGGCTCTAACAAAATAATTCAGTCGGCATATTTTGTTTCTAATTTATTATTTTAAGATGGCTGTACGAGAAATAGCCAACTATCAACCCCTAGTCCACAAAAAACATGAGAATATAAATATTTTTATATTAATACATTATATGAATGTATTGTATTAATATGAATTGTATTAGAGACCCCACTTAATTTTTAATCACCTGTAACTTTATAAATATAATAATAATCGTAGTATTTTACAGCACAACATTTCACCTTTATGTGAATTCGTCGAATATTGTTCGAATTATTCTGTGAACGTTTTATGGTGCAAAAATTAATTAATTTGAAAGTTATAATCAATTAAAAGGGGAAAACATAGAGTAAAATAAAATAGAAATTTGAATTGAAAAACTTTTTTCATCCGATAATGGTTTGTTTTCGAAGATTTATATAGACGTTTTTCCGAGAACAGAGGTTTGAGGAGAACTGGGTTTGTATTATCCTTGTCTAAGTGATAGATTGCCAACGCTCATGGTGCACACAGAAGTTTTTATATAGTCTAGAAAGATTCCTACTTACTTGTTTTAGCATTTTGAAAATATTTGTCCATTCTCATCAAAGTTGAATACAAGTAACCATAATTATAAATTAAATAATGTTATTTAAATAATAAAAGACAGTGTTTTTACGTAATTTATACCTTTTTTCATAAATAATTATTTTTCATTTGATCTAGATCAAAACACAGCACCTTGCGGGTGCACAAATATATTCATAATGCTAATAAGAAAATGTGAAATTAATTTAAAAAGTGTACACAATTGTTAATGCACCTGGAATGTTCTGAATAAAGATAAACAAACTATAGAAAGATCTGTTTTTGACAAAAAAAATATATACATTTCCCTTAATGTATAATCGTACTTTATAATGCAATTTTTAAACTGAAAATTTTATGAAGATAAAAAATGCGATACGTTTTTGTGTTAAGAATGGTTTAAATAATTGAAAAAAAATTGTTTTTTATGGTAAAAAAAGTAGGTATTCTCCTTAAAGTAATTTGTACTTTCTGACGTTTTCGGGATATGGGGAGATGATTTTTACAATTCAGGAGTTGACATTTGGGATTTCTGGTAGTGCTATGTTAAAGCAACAAATTAGCAACAAAATATACACGTATTTATTCGGGACATCTCAATTGGTTTAACGTAATTCGTATTTTCTGGCGGTTTCAGGATACTTATGGGGGTAGTTTTTGCAAACTAGGGATTGATATTTGGGTATTTCTGGTACAGCTATCTTAATACAATAAATTAGCAATAAAATATGCCTCCTGAATTATTCTGTTAGAGTCAATAGTTTCAAAGTTACGGCAGTTGGTCTACTACCTTAATAAGGTAAAGTACCCAGTACTGGGACAAAGTGAAAATTGGGAGCAGTACTGGGACAGTAGCAAAACACCTCTATTACTTTTAAATCTGATAAAAGTATCTATGCATTAGCGTTGTTTATGATGTTATCTTTGTAGTCAAGGCGATATTTTGTTAATTGAAAGCTTGATATTATTATAAAACAAAATACAAATCTTTTGAGGTTACGTTTCAGAAGCGTGTATAGGCGAATTTTAGTCCCACTTTACATGAATCTCAATTTGCATAACCTAGTAGTGGACACATTTACTAATATATATCCCACTACTGCATCCGAACGATGTCCCAGTACTGCGTTCAGGTCTATATTGCCCGTCCCACTTCTGTATCCTTGTGTACATTTTTTCAAACATAGTCTTTTAATATAAAAAAGCATTTTAATGTCTTTGTATGTGCATAAATGAGTAAAATTGATTGCAAATTAATGGTTAGATTTAAATGTTTTAAACAATTTTGCTTGTTGTCAGTTCGTGAATCACATTAAAAACTGTCCCAGTACTGGGTACTTTACCTTAGTTAACTTATCAGAGCTCGCGTTTCTCAGAAAAGGTATTAGTAGCAAAATTTTAAAATAGTGTAACAAATTAGCAACAAATTAAGGGCGTGGTTAGGAAACTCCTGTTTTCCGATTATGATGATTAACCGTTCATTACAAAAGTGCTACAAAGAGTTAAAAAGTCTGTAATATTACGTATTTTTAAGTAAATATTATGTATCTTGTTGTATGTAAAATGTATTTAAATTAACAAAATATATTTATTAAATCGTGGAAATTTTTTTTAGAATTTTTATTTCCAGAGATGAGGCGTTATTTTTATAATGTATGTTTTTTTACAGCACGCCCATTGTAAATGTAATGTTATATAAATATAATTGTAATATATTATGTAAATAATAAATATTAATGTCATTTGAACACGACTATATTGTAAAAATATATTTATTAATTATCTAGTGTATTTGTAATTAGTTTAACCAAAGTCTTCGTGGACCAATTATGAATATGATTAATAAAGAAAAAGCAATAATAAATTAATAATGTTTCGTACTTACCTATAAACCTATAAACGTATTTAAAAATATTTTATGATATATTCTATATAAATTATAATAACATAAGTACACATGGTTATAGTTGTTTATATTGAATAAAGACTAATTAAGTATTCCTTTATAAAACGATAATTTTTTTATTTAATCTAGAATTATACCATCTATATTAGAATCCAGCATTGGATGAAGAAATCAAACGGAAATTTTAAAATTATTGTATTTGACATTTCCTATCAAATGATTTGCACAAGTCATTTTGCAGATGTTTGTTATTTAATTTAGAATGCAATATTGTAGCAATATTGTCTACTGATATACAAGTCATTCTAACGAAATTGAACCAATTAACCTGGTTAAGATTTACTGGTGGTGCCACCCTGGCGGCTATTTTGTGAAGTGTAGGTAGTGGGTAAGAAGAATAATGAGTAAAAGTTGAGAATAATGTCAGAAAGAGGTTTCAGATGTAAAACTCGCTCATTGAAATATTTTTAAGTTATTTAAGGTTTTTGACTATACAAATAACAACAAAAAAGACAAATAATATTAATTAGTATTTTTTTGATAATTAATCAAACGAAAATTCTTAAATGCATTGAATAATAGTGCAATACGTTCTTTTTTTATTCTTAAATCTATTTTTTTGCGTTATTTTCCACTTTCACTACGTATTCTTGTGCTACTTACGGAGTCGCTTTATTTACGAAAAATACGTAGTTGAACACTCGAACTGTCATCAGAATAGAAAATTAGCATAATCATTTAATAACTAATTTTCGATTCTGCTAATAATTCGAGTAATTCGCTACGTAGTTTAAGTAAATAAATCTACTCTGAAAAAAAATTGATTCTGAGGCATATTTTTGAGAACAAAGAAATTTTCGGATATAATTTATAGACAGGAAAAGTAGGTGTAACGCATCTCCTTAACCCACTAGCTAAACTTCCTAAACTGGCCACATGAGTGGCGTCCCCAGTAGATCTTAAGAATGTGTGAAAATAAACCAAAAATACCTACCTTACCGGCATCACATTTATATATTTTTCTCTGCAATAAATAAATATTTCTAAAAAACGCCATACTATGCCCTCCGTATTTTTACCAGGAACCTTCAGATAACGTGCTTGTCACGTCGGACGGTTAACACGAGTCGAGCGTGTGAGTCTGAGGCGGCAGTGTCGGCAGCATTGGTGAGAGCGCGCGTGTATGCTCAAGTGTGTGCATATATAGAGAAGCGACGTTGCTGACGCAAGCCCGAGCAGAGCTGCGTGTACGCGCGGAGAGGGGAGTCAGCGCGGAGCCGTGTATAGTTGTTCGAGTGTGAGTGTGTCGCGCAGTGCAGAGAGAGGGTAGCTCGAGCGCGTGGGACAGCGCTGCGAGAGAGAGCCGCCTGCGGCGCGGCGAGAGAGTCGCCTGCGGCACGGCGTAGGGGAATTAGCCAGCTATGACGTAACCGAGTGCGCGCTTCGATATACGTTCGCGAGCGCGCAGCGAGTGCCAAGTCTATAGTTAGGTGCCAGGCTCTATGTGTGCATGAGTGTGCACCCGTATATGCAGAATCAAGCGCGCTCGGAAAGGCTACCGTTTGCATGCGTGCGACTGATATGGTCGTGCATACGGCACCAAGCCTAGAGAGAAAGAGAGAGAGAGAGAGAGAGAGTCAAGTCACTCAAATATACACATGTGTGTGTGCGTATGTGTATACGCATGTTGATGCATGTATGTGTATGTGTATATATATATATATATATATATATATATATATATATATATATATATATATATATATATATATATATATATATATATATATATAATTTCCGTTTAATTTCTTCATCCAATGCTGGATTCTAATATAGAAGGTATAACTCTAGATTAAATAAAAAAAATAATTTTAAAAAATGCACGAAAGAGATGCGAAAAATTATCGTTTTATTAAGGAATACTTAATTAGTCTTTATTCAATATAAACAACTATAACCATGTGTACTTATGTTATTATAATTTATATAGAATATATCATAAAATATTTTTATACGTTTATAGGTTTATAGGTAAGTACGAAACATTATTAATTTATTATTGCTTTTTCTTTATTAATCATATTCACAATTGGTCCACGAAGACTTTGGTTAAACTAATTACAAATACACTAGATAATTAATAAGTATATTTTTACAATTTCTAGTTTAAAATTTCACGCATGTGCGGAAGGCTGGTAGCGTATCAACTACGGCTGCCATTTTTTCTGCGCTGTTCTACGCTATAATATATGCGCTCGACATAGGAGTGTCAACCCTGTACCTATATACAATCGTGCATTTGACAGTTGGATTGGGTTGGGTTAGAGGGGTTATGGCGCCTGTTGTGTTTTTAAGAAAAGTGCGGGTACACGTTCCGGTTCTTGCGTGCATAGTAGGAGTCGACCGTTCTACACAAACGCCGAGGAAAAATGGAATTTTAAGACACTGTGTAGTTTGTGAGTACCTATCTTAATATTCTCCAATATTATATATTTTTTTTTAATTGATTCATGAGAGAACAAGAGAGAGAGAGAGAGAGAATCTTAAAATTTTCAGCTTTCACCACCAAAACCTATATAAAAAAAATGAAAATGGATAAGTTCCCTAGTGGAAATGAAAAAATGTAGAGAAATGTAGGTACATGTATGAAAAGGTATAAAAGTGTGCAAAAATGTACAAAAGTATACAAAAGTGTATATTTTAATTGAATTTGGAACAAAATCTAAATATTTTTCCTGGTCATTTCGTACGGATTTATACAATAAAATACACTTTCATACAGATTTATACACTTTTATACAGTTTAGTATAGAAAGATTTTTTATTATTTTTATAGTATTAGCCTTCTTTATACACTTTTATACATTTGTATACACTCGGATATATTCATACACTTACGTAAATATTGATACACTTACTTACAAATTCATACACTTTCTTACATATTCAAACATTTTTGTACATATTCATACATTTTTATACACTCTTTGTACGTTTTTGTAATATTTGTACATTTTTGTACAGTTTTTTTACGGTAAGGGATAGAATGAATAAATAACTCAGTATGAAAATTGTATTATTGAAACTAATATATTTAAATAAGTAATACAAGCTGCTTAATTTCTGACAATATTAGTAAAAAAAATAATCGTTAAGGGGACGTTAAAGTTTCTGTTGTCATTAACAATCTGGGTCATCCGGTGTTTGTATTACTTTTAGGAATACCATATGACTCTGATGATCAATAAAATAAAAAGTTGAACAAGAATAATAAAAAATACGAATATGTCGATAAGTACAATACACATAAAAAACACATTAAACTTTATCAAGTTCTTACTATTTAAAACAAAATATTTTTTCATATAATAAATTTTTTTCGTTATAATTTTAAGGTGTATGTGACCTGTATATTAATTATAAATTATTTGATTTGATTGAATACATTATTTTACTAAGGGATCACATAAACCTTAAAATTGTAATTAAAAAGAATTTATTATAAGCATAATAATTTAATTTCAAATAGTAACAACTTTGTAAAATATATTATGTTTTGTATGTGTAATAAAGATTTTTCACTGTGTATTAAGGTTTAAGCACATGCACTTGTCTTACACTTCCCTTATGTCCGTATGATGGCTTTTGTTCGATAGCCAAATTCACTCACCGTAAAGTATTTTGAGTAATTATCAGTTAATTTGATTGAAATTGTACTCACATCTTCTATATATATATAGTTGTCAACGCAAACAAATTTTTAATGAATTGATGAGGTTAAAGTATACAAATAATTAATCTTACATTTAATTTCACATGAGTTTGGACCATTAAAAACTTGATTTTATCAATATTGAGTTTAATGTTTATGCTTTTGGACGCATACATCATTCGAAACTGGCTTGCACTTGGAACTATATATACATAGAAGATATGTGTAAAATATTTAATCCATTACCTGACAATTACTCTAAATAAGCTTTACACAATGATGAAAACTTTTCATTATATGCATAAAAAAACATTAGAATTTATGAAGTTGTTACTGTTTAAGGAGGTATGATCCCTACGGAGCTTTAAATATAATTTTTAGCTGAAAAACAAGAAATATGCAGTTAATAATGATGTAAATAACATTTCTCCCCTTCTATATAATAACTTTTAGATAATTGTCCAGCACCTTTATTTTCCTACGTGCAAGTTCCTAGTCACTCAAATTTACAATATCAAGTTAAAAAGAATGTAAATTCACATTTTTTTCCATTAATCTTATAATACTTACATGTTAATCATATTTTAATGTATTCCAAATAGCATCATCCTATAGAGGCATCGATTACAAGTAATTTGAGTCCTGAAAGACCTTATTTCATGAATACTGAACTCTTGGCTGAACGAGTCTGCTTGCGGAAACTAAAAATACAAAGTTGAGTAAGAGCGGGTTAAACTTATAGTTCGTTAATATATGAATACATTTAAATAACATTTAAATATATGTAGTTTTTCAAGCTGAAATATAATCCTTCTTATCATTGTTAGACAATTATATCAAAATTATAAATTCTTCTCATTACTAATTTTATGTCTCTGATGTAAATGCAGGTATTGACTGTAGACGAAGAAGAAAAAAAAAATAATTGAACTTGCATTGATCAAAACGAATGCGTTGCTTATATAGGATGAATGACTAACAAATATTCTTTGCTCCACGGATTGGAAAACTCGCCACAAAGTTAAGTATAACGTTTTACTTTGTATAGCCTCTGTAAAATTCCAAGCTAATTAAATTTGTTTTTTCTCAATGCATATTCAATTTTATTGTGTTAATATATTTCAATATATATTTGAATAATTTCATCAGGCGGCAAGATTTAAGATAATCTGGTGTAATTATCTATCTATTTATCATTCGTTTGATTAATATTTTAAATATTTTGATTTATTTTCTGCCGATGATCTTAAAATATAGCAATTTGTACTATTTATCAAAAATTAAATGATGGTTCTTGTTTTCTTTTTAAATAATTCTTCATAGTATGTTTTTTACGTAGTTAAAAATTTTTTTATCTCTAGAGTGTTTATTTTTATGTTGAATTTTTGTTAGATAATTAAAATGAAAACATGTATAAATACAATAGATCTCATGTTTCTCGTTTAATCTTAGGATTTGCCTGTTCAACAATTACCAAAAAATGATTGAACTACCAAAATGATTCCTGCATCTGAAAGGATTATTAACACAGACTGCACATAGCTAGTGGCAGCCATACATATTAATTACTTCAAGTGTGGAAATTCCAAACTCAGTTAAGTATAACAATTTCTTTAGCAATAATGCTAAATAATTTAACTAAGCTATTTAGTCTCTTAGAAGTGAAATTGCTTTAGAAAAACACTAGTTTTACAATCGTACAGTGTTTTTCTCAAAATAGTGGCTTTAATGAATAAACTCACCATAATTTGAGAAAAGTATTCATTATAAATACATTATATATATATATATATATATATATATATATATATATATATATATATATATATATATATCAATAACCCTTAGAATACATGACTAGTATGATACAGTATATAACCTAAAAAACTTAAAGCAAAAAAATTATTATTCACTTCCTGAAAAACAATAAATTACATTAGTTTTAGAAAAAAATAATTAAATCATAAAGTAACTCTCTGCACGCACTTAAATAAATTGATCTGCTCTGTAAGAAGGTCCGATTTACTTTTCTTGACCTCTGTATCACTTGCGACTGCTATCAGTTTATCTTTTATTATCTTGTGATTGCAAGATTTTCTCACTGCCAGTGCCAAAAGGAAATTAGGAGATCGTATCACTATTAACGTATCGTACGTAAAATCGGTTTTCTGTTATAATTAATCAATAGCCACGCAGTTTCTAGAGGAATTTTTACAGGTTTGACTTGTTTCACGAAAACTTCATGAAAATGTGTTTTACTTATGAGTGAAGCAGCGTACATGAGCAATTCCACGAAAAATCGAAAACAACTTCACCAAAAAAAAAATCATATTTTGATTGACAAGACCCTTTCTAGTGCCAAGTTTGATCTACGGTCACATTACCATTAAACAATTTGTGTTTCATAAAGGCTCTTATTGAGTCGTTAATAACTCGGCTCCTGTTCGTCGAAAAAATTATTTTCTGAACAGAAAATTAAAGTAGATGTCAAGGGCTTCAATTTGAGACGTCCAATATAAAAAATATTATTTCCATGAAAAGTTATACTGAAATAAAGATAGTGATAAAAAACGACAAAAATAGGAAACATGTCGAAAATGACAAGAAAATACAAAATCTTTCATTTTGACGCATACTATTAAAAAATTTTCTTTTATTTTTTTGGTAGAATTGTTTTCGATTTTCCGTGGAATTGCTCATATAAATGTAGAAAACAGTACATTCTGGACATTGATAAATTATTAAAAGAAAATTAAACATTTTAAAAAGTTGAAATGGAGAATACAAAATTATTCAGTTAAAACTCTGTACACGGGTTGGCATTCACAGGGCGACACCTGAGACGAGAACAATCTCATATCCCCAAAGAGAAAAAAAGCAACACCTGAGATCAGCTGCCCTCATCGTTCGCCTATCTCCGGATTCTGCCCGCCTCTTCGATTCAGAAGTCCTGCTACCTCGAGTTGCATGTTGTTTCTCTGAGCCAGACGGTGAGAACAAAAATTAAAGACAAAGTTAATTTTTTTTTCATTTATGTAATTAAGGGGGCTCCTGATGTTTTGTCATGGTTTTGACAAATTTTTCTATTCATTTTCTTTCCATTAGTAACATTCACTTTTGACTCCCAAAAATATATTAATCTGTTTAATATTGGAAACAAATTAGTTTATTCGATACTACTATTATGTGTATAAAATTTTTTTTTGTAAATTAGAAGTTTTTTTGGGAGTCATTGGCAACTTCTGATGCATGGTCTTTCGGCATAGTGCGTTTTTTGCACATAAGAATTCTACACATTTTAATTCTGCACAATTTACCATTGGTCATATATATATATATATATATATATATATACCTATATATAATTTGACCAATGCTAAAGTGTGCAGAATTAAAATGTGTAGAATTCTTATGTGCAAGAAATGCGCTATTCTTCTCCGTCTTCTCGCGCATACAAAAATTAAAAAATTTATTGAAACTTTGAGAATATATTTTTTAAAGTATTTTTAACAAAAATTCGCTCGTCTTTTTAATAATTGATACTTTAAAGTGTATTTATAATACAATTTTTAATAAAATAAGGGTATTTATATAACAATTTTGAAACAATATTACATATATATTTTTCGGAGCTATATAATAAATAATCACGTAAAATTAAAAGCGAATATTAGTTATATGTAGCTTTAAAAACATGATAGAATTTTCTGAGAAATATATGACAATGTGGTGTACGCGAGGGCTATTTTGAATATACTTATTTTCATTAAAAAATAGCACATTATTCTGAATAACTTTGAATATATAGGCTTAAAAAATCTGAATATTGCTGTGTGACTTCATATAATAATGAACTTTATTAATTATTAAATGCAATTATAAGGTACCAGAGGAGATACGAAATTGTACAAAGACCATTGTAAATGTAAATTCGATTGGTGCGACTAGATTCGAGTCCGATTAGAATATGATCGACGTCGAAAAAGTAGAAGGTAGGTAATCACTCATCTTGTACCTTAATTTCTTATATCATAATAGAATCTTTACGGAGGCAAACCCTGAAGATTGTTAAGTACTTAAAATATCATTTCAAAATCAATGAAAGATACATTATATTTTATAAAATTAAATATTCTCTTAATGCCTAATATAGCACACATTCCTAACAATTGTGACGCTGAATAGCCGTCTAGCCAAGCCGTCCATGCTGCTACGCACCCTCGTCGCCGATAGTGAAGGACAACAGCTGCCGCATCCCTGGCGACCAGCGCAGCTTTAGCAGTGAGCCAGACCTCTACTTCGTTCTGGCCACCATGAAGACGGGAAAGTGTTCAATGGTGCGCTCCTTGTCTGCGGCGAGGAGTATTATATAAAAAATTTTAACGAAAAAATACTCTGCTCTTTTTGTAATACATGTCAAAAGGAGTCGAATAACCCTTGAAAATAAACATTTTGTTCATCATGTTACCTCGAATAGTGTGAAGATAGTTACTTTAATATATACGGTATTGAAAATAATGATATATTGTGACGCGTCAAGATTATTAAGTTCTATAACGGTAAAATTTAAGATATTTTAGGTTTTGATAGCATACAAATTTTCAGAGTGATTGCTTTTAAACATAAAGTTTTCTGAACTCGTGATACAAAAATTTTTATTTTTGTTCAACCCAGGCCTACCCCCTTAAGACCGTCGACAAGTACATACCCGTGACCAATACCTGGGAAGCCCTGGCAGCTATGGGCGAAGCAGTAGGTTGGACAAGGTATACGCAATCGAAGGGTTCAACGGATCGATGGATACTTCTCAGAGTTATAGAACAAAATTGACGTAATGACACGAAGAAGATCCTTATTTCTTCGACAGCAAGCGGACGAAATTCTTGGACAAAATGTCGCCTTGTTCCAAGGACTACCATAGGATCATAATCTCCGTGGATCTAGACGAGTTCTCACGACTGAAGAACGAGGTCCTGTAGCTACAAGCGCTTATGGCGAGTAATTTTACACCGACCGAATGTCACCAGATCAACAGCTTTTATACGCAGAATAGGTGGAGTGCAGGTTGTCTTTTGGTAGTCTGCGTAATCGCAATACCGACCCTATTATACGCAGATGTTGATGGACAAGCATCCGCAAGCGGTTTTGCACTATACCTTATTTACGTTGCGTATAGACGAAATACGCATAATTTAATGTGTGCTGCGTATAAGCGAAATACGCACGCGAAGCTGGTACTTGCAATTTAAAAATAGTACTAAATAAAGTAATATTAATTGTCTACGTTGCGTATAGGCGAAATGCGCATACTTATATGTATAATAATAAATGCGCATAGGCGAAACACGCATAATTATATGTATAATAATAAATGCGCATAGGCGAAATACGCATAATTATATGTATAATAATAGATGCGTATAGGCGAAATACGCATAATTATGTATAATAGAAAATGTATATAGGCGAAATGCGCGTAAATATGTACAATACAAGATGCGTATAAGCGAAATATGCATCGATCCGGAACGCAACACACGACCGCCGCCGATTAAACTAGCCGTGTGATTGTGTTCATGCCGTTGTTGGTCTCTAGTATTATAAACAGGTCAAGTAGAGAATTGAAGACCTAATTAAAATCGTGAGCTTGTTGCTGAGATGCAAGTCGAAAATGAGGTGCAGAACGCGCGGTAACGGGTCACAGCGACAAAGCAGCTTATCACGGAGCTCAACACCAAGTCTCACAGCAACTGGATCTAGTATAGGAACCAGCTACGCTCCCGTGGCATATTTTTTTTAAATAATTTTGGCCTGAATGCGAATTCCGAGGGTGCATTATCTCAAAAGTTAATTGTAATAAACAATAATTTGTAAATATTAAATTATTTTTTTGTATGACTAACATTTGTTTGTATTTCGTAAACCGTTTCAAATAAAAAAGTTCTTACATTTTTTGCAAGTAAAACTTCGACAAACGTTACTAAAATGATGACTTGTATGATGAATTTTTATCATTTTTGCGAAACCGTTAATTTTTTACTTGAAAAGTAAGCATTTAAAAAAATATAAGAACATTTTCATTGTAATTGTCTAAGGATTACAAATAAATGTTTATCATATGAAAATAACGAGTTTTTACAATTAACTGGCGTTTTTCAGATGATGAACCCTTGAAATTTCAATTCGTAATCCGGCCAAAATAGGTCAAATAGACATAAAAAAGTATCTATTTACAGATAGCCAATAGATAATCTATTTATAGTACAAAAGTGTATTTTTACCAAAATAATTTTGTAATCAGAAAGACTTATTTATATCTCGCTCATATAGGTGTGACCTAGGGCTTTTGCCCACTGAAAAAATAAGAACATAAAATATAAAAATAACATTGATTAGTATATCTATATTCACAGGAATAAGTGCTTATTCATCTAATTTCTCGTATATGTAGATATACCGATCAATGTTATTCTTATGTCTATATCCTTATTTTCTTTGCCTGCAAAGGGCCGAGCGGTTCAGTTTTCAAATCCAGACTATGTATTTGAGTCTAAAATAAGGATTTCTGATTCATATTATCTTTTTACTATAAATATATTGTCTATTAATTATAATGTAATAGATACATTTTTTCTGTTAAGTCAACTGGCTTCTTGCCAAGTGACGACCTTTCTATGCTATCGACATCACTGGCGCCATCTACATTTAAATCGACTGCGATTTCCATTAAATGGCGCTTATGATGGCGATGGCAAATTGTATATACTTCCTGCATTACCGACAGTAGGTCGGTAAAATCGTTAGAATGACTATGGCACCCCCTTAAATTAATTTCACATTTTCTTTTTAGCATTATGAATATATTTGTGCACCCGCAAGGTGCTGTGTTTTGATCTAGATCAAATGAAAAATAATTATTTATGAAAAAAGGTATAAATTACGTAAAAACACTGTCTTTTATTATTTAAATAACATTATTTAATTTATAATTATGGTTACTTGTATTCAACTTTGATGAGAATGGACAAATATTTTCAAAATGCTAAAACAAGTAAGTAGGAATCTTTCTAGACTATATAAAAACTTCTGTGTGCACCATGAGCGTTGGCAATCTATCACTTAGACAAGGATAATACAAACCCAGTTCTCCTCAAACCTCTGTTCTCGGAAAAACGTCTATATAAATCTTCGAAAACAAACCATTATCGGATGAAAAAAGTTTTTCAATTCAAATTTCTATTTTATTTTACTCTATGTTTTCCCCTTTTAATTGATTATAACTTTCAAATTAATTAATTTTTGCACCATAAAACGTTCACAGAATAATTCGAACAATATTCGACGAATTCACATAAAGGTGAAATGTTGTGCTGTAAAATACTACGATTATTATTATATTTATAAAGTTACAGGTGATTAAAAATTAAGTGGGGTCTCTAATTCAATTCATATTAATACAATACATTCATATAATGTATTAATATAAAAATATTTATATTCTCATGTTTTTTGTGGACTAGGGGTTGATAGTTGGCTATTTCTCGTACAGCCATCTTAAAATAATAAATTAGAAACAAAATATGCCGACTGAATTATTTTGTTAGAGCCAAAAGTTTCAAAGCTACGGCAATTGGTCTGTTAGCTTAATAGTTAAGGGGGTCCCGAAGTCATTTCCTTGAATTACCGACCGAACCATACATTATGTACTTTAAAAACAAAATGACGTTTATTTATCTAAAACCCAAAGTCGCTAGTTCTCCACTGAGTAATTATGAACATATGTATGAAGTTTGAGACGTTAATAACGACAGCACTTTAAAAAAAACTTGTAATGAAATATTATAAAATTTCATTCCAATTTTTTTTTAGGGTGCCGTTGTTTTTAACATCTGAAACTTTGCACATAGGTCTATTATTGCTCATTGGAGGGCTAGCGAGTTTGGGTTTTAGTTAAATAAACGTCATTTTAGTTTTAAAGTAAATAATGTATGGTTCGGTCGATAATTCTGGGAAATGACTTTCGGACCCCCTTAACTTATTAGATCTCGAGTTTCTCAGAAAAGGAATTAGTAACAAAATTTTAAAAAAGCGTAACCAATTAGCAACAAATTATGGACGTGTTTAGGAATGCGCGTAGCGACTTTGGTAGACTAGTTTAAATTATTGCGAATCTACTAATAATACTTCAAAACTCAAATTTAAATTTGGTGTTACTGTGGTTCGGACTATGCATCAAAGGATTATTCTATTTTTTTTCCACGCCACCCATGAAGTAAAAATAGATAGGCGCGTTTTTATCTTATGTGGTATCCTTTCCCTAGTTGAAATTTATGTTTAAAAAAAATTAAAAACGGAATCGTATGATCTCGACGAACTAATGCAGCATTTAATTAAGCCAACGTTTCGGATAGTTTATTTATGTTCGTCTTCAAGGCGAATGAAGCGGCTAACCCGTAGTCTAGTCATCTACTTTACACTCCGGTTATGTTTTACTGACTATTAAGAGCAATCGCACCATCTCATTTGCCTTGAAGAAGGACGTAGATAAACCGTCTGAAACACAGGCTTAATTAAATACTACATTAATTCGCAGAGATCAATAGATTCCTTTTTTTTTAATTTAAATATCGAGTGACCAAAAGAAGATTTAAAATCAATAAAAAGAAAAAAAAATTGAATAGAACAAATTCTGATATAAAACAGGGTATAGACCTAATCCACAGCTGAAAAAAACCTTCAGGACTTGAGAAAATGCACTATGTCAACCATGTTCTCGATATTTTAATTTTATCTAGAATAGTTTTAAAGCATTTAAATTACGTCGTATAAAATGATCGAAATTACATAATCTAATTACGTAATCTACTTACATAATCTTATATCGATCAATGCCATCATAATGTTCTCGGTGTCCTTGGTGCTCTGCGTGTCCTTGGTGCTCTGCGTGTCCTTGGTGCTCTGCGTGTCCTTGGTAACCTCGGTGTCCTCGGTGTCCTCGGTGTCCTCGGTGTTCTGCGTGTCCTTGGTAACCTCGGTGTCCTCGGTGTCCTCGGTGTCCTCGGTGTCCTCGGTGTTCTCGGTGTCCTCGGTGTCCTCGGTGTCCTCGGTGTCCTCGACGTCCTCGATGTCCTCTGTGTCCTTAGTGTCCTCCGTGTCCCCGACGTCCTTGACGTCCTCGGTGCCCTCGGTGTCCTCGGTGTCCTCGACGTCCTCGGTATCTTCAACGTCCTCAGTGTCCTCAGCATCCTCGATGATCCTGACATGATTGATGTCGGCGACGTTCCCGGTGTCCCCGGTGTCCACTGTGACCCGGTGTTGCTTATTATAATTTTATCTAAAATAATATTTAATCATTTTAATCACGTAGTATAAAATCATTAAGACTTACATAATCTGTTCAGACAATCTACTTACATGATCTATTCAAGGTCGAACCCGTTAACTCGAAATAATTGTTGATGGAATTCCTGTTTAAGTTGTACCGGGATCCCATCATCTCATCTCTCTCCACCTATCATACATAAGGGCAAATACGATGTGATATCCCTTCTACATATTGGGCATTTTCTTGTGATCAGCCTCCGTGTACAAGTGACACAGAGTCGGTGATTGCAGGGCCGTAATTTGTGAACTTTTTTCCTTCCATCGCATAAGCAGTACTCTTTAGAAAAAAAGGAGGATTATTACATACGTTATAGTATATGTTTTTTATTTTTTATTTTTTATTATTACAGTACAAAATATATTTGAGAATTGAAACAATGATTAAAACAATGATTAAAGATCACTTTATTTCAAGAATTAAATAAACGATGTAATGGCAAACATTAAGCTTCGAGACGTTAAAATTATTGCTGGATACCACATTTTTTGTACTAGCTTTCTTAAAATTATTCGATTTCCCATATTTTGATATCTTACTCAAATAATACTGAGAAATGCTTATAGTGCACGTAGTGTTGTTATAGTAACAATCCTCTATAATTAAAAAAATACTTTGTACGTGACATTTGAAGAATTGGTCTATTTATAAATACATATTTCCTTGTTTATTTAACAATAATAAAGTTACAAAAAAGGCATACGTTTATTCTGGTTAAAAATTGGTTATAGAATTATTGTACGATAGTATTGTTCTGATGAATGATGCATATTGAACATCTATTGAATCATGGTGTACGTAATCAAAATCGTAAACCTATATATATAAAAAAAAATTCCTGCACTGATCGTTTTTTAGTCACGGAATGTCGAGTCAACAGTTATTGCGAACATCAGGAGAAGACGGTGTCAGTCGTCACTCGTACTTAACAAAGGATCGCAATTGCAAGTAACATTAACATGATAAACAATTGAGATATTGTACTACGCTTTTAGAATATACTTTCATTCGCTAGATCAATCATTATTTTCCTAGATTTTACGTAATCTTACTTCAACAATAGATGTAATAATAAATTTTGTAAAGTTTTCGAAAATCAAGGTTTCAGCCATTACAGCAGAAAAAGAGATAGTACTATTTAAACTACTTAACTTTAAACAATTCATATATAAAGGTGAACTGAACATTAATACAGCAGTTCACTGTGCTCAGGATTGCGTGACTGTAATACTTTTACTTAAAATATCTAAAACTGCTGTTACATTTTTAGACGATTCCTAACGTTTTATACTAGGTAACTCAGTTATTGGGTTCGAACTATATTCCAATTAGTCAGATTTTAAAACTCATAGTACTAACAAACTTTTCG
Organism: Gastracanthus pulcherrimus; assembly: GCA_949152435.1. NCBI lineage: Eukaryota > Metazoa > Arthropoda > Insecta > Hymenoptera > Pteromalidae > Gastracanthus > Gastracanthus pulcherrimus. The sequence goes on from OX424574.1 coordinate 88,738,570, forward strand.
TCGCATCACTTAATGTTGAGTCAACAGTTATGCATTGCGAACATCAGCAAAAAAAGGTGCCAGTCGTCACTCGTGATTCACTGATACATGTTAGCATGAACATGATAACTTTTTTCTCGCACATTGCAATCATTAGTAAAAGTCGGTGCCAGTCATCACTCGTACTTAACAAAGGAACGCAATTGCAAGTAACATGAACGTGTAAAAACGATTAAGCTATTTTAGTATTACTAACAATTTCTAGCCATGTATCACTTTATGTTGAGTCAACAGTTCTGCATTGCGAACATAAGCAAAAAAAGGTGCCAGTCGTCACTCATGATTCACTGATATACGTTAGCATGAACATGATAACGTTTTCCTCACGCATTGCAATCATTAGTAAAAATCGGTTCCAGTCGTCACTCGTACTTAACAAAGGATCGCAATTGCAAGTAACATGAACGTGATAAACAATTGAGATATTTTACTACGCTTTTAGAATATACTTTTATTCGCTAGATTAATCATTATTTTCTTAGATTTTACGTAATCTTACTTCAACAATAGATGTAACCGACAAAACTGTAAATCGTACTATACAGATTTTAAAATTTTACAGTCTAAACCTTCTTAGTGAAAATACAATATAAGTAAGAATTAATCTAAAAGCTTTAAGTTTGGGAATGTAAAAATCTGTAATTTGGACCGAAATATTATGAACATGTCAAAGACATGTTGAAATGCAAGATCTCCTTAGATTTAAATTAATAAATAAAATAAATTATTTTTAACGATTCAAAACGCACATGTGTACATGAGTGTGCACCCGTATAGGCAGAAGCAAGCGCGCTCGGAAAGGCTACCGTTTGTGTGCGACTGATATGGTCGTGCATACGGCACCAAGCCTAGAGAGAAAGAGAGAAAGAGAGTCAAGTCACTCAAATATACACATGTGTGTGTGCGTATGTGTATACGCATGTTGATGCATGTATGTGTATGTATATGTATATATATATATATATATATATATATATATATATATATATATATATATATATATATATATATATATATATATATATATATAAATTTGAAAATGATTAACGGAATTTTTAAGTTAAATAATATTTGACATTATTCTCTTCAATTCCACGTAACTTCTTAAAATATTAATTTATGAAGATATTTCGGAATAAAGTGACGAATTTTTGAAAACTTTTTGTTAGAATTGTATATTGATTCTTTCAATCACAAAAGTTGTGTAACAAATTTTCAAATTATTAAATTTATTTGTACTAAAACTTATGTTATATGCCATAGAAGTTTTTTGGAAAGTTAAAATTCCAACTTCTTGTTATCGTTATGTACGGAAATTTCCATCCGATTCGCTGCTTCCCTGTAGCGGGTCGCTCCCCTCCTTTCCGCCACGGCACGGGGAAGGGGGAAGCGCTCCGGCGGCGCCGGGAGCGGCGTCGGAGCTCACTGCTGCTTCGATCGTCGACTGATACGGACGCGCGAACTGTCACGGACGGGGCCTTTCGACACGGATCGAGTCCCTTGACGGGCTAAACCTGAGTCTTCTTCGTTTTTGTTCACCTGCTGCGCCAGGGTATTGCGGCGACGAACGTGCGCCATTGTATTTCCGTAAGTTACCGAAAGGAATAAAAGTTCTATGTTCAATGTGCTCGAGAGCGTTCTTTTCTTGACTTTCACACCTTCATCTCTCCCGTCAGAATTTGTAACATTGGTCCTTCGAGCCGGATTTGTCAAGAGAGGAACCTTTCGAGCACTCGCGTAGCTGCATTTCTCGCGCCTATTTCTCGCGCCGGACGCTGATTGACCGCGCTTTTGCACCCATTCCCGCGCGTCAAGTCCGCTTCCCGCCTCGCCGCCATCTTGTTGCGTGCTCGGCGGATGCGATCGTGTGCGCGAGTCGCCGCTTTCAATCGCATCGCTCTCGGTCGGCTTCTCTCTCTATCTCTCTTTCTTTGCGCGGCGGAGAGGTCGAGTGGCTTCGGGTCTCGCGGCGATCGGCGCCAGGGCCGGCTTCTCGATTGAGACCGCCTTTCGCGCCTCGGTGCAGCGGCTCGCGCTCTTTGGCGTCTCTCTCCATCTCTCTCGCACTCTTTGGCATCTCTCTCCATCTCCCTCGCGCTCGAGTTTTGGAGCGCCGCCATGACGCCATCTCTCTCTCTCCTTTTCTGTAACTCTCTCTCTTTCTTTCTTTCTTTCTCTCTCTCTCTGTCTTTCTCTCTCTCTCTCTCCCTCTCTCTCTCTCTGTATTTCGCCCTCTCTCTCCCTCTCTCTCTCTCTGTGTCTCGCTCTCGCCCATGCGCTCGTGCGATCGCGTCGCTTGAGAGCCCTCACGACGACGGCGACACCCGTCCTTCGCAAGCGGCGGCGAATCGTCGGCTGAGGATCGGCGTGACGTGGGAGAGCCACCGACCGAGTGCGCCTCTCTCCCTCCCGTTCTTTACGCAGGCCTCTTGAGTCCGTGTCATGCCCTCGGTCTCGCCCCGGGCCAGGGGTCTCCCGCCTGGGTCAACTCCCGGCGAGCTGAGATTACCTGGTTCGTGCGGCGCCTGGCCGAGGCCGCAACGTTCGCACAGTGGCCTCTTTGATGGTTCCACTCCCGCGAAGCCCGACATCGTCGAATCGTCTGATCATGCCAGCCATCTCTCGATTCACCCTAACCGAGCCGCCTTGCTCTTACGCATCGGCCTTAGTAAAACTCCTCCTTTGCAGAACATGGACGCCACCCTCACTGAGCAGCGGGGACTTCTCAGCGTGATCCAGGACGCCGCCCGCGCCATTCGGGAGACGCCCGCCGAAGTGTGGACCGAGGGACTGCTACTCAGCCGACTGGAAATGTTAAACCAACACTGGGCGTGCTTCGAAGGCAACCACGTAGCATTGTTGCAGTCAGACGCGCCCCAGGACCACCGCTGCTTTGCCGAGAAGGACTATGCTCAGGCCGAGCAGAGCTACGTAGTCGCGCGAGGTCACATTTATGATGTCCGTGCCCGTCTGCATCCGGAGCCTCAGGCGAGCTGCACGCACATAGCCGACGAGCCACGTGGCGCAACCCGTCTCCCACGCATCGTCATACCCACTTTCAGCGGTCGTCGCAAGGATTGAGAATCCTTCCGCGATATGTTTCGCTCTTTAATCCACAACGACCCCCGTCTAAGCGACGTCGACAGAATGTACTACCTGATGACTCACGTCCAGGGGGATGCTACGGCAGCATTCGAGAAAATGGACTGCACCGGAGCGAACTACGCAACCGCATGGAGCAACCTCGAAGACCGCTATGACAATCGCCGATTGCTCATACAAGATCATTTGACGGCCCTCAAGGGTCTCCGTCCGTTGAAGGAAGAGTCTGCGGCTAGCCTTCAATATCTTCAGGACGAGCTTAAACGACACCGCCACCAACTAAAGACTCTCGGTTGTCCAGTGGACCATTGGGACGACTGGCTGATTTTGTTTGTCTGCGATACGATGGACTCCGTAATTCGCCGAGATTGAAAGGAGGAGCTTGCGACCCTCGACGGCCTACCCGGCGATCGACGACACGAGTGCCCTACGTTTGACGCGCTGTCTGCTTTCTTGCGGCGGAGATGTCGCACGTTACGAGCCCTGGAGACGGCACCTCAGAAGCGAACAGCCACCGGAATGCCAAAAGGACTCACATCTACAACGGAGAGCTCACGTCGACTCGACATTCTTGCCACCACATCATCGCATTGCGCCGTTTGCAACGGGCCGCACTACATCGGCCATTGCCCGCAGTTCAAAAACCTTTCTCTTCGAGAACGAAGGGATTTGACGTGGCGAGAGAAAATTTGCTTCAATTGCCTCCGACGGAATCACCAAGTCGACAGCTGTCCGTCCCAATCTTCCTGTCGAACGTGCGGAGGTCAGCACCACACTCTGCTGCATGAGGGTGGTGTCAAGCGGCACGACTCCACTGACTCTGGGATCGCTCCCAAAAAATCTAGAGCTGCTGAAGTGGGAGATCGTCCACTCGCCGACGCTGCAAGCCCTGGTCAAACGTCTCCATGACCAGGCCTGCTGCCTACCGCGATGGTGGCATTGGGGGACGGAAGACGACCCCGCCGGTGGGTTCGAGCACTCCTGGATCCCTGTTCAGAGTCCACCTTTGATGACCTCCGGCTGGCCCTGCGATTCGGTGATGGGACGGAGAAGGCCAAAGTTGACGTTGCCGGTCTCACGGGAGGCCCCATGGGATCAACATTGATACGCACACATCTTCACCTTTAGACCCTGGACGGCTCGATGGCTCATCGAGTCGAAGCATACGGCCTTCAGCATATGCAGCTGCAGACTCCGTCCCACGAGCTCGACCACCGCGCCGTCAGCCTCTTCCAGGATCTTCGGCTTGCGGATCCAAGCTGTCCCACGCCCCGAGGCGTCGATCTCGTACTTGGAGCCAACGTCTATCCCGATCTTCTGCTACCAGGCCTCGTTCACAGACAGGACTTCCTGGCGCAGAAGTCTGTGTTTGGATGGATCATTACCGGCAAGGGAAGGCTACGAGACCAGATCCTTCCCATGTCGATCTGCTCTACATCGTTCGAGTACATGCAAGAGACTTGGCACGAGGTGCTAACTAGCCTCTTACATCGATTCTGGGCCGTCGAGGAGGTGCCCCAAGTTACGAGGCGGTCCCCGCGCGACGTAGCATGCGAGGCCGTGTACGCAGAAAACCACAATCGCGACGCTTCGGGCCGCTATTCAGTTCCACTGCCCATCGTGCAAGGAGGGGCTCAGGCACTCGGCGAGAGCCTGGAGAACGCCCGACGAGCCCTGTCGTCGGTTCATCGGCGCATGCAGAGAGACCCGCATTTCAAGGGCGAGTACCAGAAATTTATGCAGGAGTATCTTGGCCTCGGCCACATGCGCCCACTCATCGACAAGGAGATCAACACCCGGCAGCCTCGCACGAACTACCTTCCTCACCACGGCATCTGGCAACGCAAAGATGGTGGGAGTAAGCTGCGGGTGGTATTCAACGCGTCCCGCCCGACTACCTTAGGACGCAGCCTCAATGACGTCCTCCTGCCAGGACCTAAGCTGCAAGGCGACCTAACCGCCGTGATTACGCGCTGGAGACGATGGCCCGTAGCTTACTGCGCCGACATCACCATGATGTTCCGGCAGATCTGGGTCAATCCAGAGGACGCTCAGCTTCAACGAATTATCTGGAATCCGTCTGCTGGCGAACCTGAGACGCACTACGTCCTGAAAACGATCACCTACGGAGAATCATGTGCCGCTTACTTGGCTCTACGGACGCTTAAGCAGCTGTGCATCGACGAAGGAGCCGCGCTCCCTGAAGCCTCTCGCGCAGTTGAACAGGAGCTCTACATTGATGACTTCCTGGGGGGGGGGGGGGGGCGATAATCTGGAGGAGGCTCTGCGGCGACGCGACCAGTTGATTAGACTGCTTCAGGCGGGAGGGTTCCACCTGAAGAAATGGGTATGCAATGTGCAAGAATTCCTCGAGAGTATCCCGCCGGAAGACCGCCTCCGCACGAGTTGGCCACAACTCTCATCAGAAGGACCTGTCAACGAATTGGGCATCCTTTGGGATCCCATTGCAGATCGCATGAGATTTGCACCCCCCCTCTTCGATGACGACGCATCGCTGACAAAGCGTCAAGTTCTCTCTCAGATTGCCCGACTATTCGATCCCGTAGGATGGCTGTCCCCGGTCGTTGTCTTGGCCAAGATGTTCATGCAGGACCTGCAGCGGGCCAAGCTGGACTGGGACCACGATCTTCCAGCTACTATGGCCCGCCAATGGGAGAACTTCAGGTCTAACCTCCGCGACGTGACCGCCATCAAGCTGCCGCGCTGGCTCAACTGGTCTCCATCAAGTCGCGTGCAGCTACACGCCTTTGCCGATGCTAGCCGGCGCGCCCTTGCTACCGCTGTGTACCTCCGTGCCGAAGATGACTCGGGTGCCGTTCACGTCCTTCTCGTCGTATCGAAGACCAAATTGACACTGCTCAAGAGATTGACGCACGGTGAGGCCCCTCTAAAGCGATCCTCTCCACGAGTGACAATCCCTCGCCTCGAACTGCGAGCCGCTCTTCTGACTGCTCGTCTACTCCGATTCGCTTCAAGCAGTTTAGGCATCGGAGCTCAATCATGTTTCGCCTGGTCCGACTCTCACATAGCATTGCATTGGATCCGGTCGGAGGGATCTCTTGGAAACGACTTTGCAGACGATTTCGTCAGTCAGGTCCATGAAACCATGCCACGCTGCCCTTGGCGCTATGTTCGCACGACCGAAAATCCAGCCGACATCGCCACCCGAGGTTCTGATCCGGCAAGACTAAGCCGAAATCGACTGTGGTGGTCGGGCCCTAAATGGCTCTCCGAACCCCCCGCCGGGTGGCCGGTCAAAGCGACCCAACCACTGCCAGCCCCGCCGGCGCCTCACCTCACTTGCCTCGTATCGCAAGTGCCAGAGGTTGAGCTCGCCGTCGGCTTCTCCAATCTGAACCGATTAGTCAGAGCTCTAGTTCACTGCCGACGACTCTTTCGTCGCCGCCACGATCGCCAGGAACCTGCTCCTCTGAGCCCGGTCACGGCCGATGAGCTCCGTCAGGAGTTCCTCACGTGCGTCCGCCTCAGACAGCAGCAAGTCTACGCGCGGGAGATCCAGGAGATCGAACGAGGGAGACCGGTCAGCTCGACGAATCCGCTTAGAGCGCTACTCCCCTTCCTCGATAATTCGAGGGTGTTGAGGGTTGGAGGCCGGCTCAGCAACTCTTCGCTCTCCTTTTCAGAGCAGCATCCCACAATCTTGGACTGGAAGAGCCATTTGGCTGCCCTCGTTGTGGATTGGGCCCACACCATTGTATTTCCGTAAGTTACCGAAAGGAATAAAAGTTCTATGTTCAATGTGCTCGAGAGCGTTCTTTTCTTGATTTTCACACCTTCATCTCTACCGTCAGAATTTGTAAAACGTTAAAAAGTACAACGGCGCTTCGCGCGGGATCACCGTGGCAGAAAAATTGTCAGTACTGTTTAAGAATAATGAGTTGGAATTTAAAACTTTCTAAAGACTTCGATGACTCATAATAATAGGTTTAATAGAACTAGAAATTAATAATTCGAAAATTTGTAACATAACTTTTGCGATCGTAATAATCAATTCACTATTTTGGCAAAATGTATTTCAAAATTTGTCATTTTCTTCCAAAATAGTTTCTTGCACCTATTTAACGTAGTATATCTCATTGAACAGCTTAAAGATTATTACGTAAAAGTTTCAATGATAAAAATTAATATTTTTAATGTCGAGTTGATGTAAAAATGTAAATTTTTTTTCATTAAAAATGACTTTTTGTTATTTATAAATAAAAAAATAATAAAGATAAAAATGTAGTTTTAGTACAAATAGGTGCGAAATAGTGTTTGTCTTATATACCAATTATAAAAATTTACTTTCAAGCAATGTTCAAAGTTGGCTAGTTTGACAATACTTTTCCGGCGAAATCGCGCTATGCACCCTTTTCCGTACGGAGCCCTCAAATAATGACACTTTACGTAATTTTCATTAAAAAAACAAATAAATATTGCAGAGTAATACGTACGAAAATTGTAACAAAAAATGATGAATTTGTTTCACATGATTCACAAGTAAACAAATCACTATTCCTTAAAATAATTTTAATTAAGACTTGAATTGTACAGAGGTAGCAGTGGAAATGGTTTAAACATTTTGTCGTCTGCAGCGTGAGCGTAAGTTTTCACCGCTGTTCTTTTCATTATTAAGGGATTACAAATGACCGTTTTCGTAATAAAAGTCATTGGATACATCAGTTATTTGTTAAATTAACATGAGGGACTTGTCTTTTCCAAACCGATAGTATTATCATCCTAAAAAGAAAGAACTTGGTCTAGTATGGTATATTGCACTCATAGCATGAATGAGTTTTTTTTACCTTGATTTTTCCAGTTATAATAAACAACATACAGTAGTCTCGCATTAAGGGATAACACCACTCTAGAGGCCGAAAAAAAGGCCCAATTTTGACAATTTAGTCTGAGATTATGGGAAAAGGAATAGTATTCATATTTAAATGGTTCATTTAACACATATTGATATATGAAAAAAAAAAATTTTATTATGATTTTTGTACAAAATGACGGCGCTACAGCAGATCTGCGGAAAAAGATTTTTTTGAAGGTGCTCTGCGGGCGCACCAATTTCTCGAAAACCGTGAGAGCTGGAACAAAAAACCAAAAATTTTCTGAAGCTACATACTAATAGCTATCGAAGTACGCAGGATTTTTTTTATTCCAATTTTTGTAGAAACTATGCACTTCTGAACAAAACGTATGAATTATCGACTAAAAAAAGAGTAGTAAATAGTTAATAAAACAAGTACTTTTCAAAATATCAAAAAACAGCTACGTACTTCGATGGAGAATATATTTGTGAAGCTACTGTAAAAATTGCTAGTCGATCCATGCAATGGTATTGAAGCGATGAGTGCGCCCAGTATGAAAAAACCCGTTTCGAGAAAAACGTGTTTAAAGTTTTCGGAGCATTTAAATCCTTGAAATTTTTGTATACCTTTAATCTGCGATGCCGATGTACGGAAAGAAAATAAAGCGTCTGCACGGCGTCGCTTGGCAGCTGTACTAGTTCACACGCACACACACACACTTCTATTCAGTGTTAGTATACCCTGGTGGACTTCTGAGGAACCACAATGACCGTAAGCAATAGAATTTGGACAGGTAGGAGCACTACATAGTCGATAAATCAGAGTGCGCCGTGGTGGTTGATTCAGCCGTCACGGCGCGCTACGAGGCGCTGCGGCAAAATCGAGAATTGGACCTCTTACAAATTGTATTTCTGTATAAAACCAATTGGATATGATTTTTAAGGGTCCAAAGTATCGTTTAAGCCGAAATAAAATCGATTTTTTGAAAATTTTAGACTGGTGTTACCCGTTAAATGCCTGCGGTCAGGGTTTTGGGGTGGTGCTATTCCGAGAAATCGGGCATTCGCTTGTTTGAAAGTCGTGCAACACTAGTAGCGATCTGCAGCGGGTGGAAAGGTGGGGACAGTCGCATGTGTGATTGCGTTTGTGTATCAGGGGGCGAATAATCTTCAACATATTCTACGTGTGTTAGAATATTTAAAAAACAAAATTAAACATTTTAGAGTTACATAGTAATTTTTGGAAAATATTACTGTCAATATCTGCCAATGATACAATAAATCACAAAAGTTGTGTTACAAAATTTCGATTCATAAAAACTTTCAGCGAGAAAGATGTTCTTTATATGTTGAGGAAGTTTATTGGAAAGTTTCAAACCTTGATTGATAATGGTAAGAAAATATGATCGATTTATAAATTGCATGCGACTTTGGTGCGCTCTACATAGCCAGCGGGTCTTGTCGCGATCAAGTATTATTTTCTCAAAAATAAGGATTTTAATATTTTTATGATTATTGTAATATTTTTATTTTATAAATAAATACTTAATTACTTAATTGTTAATCAAAAATATAAAATAATTATTTATACTATCATTAATATTGAACAATATGTTTTCAAATAAGCAAAATACTAAGTACACTTACAGAATAAGTAAGTAACTGTAAATAATTAAATTTCTATAGAACAAATAATCACATGATATCGGAAATTAATAAAAAAAGTATTAAACTGTTTGTTTGTAAAGTAAAAATGTTGAAATAAGCATAATAGACAGAATAATACTCGATTGAAATAAGACACGTCGAGCTCGCCGAAATCGGATGCAATTTGTAAATCGATCATACTTTTTCACCATTATCAATCAATGTTTGAAAGTTTTCAATAAACTTCTTCGGAATATAACGATCATTTTTCTCGTTGAATGTTTTTACGATTCGAAATTTTGTAACACAACTTTTGTGATTCATTGTATCAATGGAAAATTTTGAAAGTAATTTTTAAAAACAATTACTATAAGTCAATAATGCTTAATTTTTTTTAAATGTTCTAAAACACGTAGAAAATATTGATGATTATTATGTTAAAGTATGAATAAAAAGTATTAAATCAACGCGAAGTTACAACCAGTTGAAGACAAAAAATTTGATTTTCAATCTAAAAATTATGTTTTTCTTAAATAATTAGAATTATTTTAATACAGAAAGATACCGAAAAAAATTTCCTATGTATCAATTGTCGAAGTTTCAATTTAATCAATTTTTAAAATTCTCTCCTTGGACAATACTTTTACGCGATTTCGAGCGCCAGCCCTTGAATTTACGTAAGATATTGTACATTATGGATAATTCTACACAGAAAAATTTACGGGAACGTCGCCAGAACCGATTTCAGTATCGTAACGCCACTATAATTCGAGAGCGCGATGCGCTCGCAAAGTCGCACAGTGTGCTTGTTTTAGGGCGTGATATGCGAGAACATAGTATGGCCGCGAACAGAATTGGTCACCTGGCGCGTGCGACTCGTGTACCGTCCGATGAAAAGCTGGCTCGAGGAGAAAGGAACGCTTTTCATTGGATGGTGCACAAATCACCGCGCTAGGTACGCGATTCTGTTCGCGGCCTATAACCTATAAGCTGGAAACAAACGCGTAGTTCGCCTTAATTAGTATTCACTGCAAAAAAGCCCGCTAGGCGGCAGCAGATGACAAGTGTAAGAAAGTGATGTCGTGTAGCGTTGGTAAAGTAGTTTACTACTTATCCAATGAGACTAACACAAATAAAGAGGCACCCAGATACCTACATAGCCAGTACATATAGCACCGCACACGTACGAATGAATGCCATATTTTTCCTTACGGTACCTACTGTCACCTAGCGGTTTTCTTCGCGGGCTATCCTAATAAAGGGGATACCGTCAAAACCGTCGTCAAAACTGACTTGAGGTGGGGCCTCTGCCAGTGGGTTTTTCCGTGTATGTACTTGTGTCTAAAAAAATGTTGATGTGTATGACACGTTACGCTCGATTCAAAATTATGAAAAAATTTAGGCGACTAAATGGGAAACCGCAAGATGCATGCAGAATTGCAGCTACCTCAAAAGTAGGAGAAGAAGGAGCAGCAGCGGCAGCGGCAGCAGCAGCAGCAGTAGCAGCAGTCGTCGTCATCTGCTGTACAGTTTAGAGGTGGTCGTATGGTGGATTTCGACGGTAAATTTATAAGTATATTTGAGGATACACATCAACACAATAATGTTTTAAGAACAACCGCCCGCGAAATGACGTTTAAAATTAAGACACATGGTAATAATTCAAATACCGTAAAAATAGTAAAAGAGACTATGCGCGAAATCACGGTTTTATAACAGAAAATTGGGCACATACAGATATAATTGGCATATCGTTATATTCTGCTAGATTTTTTAAAGGCGCTGTAGGGTTATATTATAGAACTGTAGCGGTTTTGACTTTTGAAGAAATATCGCGGCTATTCGATAAGGTCTTACAAAGTCAAACCGATTGTTGGATAAACGATAGTTCTAATACAGCCGACACAAATGTAAAAGTACCAGTCGGTAAGGGGCGTACGAGTAGTAAACCTGAAAAATTACTAAATAAAAAATCAACTTTTATCATAAGTAATATAGATAATGTATGCTTACCACGAACCATTGTTTGTGGAGACGTTTATTTCAAGAAGGGTATTTCTAATGGGTATTTAAAAGAGTGGAAAGCAATAAACATACACGTCTCCACGAAAATAGAGTACGATTATTGCTAAGAGATGCCAATGTACTTTTAAATGACGATGAACCATGTTGGCAGTGACAATTTCGCAAAATTCAAATTTATTATAAAAATAAACACATTGAAATTCGTATTTACGAGTTTGAAACTTTTGGAAAAGGGGTTGTACCGATTTACGATGGGGAAAAAGATATGCCGGGACTATATAAGAGTTGTATAAACCTTCTTTATTATTCTGAAGATAAACATTGTAATTTAATTTTAAATTTACTTGGGGTAAACCTAAGGCGATATTATTGCCAACCGTGTAATAAGTCGTATCAACAGGTATTTTCCCACATATGAAATAATATTTGTCCAGCGTGTAACGGCAGCACACGATGTAACGGTGTAGAAGGCCAAAGAATGTATTGCAGATACTCCAATAGAAATTTTTTTAATAGAAGTTGTTTTGCACATAACAAAAAAATTGGATCAGCCGCTCATAATCCTCAAAATAAGACCAAAATGGTTAATTCAGTCTGTTACTATAAAAATTTGTATAAATTGGGATAAATATTGGGATAAAACAAAACGCAAATACACGTGTGGAATTACGTATTGTAAATTGTATAAATCAGAGCATAATGTAAATTCGTTTTGTACAATGCAGCCTGTTAAAAATAAAACCTTGAGTAACGGCGAGTCAAAAAAACAATTGTTTTATATTTTAAGATTTCGAAACGCGTCAAAATACAAAAGTAGATGAAAAAACAAAGCTACATACGCCGAACTTGTGTGTTATGTAACGGTGGTGCGATGATTGCAAATATCGGGAAATAGTTTATTGTAATTCCTGCGGGCCTAGGAAAATCGTCGTTAAGGGGGAGGAATGTATTAAACATTTTTTAGACACAGTAATAAGATTTAAAAAAAGATCTTTTGATAATTTTGTTTGTATCGCGCATAACGCGAAAGACTTTGACGTACAATTCCATTTAAAATACATTGTAGATAAAAAAGAAGTCACGCCTGATGTAATTTTGAGCGGTCGTAATATTATTAAATTACAAGTCGGGCGGACGATTTTTATTGATAGTTTAAATTATTTGCCAATGAAGTTTTCGGCGCTTCCGAAAACTTTTAATTTACCTCATGCTTTAAACAAGGAGTATTTTCCACGTCTCTTTAATATAGTTGCAAATTCAAAACGTAACAATATAAAACCAAAAGTTGAGTATTACGAGCCGGACGCGATGAGTGCGGAAGAACGTGAAAAAGTTTATACGTGGTATAACGAAAACTCGCATAAAGAATATAATTTTCATGCAGAATTACTTATGTATTGTAAAAAAGACGTGTCAATACTTAGATTAGCCTGCATGGAATTTAGAGATATTTTTATAAACACAACGTCGGTATGTCCATTACACTTTATCACAGATGTCCGCAGTGCTATGGTATAGATAGGAAAAAAATTTTGACTAACGGTATGAGTCATGTTAAGAAGTATGAAGAAACATTAAGAATAAGTGAAAAATTCGATCTTACGGTTACAAACTTGTAGACAAATGGCGATGCGATTTCGAACGCGAGATTGCTAATAATAATGACTATAACAATTTCATTAAAACACCGCATTTTATGAAGGTAGGACAGGAAATAGTGTAACAGAATATACTGTAAAAGAAAATGATAAAATCCGGTATGTAGACGTTTTGTCGTTGTATCCGTACATTTGTAAAACAGGTCGGTTTCCTACAGGGCACCGTACATTATAGTATAATGATGAGTGTTTAGAATTAGGAGGATCGAAATTTGAAAATTTTGAACAGAATGTAGAGGGTTTGGTTAAGTGTGATACATTACCGCCGCGACATTTATTTCATCCGGTTTTACCAATAAAAATGAATTCAAGTTTGTTGTTGCGAAATTTATGATCAAAATGAATGCTATCGCAATAAGATTGATAAGCGTATGTTGTCAGGTACTTGGTTTTCTGCAGAAATTAAGAAATCACTAAAAATCGGATATAAAATAATAAAAATCCATGCAATTTGACAGTACAAGACCGCACAATACGTTAATAGTACAAGTGGTTTATTTATTTATATAGAAGCAAGTTCTCGGCCATCTCATTGTGAAACATTAAGTGAGAAAGTAAAGTATATGGAAGAGTATGAAAATCGTGAAGGAGTAAAACTAGATTTTAATAAAATTGATAAATATCCAGGTTTGGTTCAAAATTAATTTTGATTCCATTTCTGATCTGGTCGACCCTTATCACAAATCTGATCAAAACGATTCGAATGTAGAAAATAATCTATTGCATAGAGAAATTATTAAGGCCTTATTTTAAGAAATTCTTTTAATATCTCGAAAGTCTATATTCAATAAGGAAACAGATTCTATTTTTGATTTTGATAGTTTTTAAAAGAAAAAAGAAAAGTACTATACACGATTATCGAGAGTTGAAAACTGACTGCCAGATCGTGAAGAAACCCGTAATATATACATATCTCGTGTTGCATTAGAGTACATGACATCTTATTTGGTCTACAACAAACTAGGGCGTCCTAATTCTCGAGCCCTCTATACGAATTAGGTCATTTAAACGACCGCAGAAGAGATTTCTAAATAACCATACTGCCTCCTATTTATAAGCATAACAAGTTCAGGCCACGTATTGGGACGCACCACACTAGCGCCGTAGTCTTGTACACTAGAAGATGGGAGGGGACAGCTGGTGCGTGGCTAAGCATGCTTTAGAAAGACATGGCTAGTAGCGCTGAAGGAGGAGCGCTTGGAGAGGACTAGCGCCCCTCTTGTTGAGACTAGCGTTTTCAGCGTCGTAGCAAGCTACACCACCGCTCCGGGCCGCCACCGCCTTCTGCTAAAGTCTTTATTTTGCTTATGTTTTTAATACATTAACCAGTATAACAACAGCGTTGTAATTATGGACACTGCATAGATCCATCCGTGGCGTAGCCAGATTTGCCGGCCGAGTTCTTTGGAAAAATTGGTGTTTGTTAAATTATTCTTGAGATTTGTCGATCAAATGTCAAATGTCACGTTTGATAGAATCTTATTTCACTATGCAGAGTGGCAGGATAGTTATAAAGCGAGCATTATTTAAAAAACAGAAAACAGATTGAATTCCGCGAAAAATTAACCAAAACCTGAAGACTACTCGAAAAATCTGCATTTTCAGAAATTGGTAATTATCGACGATTTGATGCGTGAATCGTCCAATCAGGTAATAGTAGATTTCTTCACAAAAGTCAGTCATCACAAGAACATTAGTGTAGTATTTATTACACAAAATCTCTTTCATAAAGTGCTGCATTCGCGCGATATAAGTTTATATTCTTCGTCCATTGTTTTATTTAAAAATCCGCGAGACAGTACACAAATCCAACATTTAGCAATGCAGGTTAACCCCTAATACCCCAAATTTGTACAAGAAGCTTATCAAGATGCCACGGCATAAGAAATGGTTATCTTTTGATAGATTGTAATCAGAGTACACCGGACGAATTTCGATTTCGCGCATGTATTTTCCCTGACGACAAAAATCAGTACGTGTATATCCCTAAATACGTTCACAGTGTTTATGCGCGAGCGGTTTACCTTTTCAACAAATACTCACGTCGCCGGCCATTTTACTCAGTTTACATTCAACGATGAATGAGTCTGCGTCTCTAGACGAGAGACGTCGGGGTTCTCGGGGCCGCCGTCGTCGTCTGAAAAAACCAGATAATAGAATGTTCAGTGCTGTTTGAAATAAAAATTTATTGCTCTTTTAGAATCGCTCAGATATTCCGACAAGGATCAACGTATCGCTCTATTAAGTACCGCCGATAAAAAACTCACAAAATATATCTGTGAATGTGCGTTAAATGTGTTCAAAGGTGTTGTGTCTTTAAAAAATGGTCAAAAAAATTGTCAAAAATTGTCAAAAATTGTCTAAAAAAACATAAAAATACTTTGAGAAAATTAGCTAGTAATTCAGCTCGAAAAAATTTCTGGAAAGGGAAAAAACGCGTTATTGTTCAAAAAGGTGGAAGCTTTCTACTACAACCTCTTTTAGATGGTTTATTATCGACTGTGTTTTGAAATTATTATAATAGTACTCGTAATATGGAATAAACTAAGTAAATTGATCTATATCTGCAAATAATAATGAAATCTATTTGAACGACTAAGTAACATAAATATATGTTTCGAAATCATGTATAGCACAGGTCTATACGTTCGAGTGGTTAAGGCATCAGCACGGAAACACAGAGATCCCAGGTTCGAATGCCGCATCATCAAAAAAGAGTTTGAATTTATTAATAATTTCTATTTCAGTTAATATATCTATAATATAAATTTAAATTTGCCAAAAGTAATAATTATTAGATGTTAGTGTTAACAAGAGAAGAGAAAAAAATGTTATTCCTTGATAGGATTAGGATTGGAAATCCTGGTCAGAATCCGACTTGTAATACTGACCAGAATCCTAATGAAAAGTGGGACACTCCTTGGCCGAGATCCAAAGAGATCTCCCGATCGGATTCCAGTCAGACTTAGGGAAAACTGACCAGATCCTGACCAGATTCCTTGCCCATTTTCTGCACGGGTCGTTGGAAAATAGTTTTTATTGTTGGTAAGAATTTTTTTGAAAGCATTGGTCACTTGTTGAAATGTTTTATCTCGCAAAGATTTCAAAAAACATACTTGCTTAAAACATCGATTATAACTAGTATATATGAGATTCCATCGTTGCAGTTTTTAAGAAAAGTTAGCTGAATAAGATCTGCTTCACAAACTTGATCTCTGGAGTTAACATCATAGTAAAGTCTTGGAAATTTTCGACGCATAGCTTTGTGTAGAGTATAAGTATTATGCTTTGTCAACAATTCTTTGATATTTTTCGAAGAAACCTTTTTTTGTTAACTCTTATTAAATGTCATGCTCCTGAGAATCCTGTCTCATGCCCTACATCAAAATATTGTTTTTCTAAAATTTTCATTTTATTTAAATTTGTAACCAATTTTTCTGGAGAAACGGTGTTGACAACCTGAATCTGCGTTTCTTTCTTTCTCGACTATTATTATTATTAGGAGTTTTATTATGTACTAAGGTGCTGGATATAATTGATACAGACGATTTGCTCTTGTTTCCGAGTAGAAGAGTATTGTCGAAACTGTCGAGAAAATCGCCAGTATTGTTACTTTTTTGTTTGTGCAGTCTTTTAGGCGACGGTGTAGTGTATTCTAACTTCCACAATTCAAAATTACAAACAAATTCTCGTGGATCAGAAGTTTAGCGGAGCAATATTACAAACTCTATTCGTACCCTTTCGATTTTGGTCTAGAACGAAGAGCATCGTTTATTAAATCGACGATATTTGAATCTATAATTTTCTCACCATCCATATACACGGACCCTTTTTTCGTTCCATTTGAAACGATCTTTATGACATGTAATTAGAGACGAAGCTCTAATATGACGTTATTCCTCGGAGTATTTTTTGACGATGGTGAGGTAGATTTTGTTGATCTTTCCGAGGTTAGAGGAATGTGAAATAAAAGTCACATTAACGTTTCGGTGGCTATGCCACCTTCTGCAGAAAAAAAACTAAACGGCGAGTCAGTGATGAGAGGCAAAGTCAAAACAAAGCTTCATCCTCCGCATGTGGAGCGGGGAGGAAGGGGCTCGCGAGTGCGAGAGGTGTTTTTGCACTCGTGGTTTGTTTTTGTTTATGACATTTCAAATGATTTATTAGGAGCTGGGTTTTCTTTTATATAGTTTTGGAACACTTTCGATTATTAATGTGTCACGCATACTACCGTGTTCCTCGTACTGATTTTCTGCACTCCTGGATGGTACTGGTTTACGTTTTTCTTCGACAAAAAATACATATCTTTGTAAAACCCGTAAATAATCCTTCAGTCTATCGTGATCGTTTCCATATGAAGAAGAATCGAGAAAACTTTCCCTCTAATTGTCCAATCTATTTAAATTATCTCCAATCGTTTGTGTAGCTTATAACTCTGTAGTTTGCGTTAATATACAATTATAATGCTTCTAAATAAATTTAATTAGATGGAATGCCTTTTAACAACATTTTTTAGATAATTATTTCAAAAATTTTCTTTTTAAAAAATAGAAATGCGGGTTATTATGATTTCTAACTTTTCTCAACAAATACCGATAAAGCAGGTTTCTTTCAACGTGTTTTACCTTTTCTCAAAATATTGTTACGAAAATTTTTACCTAAACGTAAACTTTGTAATGTTAATAATTTTAGTATTATTATTGTTTTTATTATTTTATTTTAATAATAATACAAATTTTAGATCTAATTAATTTAATGGCAGATAATATAATATACGGGTTTGATTCAGGTATGTGTTTACTAACTTTTCCTGGCTTGTAAATGAGTTTAGTTATATCCTAAAATTAAAAAGCGCGGACTTATAATATCAGATAGGGTTCTGACTTAAATGTCCTATGTTCAAAGATTTATTTGGGTGACTAGATGTACGTAGGGAAATCCAGTCAGAATCTGTCCAGAGTTCCCCATGTACTGTAACCTAGAAATAAAAAAGCACAAACTTTAAATTATCAGATAGCATTCAGGTAAGAATTTGGCTTGTACTCCCGATGTATGGAAAACTTAATTAAAACAGACCCTAATCCAACTTTGGGACAACCTGGGGATATTTCTGCACGGGGATGCTGCAGAGCGATCGTGGTAAAGAGTTTATCGGAAGCCCATTTCAAAAATTTCTCAACGACAAAGGTATACAGTTTCATGTAGTAAATAATCCTGATGTAAAAGCATCTGTAGTTAAACGTTTTAATGGGACATTAAAATAATACATGTATAGATACTTTAACTTCAATAATACTTACCTTTATGTTGATATTCTATAGCTACTGGCCGCTGTATACAACAAAACACCGCAATTCACTATAAAAATGCCACCCGCCGCTGTAACTATATATAACGCGCATATTGCTAGAAAAAATTTAGTTGAGCGTGTATTAAAAAGACAACCTCGACGTAGCAAAGCTAAATATAAAATTGGTCAGTACGTATGACTAAGTTGAGAAAAAAATGTATTTGAGAAAGGTGCAGAAAAATCGTTGACCGAAGAAATATTTAAAATTATACAGGTTTAGATAAGACAAAATTTATTTGTTTACGAATTGAGTACTTTACAAGGAGAAAACATTGAAGGATTTTTTATCTCGAAGAACTTATTAACAAGGAAAGAATAAACCACGAAGAATATAAGATTGAGAAGATTTTACGCAGTAAAGGAAAAGGTGTTAAACACAATATTTCGTAAGTTGGGTTGGATATCCTGATAAATTCAACTTTTGGGTTTCTGCTAATGACTTGAAAAATTTGTAAGAGTTAGTACGAGTCAAAATCAGTTTACCATTATCCTTCCATGTAACAGCAGTTTAAAATATTATCCATCAACACTACTACAAATTTTTCCACACGGTTACCAAGAGAAATTGAATTAAGTTGAAAATAGGGAGTTGGACTATCTGAAGTACATATTCCATGTACTCCTCTTCTTATATATATATATATATAAGAAGAGAGTCCAACTCCCTATTTTCAACTTAATTCAATTTCTCTTGGTAACCGTGTGGAAAAATTATATATATATATATATATATATATATATATATATATATATATATATATATATATATATAAATTTAATTAATTTATTATAATAAGATATTATTGTTATATTATTTTTATTCCTATAATATTAATTACTTCTTTAATAATATTAATTTGTAATTCTTGATTTTCTATATGAATAATTATAGATAATAAATTTAAAAATAAATTTAATTAGATTTATTAGTTTATTAATTTTTGATAAATTAGTAAAAAATTAAATTTCAATGAGTTATTTTTTAATTCAATCTTTTAATTCTTATGTATTCTTGATAACTATAATTTTGATTAATTTTAATCTTTTTAATTTTTATATTTCAATAGTAATAAATTTAATTATATTTATAAAATTAGGATTACCCCCTTTTTATCTTTGGTATCTAAAGTTTATAATAAATTTAAATTGATTAAATTTATTCTTAATATCAAACATCCAAAAAATTATTCCTTTAATAGTTATTAATATAATTTTAAGATTTAATAATTTTATTATATTTAATTTAAACTTAATTATTTTACTACTTGGATCTTTAATAGCTGCCATTTATGGAATTAATCAAATTAATTTAAAACTAATTTTTACTTTTTCTTCAATTATTCCGATTTCTTGAATCATGCTTTTAATAATAATTAATGAAATTATAAGAATAAGTTATTATATAATTTATTTAATAATCTCATTAAATTTAATAATAATATTTAATTTTTATAATATTAATTTTCTTACTGAAATAAATTTAATTAAATTTAATAACAAATTTAAATACTTTTATATAATTATTTCTATAATATCCTTAGCTTCAATTCCTCTCATATTTGGATTTTTAATAAAATGATTAGCAATTCAGTCAATAATTAATTTACCTTTTATTTATATTTTACTAATAATTATAAATTCTTTAATTAGTATATATTTTTATTTACGTATTACATTTAATAGAATTATATTTAATAGAATTAAAAATAAAATAAGATATAAATTTATTAATAAATCTAATATAATAAATATTAAATTAACTTTCATGAATTGAACAATATTTATATTTTTATTAATATATGAAATTATTTCAAATTTTAAGTTATTAAACTATCAACCTTCAAAGTTTAAAAAATATATAAATTTTATACTGAAGTACTCAATATTAATTTTCTAAATTAATTTAAAATAATTAACTTTATTTATACTTTTAATTAAGTAAAGTGTCTGAATTAAAGTAATAAATTGTAAATTTATTTATAGAGTTAGCCTCTCTTTACTAATTACTAAGTTTAGGATTAAATAAAACCAAAATAGATGTAAATTATTGTTAATAATTTTATTGAATATAATTCTATTTAATAGATGTATAAATTTTAAATATCTAGTACTAAGTCGAAATTAGTAATTTATTATTTCATTTATTAAAATTTAGTATTATTCAATAAGTTTAAATCAATTTAATGTTGATAAATTTAAATTTGCAATTTAATATTTTATTAAATTATTAAACTTACTTAAATCACTTTAAAGCTCCTTCTTTTCATTCTAAAAATAACCCCCCTAATAAAATTCCTATCATTAAAATAAATCTAATATTAATTAAATTAAATAATTATCTTTCAGTTAAGATTATAGGTAAAATTAAAGTAATTTCAACATCAAAAATTAAAAAAATTAGAGGATCAAATCCACATTCAAAAGATCTCCTCTATTCTCGAGTTTTAAATATTTTTCTTGAAAGGATCAGATTTAAACTTAATATAATAAATAAAACAAATATAATTAGTAAATAAGTTAATAAAAATTTAATAATATTATATATATATATATATATAAATTTTATAAACGAATTTATTTATTAATTTAACATTACATTTATTAGTTATATATATAAAATTTATTTATATTACTAATAAACTTATTAATTGGAAGTTAATTTTACTAAATTATACTATATAAATTTAATTTATTGATCAATAGTAAATTAATAAATATAAAATTAATCATACTACATCAACAAAATGTCAATATCAAGCTGCAGCCTCAAATCCAAAATGATGAACTGAAGAGTAATTTCTATTGATAATTCGAATTAAATTAATAAATAAAAATACTGCCCCAATTAAAACATGTAATCCATGGAATCCTGTTGATATATAAAACTTGATCCATAAACTCTATCTGAGATAGAAAAAGAAGCTCTTAAATATTCTAGATATTGAAACATTGTAAAAATAACTCCTAAAATTACTGTATATATAAGGCTAATAAATCTTTGTAATTTTAAGGTTTTAATAATTGAATAATGACAATAAGTAATAGTAACTCCAGAGGATAAATGAATAATTGTATTTATTAAAGAGACATGATAAGGATTAAAAGATTGAATATTCTTTGGAGGTCACGTCCCTCCAATTTCAATACTTGGTGATAAATATATATGTATATAACATCAAAATATTTTAATAAAAAAAACAATTTCTGAAATAATAAATAATATTATTCATAACTTTAATCCTTTTATTACTATTAAAGTATGGTATCCTTGAAAGGTTCTTTCATGAATGACATCTCGTAATCATTGATATATGCATAAAATTAAATTTAATAGACTAAATAATATTAATATAAAATTAAAACTATTAAATCAATTTATTGTTCCTACAAATATTGATGTAAGTCTAAAAGATATTAATAAAGGTCAAGGACTAAAAGTTACCAGGTGAAAAGGTTTGTATAATTTTTTCATATTAAATAGTCTTAGTTCTATATAAAGTTCTTAAAACAGTAAAAACATAAGCTTGAATAATAGAAATTCTTAATTCTAAAATAATTAAAATTCTTTGACTTAATAATATTATTATTAATAATAATATTCTCAGGTTAGGTCCCGTCGATGAAATTAAAGTTATTAATAAATATCCTGCAATTATATTTGCCGGGTTGCCCGCGCGTGTATATTTAGCGATTCATATTGCCCGCGCTTCGTGGGCAGGGCGGCAATCGCGGAGCGGACCAATGGAAATTAGCGACTCAAATTACCGTAGACTTAGCCTTTATTTTCGCATTTAGGGAAAATCAAGGCCAATCACCGAGAAGAAAGGGACGGAAGCAACAAGTGTGTGGGCTGAAGGTAGTCAAGAAGAAGAGCTGAAAATTTGGAAGGGATTTCCGCCCTCTCCGATTTTGGGCATTGCCTGCTAGAATTTTTTTTCGATATTTTTAAGAATTTTTCAAAATTATTTTTTGAAAATTTTTCTATTTTGAAAGTATTCCCTTAAAATTTTTTTTGATATTTTGGGAATTTTCCGAAGGTTTTTACTGAAAATTTTTTTGATTTCGAGAATTTTCCGGAAATTTTTTTTGGATATTTTGGAAAATTTTCCGAGATTTTTTTTTTGAAAATATTTCGATTTGAAAATTTTTTTTGACAATTTTTCAAAAATTTGTTTTGAGAGATTGTTGTATTTTTTTTTTGAAAATTTTGCGACAGTTTCTTTTTGGAAGGTTTATGTTGAAAAAATTTATTTTTTGGATTTAAGAATGTTTTTTTTTGTTTTTTGTTAAAAAAATTTCGAATTTTTTTTGAGCGATTCTTGATTGAGGGTTTTCACAGTATTTTTGGGTGTGTAGTAAAGGAATTTTTCGTTTCAATTGGGACCCTTCCTAGGATTCTTTTTGAGTTTTGAAATTTTTCTTCGGTTATTTGAGGAAGATTGTAGTGATATCCAAAGAATATAGCGAAATACTAGTGTAAGCGGAAGACTGCGACGTCGCACTGAGTATAATAGCGATAAATAAAGAAGGTGTGGAAAATAGGAGACAAATTCAGAAAATCTTTGTTTTGGGGATGTAGTGAAATTTGAGTTAATGAGTTAAAGTGATAGATGAATTAATCTGTGTGTAATTATTCTGAATTTCGACCTATTTTTCAAACCTCCTCAACGAATTTTCAAAGTAGTAGAGTAGGAGTCACACCACCGTATAGGGAAAATTTATTTTGCGAACACCTCCACAAAATATTATTTGCTGTGCTACTACACCCAAATCGGTTAGTACGAACGATTTATAATTTGGTTAAGAGTAAAATTTTTCTAACAACTGCTGGAAATTGGGTATAAAAATACAACAACTAAAGTTGTTATTATAACTACTGTGACAAAGGAAAAATTGATTATTACATATATTTATATTCATTAATTGTATTGGGAATTATTTACTGAAAATTGATTGCGACCCAGAAGAAACCTCAGATTATTACTCCAGATATGAACAAGAAGAGAATACCAAGAACTACTGAAGACTGACTAGCGACTTTATTAGATTCGCGTCAGGGTATTTCAGCAGCTACTCAAGAATTAGGCAAACAAATTTCGAGTAGGCATTTTCAGCTAAAGGAACCGATAAAGAAGACCTTAAGAAAAGAAGCTATTTTCTTTGTTTTATCTCCTTTTGTCCCTTTAGCAAAATTAAACATACGATAATATCCATAGTAACATAAAAAATATATAAATATACATATTATTATTATAAATCATTATAAAAATTGAAAATTAGTGACACAGTAGTTAGGCAGGAAAATTGTGCCGTAAAAGAGTTAAGACTGATTCCTTTATTAGCGACCTCTCCATTCACGTGCACCAGATACTGC
Organism: Gastracanthus pulcherrimus; assembly: GCA_949152435.1. Taxonomy (NCBI): domain Eukaryota; kingdom Metazoa; phylum Arthropoda; class Insecta; order Hymenoptera; family Pteromalidae; genus Gastracanthus; species Gastracanthus pulcherrimus. The sequence continues at coordinate 88,762,599 of OX424574.1, forward strand.
AAGTTAAATCCCCGTCTGTGAGAAGGTTCCAAAGACTTGGGCGGGCCCTCCCAACTTAGCGAATATTGCAGTAACTGTAGAGTGTAACCAGCGACCAAACCGCTGTTTTTGTTTTCTTCCCTTTGTGTACGAGTAAAGTACAAAATGAACCCAAGACAAGCAGCAAAGAAGGATCCGCGCATACTCCAGCGAATGGCAGTATCAACTGGAATAAATGGTATGGACCCGAGCGAACTGATACTGTATATTAATCCTAGACCAAATGGGATTGAGCGTATCTGGGACAACAGACCTACTCAGAGACAGACTTCTTCGAGCCAGTATAAGGACAGTGGAGCCTCATGTTGACGTATCATGGGACCCGTCCGTGGATGAAAAACAATCAGAGGTATTCCCGGCGACTACGGTTGCAACTATGAGAGAGGAGTCATACGAGGAAATTCCCACACCCGTGGTCACGAGAAAAAGGGCTAAAAGACCTAGGAAGTCGACCAAAACTTTAGAAAGCCTAAGTACAGGGACCGAAGACAGCCAAGACGTGAAGCCGCTTACTACGTCAAGACAAGTAGCGGAGATACAAGAGTCTAGAGCACAGGTAGCAGTCAATCGGACAATTAGTTGCGCAACCTCCATTACCACCGCTACATCGATGCAAGAAGTGTAACGTGGCTTTTCGTTATGACGGCTTATTTATTAGACTTCTCTCGACACTTTACCGAATTTTTCTATGTTAATGGGTGCCAGGTAAAGCGCGGCTAACTCTGCACGAGCCTTTTCCCAGAGGAAGTTCCGTGAAGTGGAAAATCAGGAATTAATAATTATATAATAAACACACACAATTTTTCTTTTGAAGTACCTAAGCTTTATTGCAGTTAATATACGCACGGTCGACACATTTACAATTTTCGCGCAATGGATCTATCGGTCGCTATACAATATGGCTACGTTAGCCCTCGCACGCATCTCTCCCGATGACCAAATCACCACGTTTTCCCGCGTTTTCCGAGTCGCGCAAATTTTCTCCAATAATGTTCGTAAATCTAAAGTTGGCCCGACGCGCACTGATTCTATATCCTGGTGTCACACCACCACGAATTTACTCGCCTAACCCCGAGCATATGGCGGCGATGCACAATAATTATTCTACAAAGATTTTTACTTGCAAGTGCCGAGGGAAGCTCGACAATTCTAATCCACTCACCGTCGCAAATCTGGCACGCCTCGCGATGCTCCTCACAAGCTGCTCACAATAAGTTCGTCGGATAGAATAAGCTCGCTACTAGGCAAAACGTACGGTATTGAGCGCGTCTATCTTGGTCACGAACGGACAGGCAAAATATGTGTCTCTCTTCGCTGACGGACGGGTAGGCAATTTTTAAAGTGCGTCTGTATTCGCTGACGGGCGGGCAGGCAATGCCCAAAATCGGAGAGGGCGGAAATCTCTTCCAAAATTTTCGCTTTTCTTCGCGAACAGCTTCAGCCCACACACTTGTTACTTCCGCCTCTTTCTTCACGGTGATTGTCCTTGATTTTCCCTAAATGCAAAAATCAAGGCCAAGTCTTCGCCGATTTGAGTCGCTAATGACCATTGGTCCGCTCCGCGATTGCCGACCTGCCCCCGAAACGCGGGCAATATAAATTGCTAAATATACACGCACGGGCAACCCGGCATGTATATCCATATCGGGCGCTTTCGGTTTTGTCGCTGCCGGACCATCACAGTTGGCAGCGGCGACGTGCGCGCGTCGGCCTACGCTAGGATAGGCCGGCAGCTTCATGCGGCTTGCGGCGCGGCGGCTGCTAGCTCTCCCCTCTGTCGACAGCCGCGTCGGTATCTCTCTCTCTCTCTCTCTCTCGCTCTCTCTCTCTCTCTCTCGCTCTCTCTCTCTCTCGCTCTCTCTCTCTCTCGCTCTCTCTCTCTCTCTCTCGCTCTCTCTCTCTCTCTCGCTCTCTCTCTCTCTCTCTCTCTCGTGGCTACAGCCGAGATGGTGTGCCTCGAGGAAGCCGCCGCTGCTGCTGTGAATCCTCTCTCCTCCCGCGTCTGCGTGCATCGGGAGAGAGGGCGGTCGCGGGCGCGTGTGTGTGTGTGCGCGCGGGCAGCGGCTCATCATCCTCGAGAGGCGAGGAAGAAAGAGCAAGCGAGAGAGAGAGGGTCGCGCGTACAGTGTGCAGTGGTGTCGGTGCTGTGCATGTGTGTGTAGATGTTCATCGTCGTTGCTTGGTCCTAGCAGACGTCGCTGCGGCGATCAGCTGGTGCCGCTGGTATGGGTGTGTGCGTGTGTGTGCCGGTCTGCGGCTTTCCTCGGTCGCGACTCTCCTTATCCTCATTACCTCAACAAAATAAAATAACAATTCCCCCCATTAATAACAATATTATTTAATATAAAAATGCTCGGCTCTGTTGGCGGGTGACTTGGTTGCGATTGACTGCCCGTGTTTTAATATCATTGGGACGTGAAATACACGTCACAGAAGAAATGATAGCACCCAGTGTTCAGTACTCACGAAGGCCCGTCACGCACGATTCCTGTACCAGGATGCCAAGTTTCACAGGTCTCACCGGTCCAGTTGACTCAACACAACATGTAGCAGCGACCACACAGTCAAAGGGACTATCCTCGAAGGCAGACGCACGACCGTCATGGACACGAACTCCGGCAGCAGGATTGCCAGGAACGTCGAACCCAGGCCCGGGATCGACGGTAGTCGTTCATGACCAAATCTCTCGATACTGCAGCTCATCGAACTCTGACAGTGACTCGGGGTATACACCGCTGAGGCATATACAGCACCGGAAGCGAGGTTACTCCACTTGGGACCGGACCGACAAGGAGGCCAGGGAAAATGATGTGAAAAGCGATCCGACACGCAATAGATGCCGGAGACGTAGCCCTTCTAACATAGAAAGTCCAAGTAGTAGTAGTTGCTTTGAATCAGACAGTAACGACAGTTGAGACACGCCCGAAAAGCAGCGTGAACGCGGATACGTGGATCTGAACCGAGCTGCGACGATTGAGGCAGGACAGCTGCAAGCCCTACTAGCGACCCAGCAAGATGCTGCGCAGAAAGACGACCTCACAAGGACAGGCATGGTGAAGAGAGTTTTGCCAAGTACCACTGCTGACGTTCTTTTGGTTCTGGGTCTAGGGGGGCAGAGTACCGTGCTAAGCCCGGCAGGAAATGCCCATATAGAGGCGAGGGAAAAGAGCGAAGAGACCCGAGCGATGAGTGAAGAAACGAGAGAGAAGAACGAAGAGACCCGAGCGGCGAGCGAAGAGACCCGTGTGACGAGTAAAGAGACGAAAGAGAAGAGCGAACAGACACGAACGACGAGTGAAGAGATGAGAGAGAAGAGCGAAGAGACCCGAGTGACGAGCGAAGAGACCGGAGCGACGAGTGAAGAAACGAGAGAGAAGAGCGAAGAGACGCGAGCGACAAGTGAAAAGACGAGAGAGAAGAGCGAAGAGACTCGAGCGACGAGCGAAGAGACACGAGCGACGAGTGAAGAGATAAGAGAGAAGAGTGAAGGAAAAGTAGCGACAGCAGCGCCAGCAGCAGCAGTAGCAGTCATTGCAGCACCAGCGGCAGTAGATAAATTACTAGAGAAAAAGGAAGAGAAAGAAGCAAGCGCAAAAGATGGAAGTGAGCAGATGAAAGGAGCGACCGGAAGCGAGCTACTACAGAAGAAAGAAGAGAGACGAGTCGCAAGTGCGGAGGGAGTGAACGACAGAGTCATAGTGTAACACCACATTTTGTGCGTGTTACACAATGTGAACGAGATCACATTACTTACCAATCTCACTCACTATACACGTACACATACACATACACTATTCCATCGGTCGATACAGAGCAAGCGAGGTCTAATGCCCTGAAGCAGCTGAAGAAGACGCGTAGCTGCCTTCCCATTAAGCCTCGCATAGGTGGAAGCTGGCTGACCCCGGCTGGGGTATGCTGAGCATGCTCTGGCGTCTCCTCTCCTTACTCCTGTCCCCTCGAACCAACCTAAGAAGACACACAAAAGATTAGAAGCTGGGAAGAGAAGCAGAATAGTATTGGAATGATACCCACCTGATTGTACGCCTTGAAGGGCATGGATAGATCCACCTTGGATGGAGCGGCTGCTTCTCTAGACGTAAAGGAGGCCTGCAGCATACATCCTAGAAAATATAAACAAGGATTAGTCTACAGAATACATGTACATCAAAAAGGAACCCGCTTATCTGGGCTGGAGGGTTTACAGAGGCAGGGTGGTCCCGCAGATACAGCAATGTAGCTCAACTCGTGGGCCGCTCCCCCATAACAGCAGCAGCTACAGCCTCCGAAACACTCGCAGACACCTGGAAACAACACAGTATTAGTAAAGGGAGATTACAGCCACACACCAAACACTGATCACACCTGATAATAAAGGCAGTGGGTGAATGCAGTGGAAGCTGCATATAAACATAACCTCTTCGAGGTTAATCGTGCCTACTGCTCCTGCTGCAAATACGCCGTCCGGGGTCCTGAAACTCCCGCCATCGTGCCCCTTCGTCGGCACTATCGCCCAGACATCCCTCCTGCTGCATCCCTCGTCGCACTTCCTCGCCCTGGCCGCTCGTCCTTCCTCGTCCTCTCCAACTCCGTCCGCAGGCCGTCGGCCGCATGCCGCATAGCTTGACGTCACCGCGAGCAGACGCTTCCCTTTCCTCCTTAGCACTTCTCTTTCTCCCTCGCCAAAGCACGCACTGCGCCCCCAGGCGGGCTCTGTCCACACTACCGAAACTTGAGCGCCGCGGTGACGAAGGGCGACGAGCCCACTTCGTACTGAGCTACGTACACCGACGCTTCGCTTTTCCGACAATAGATCCGTACGAACACCATTAGCAAAGAACACCTCGTGGGGATTATTTGAGATTATATTACTCGTCCATCGTGTGAGCCTACCCATCTGTGTCATCGAAGGAGGGCACATCAGATTCCAAAGAGTAAGTTGCACAGAATACTTTCGTGCTTAGTGCGGGTACACATATATATATATATATATATATATATATATATATATATATATATATATATATATATATATATATATATATATATATATATATATATATATATATATATATATATATATATATACTCCGATAGTGATTTTGTAAAGCTTGCGCCGCGTGCGTGTCGAGCGTCGCGTCGCCACCTTTTCCTCGTGTGTTTCGTCGCCGGAAATCATTTGAATTCGCGTCCCTGAGGGGTAGCTTCTTCCCATCCCACACATTTACCGTTCCCACCGTACCGCGTGCTCACCGTAGCCAATTTATCGTATAAGTAGACTTATTGTATCGGTCGAATAATTGTAAAATCGTGCTGCGAATTCGAGCAGCTGGCGCTCAACTTTTGTAAAACGAATAGAATAAACCACAAGTGTTCACAGTATTATCCTAAACCCCGTGTATCATTTCTTTCTACCCTCGAATAAAATTAATGTTAAAGCCTGCATGTGCGGCGCAATAATATTGGGTAAATTAGCCCAAAATTATTGTCATAAAATTGGCGCCCAACGTGTTATAAAATTAACGCAGTAACGTGGGGTCGAAAAAAAAGTTCCGGTGAAATTTAAATTAAATTATTAAACTAAATTAAAATTTAAAGGAAATTCATTCGTGATTAATAATTCGTAGAATACGACAGTGCAGGTGGATTTAAACATATAGTGGCACCTGTAATATATAGTTGGAATTTTCGCGAGTGATATACACGCGGCCGCGGCGAGACGCTTGACAACACCGCGACGGCTTGTAGCTGGCCATTTTTGCATGTGCGCAGTATTTTAGATAGTCTCGCAGGCAGCCATCTTTTTTTCGTTGGCGTCAGGCGGTAGGCCACGCTAGCATTACTTGGCATTAATAATTTATGCTGATTATTTTGCATGTGGTACATTGGCATAAATACAATAAAATATATCCCCAAAATTTATGCGTATATCCTAAATAATTAGGATTGTATAAATACAAACTTTAGTGTATTAAACAGTGAGTGAGTGCGTGGTGAAGTTTCAAAAAATTTTCTTCGAGTATTAATTTTGAAAAATATTTAAATAAAATTCGTTATAATTATCAACAATTTCGAAAATTTTTGTGTAATATCAAAACGAGAATTTTAGAAGATAGTTGAAAATAAGTTTTGGCAACACATGTTCATTAAATACAGTATAGACTCTACAATCTACTTCAACATTTTTTTTTAAAAATCAGTTTATTTAAAATCTTATTGTGACTTAATTGTTATTCCATTTGTTTAACGATTTTAAATAATAGTATAACAAATAGAATTTTGTTTTGATTAAAAATATTTACAGAAATTAGTAAATGTGATTAGCAATGGTACACAACCGGAGCAATTATATTCAGATTTAATTACATTTTTCTTATAAATACACGCAGTGGAAATTATTTTCAATTAAATAGACGTTGAATAGATACTTTTATTTTTATTTTTTATTTTAAAATTAGAATATTCACAACTTAAATTTAATAAATTAATATTAATCATCATTACTATAATAATAGTATATTCTTATAATAATAGTATATTCGTATAATGATAATATATTCGCAAATTGCTACGACGTTACAAAAATTTTTCTGGAACTTGAATAAAAGCATAAAGTTAAGAAACGTCACTCACTCGAAAATAAAAGGTAACATTTTTATTACTATTATATGTTCATAATTTTATATTTTACGCACATGTACCCTATTTTATGTATTTTATGCACAATTTTGTAATGTATAATATTTATTTTCTCCGCCTATCGCTACAATAAACTCCCACCTTCCGATCAATAACATTTTACACCTATTGCCCATGAATCCTATAATCACTATAGTGATTTAATCGTTGCAAAGTGGATTTATCAAAAATAAGTGAATAGTTCTCCGCTTCGATAAATTTTGTTCGTTTTGTTACGAATAGATAATACCCAATCTAGTTCGTACACTTTGTATAAAATTTCGTATAAAACTTTTTTCTGATATTCAGTTCAAAATCTTGGAAATTGAAACTGGTATAGTATATTATTTGTAGTAAATATTCGTATTAAAATTCGAAATAAATATTTACTATAAATATTTTCTCGTTACCTCGTATAGTCGAATAAATATTTAGTATAAATATTTTCTATTTACCTTGTATAGTCGAATAAATATTTAGTATAAATATTTTCTATTTACCTCGTATAGTTGAATAAATATTTCGTATAAAAGTTTAATTTACTATTTGAACCTGACTAAAGGAATTATAAAATTTTCTGCTTTCATGGTAATTAATTGTAAATTTAAATTAAAACTTTGATCATATTGTTTTTTTTGTTATTACCTACAAAATTTTTTTTATTCTTTCGTAATTAGTTAGCAACCCTTTATTGCATTTGCAATATTCTGTAATTTTGCAATACATTTTTATTTTTTTTTGTAAACAACGCTAGCTTACAATAATCCACCTTCGTTAAAATAAGTGTACAATATTATTTAGAATTAGTAATATTCCACCTATCGAACACACATTCCTCAGCCCATATCGAACGTAAACAACATCACGAGACCCTATCGATCCCCACTCGACTACAAATTGCCAGTAGTTGAGTTTTACCTTGTGTATCCCTACCGCATGCACGCAGAAATACTTGTATGGAATTTCCGCTTAGCGACCTTGCTTTTGCGTGTTAATTATATTATTTTTTTTGTTTGTTCGCATCTTCAATCCTATTTTAAAATTTTTTCGTTTGTTCGCATCTTCAATCCCACTTAACAAAAAGTTCCAGATTTCTTAAATAATATTAAGTTGAAAATTTGTACAAACAAAAAGATTATCATTGTGGTTGTTGTTAAATATCTTAAATTAATAAAGTTCGTCTGGATTTATTTTTGTCTATTTAAAGAAAAAACTCCTAGTAATATATTGTTTTTTATTTATATCAAAATCATAAGAAAGTAAAATTTTTTTTATTTTTTTTCCCTCGTAAAAGAATTCTTTTTTTAAGAAAACTACTCGAATTTTCTTCGTTGCATTAGTTTTTGAACCCCTTCACCCAATATCGCATTTGATCGAAACCCACCATCTACCTTTTTTAGTCAATATATTCCTGCTTGCATACCTCATACCCGCTTACGCTTACACAATCGTAATACTTCGCTTCAACTTTTGTTTGCTTTACACACTGCTTATTAAAAATTTATTTTTCCTATTGTTGCTTGCTTTCGCTTATTCATTTTTTTGTACTCTCTGCTATATTTCATCTGTGATTTTCTCTTTGAGAACTTCTTCGTTTTTCATTTTCTTTTTTCTTCTAGTTCTAAATTAAGTTTTTTTTAATATTTTTTTTTCTTATCCTATTTGCTTGAGTTTTGTTGATTTTTTCTCTGCTTTGTTCCTATATTCGTTTTTTTTGTTTTTTTTTAACTTTCATACAGCATTAAGCTGAGAAATAAAAAAAAAAAAAAACACATCTGAGAAATTTAGTATGATAGAAAATAAAAGTGAGCTAACTCGTAACTTCACGAAACGTAACACCCCCCCTATACAGCTTAATTACCTGAGATGGACCCGTCAAAGATTAGACAAATCAATTTAGAGAGGACTCGTATAACAGAACTGTTTAATACTTACTCGGATGAATTGGTCGCAAATAGTCTACGGCGATCAAGGCTCAATACAGAGGGCACACGAGCACAACGGCTCAACCGACTAGTACGATTTGACCTGCGAAGGCTATTCGGTAACCAAGGGGCTTCGTGGGACCCAGAAATAGATAATGCCACCGAACGAGGGAAAGAATCACCGTCGTTGGACACAGAAGATATTCTCGAAGAAGCTGAGAAAACCTCAGATAGGACGAGAGATAATAGTAGGCGTACCTTCATTGAAACAACCTTAAATGAGGGTCACGAGGGGTTACCGTTAAATAAAGGGTCGAACCTCGTTCATAGTACCTACGAGACCATCCAGATTTCCCAACAGCCACAAATACCGAACTACCCTACCGTCCAAACCTCTCAACCTACACAAATACCGAACAACAATACCGTCCAAACTCCCCATCCTCCACAAATACCAACCTACCCGACCACCCAGATTCCCCAACAGTCACAAATACCGAACTACCCTACCGCCCAAACCTCCCAACCACCACAGATACCAAACAATCCTACCGTCCAAACACCCCAACCTGCACAAGTACCGATATACCCTACCACCCAACCCCTCCCACTTTCACAAACACCAATATACCCCACTTTCCACACGCATCAACCCACATAAATAACTACCATCCCTACCATACAAACATACCTACCCACACCAATGTACCCACCTCATACCAATCAAACATCTCCTCCACTACACCAACAGACTCAGAATGCCGCTCAAAATTACCAACATTCGTATTCACCCACGAACCAGTCAGTACAAAACTCGCAACCACAAGCAACAATGTACCATACACCACAATCTACACAACCATTACAATCAGCACTACGCCCTACCGACCAATTTAACCACCACCAATAGGGAGTGAACCACATATCCACTAATCAAACCATACCACCTAATTACTCGCAAATTGCATCGGATTCGAACTCGCAAAATTTCAATTTATCGCAACCAAGTACTGCACCCATCCCACAGACATGGAACCCCTCACCTGCTTGCCAAGATGTCCACAATAACGGCTTGGACAGGTCCCAAACATTGCCAAGCAGTACAATATATCCCGATAATTCGTCGTACACAGCGAATGTAGTAACTTCTACAAATAACCCACATTTACCAGCTAACCTCGTAGGCTATCCATTAATGAACACAAACACCCAAGTCCCAATATCTAGTAATCCATATTGGTATTACCCCTTCGCACAGTTTCCCCTTGGGCATAGTATTCCCCAAGGAGAACACCCTTACAATACATCGAACACATTGCCTTACGGTCAAATGCTTCTTGACAATCCGGAGCGAGTACATCCTCAAAACTCGAATAATGATTCCTCGTTCCAGCGCGAAACTAGAGTAGCCAGTCTGATACAAAAGTATAATGTAAGCTTTAATGGAGAACCAAAAGCAGATCTAGGGGAATTCCTCTCTCGCATAGAGGATTGCCGGAGAAGCTGTAACATGTCCGATCGGGACATCTTGAAAATGATTCCCATTATTTTAAAAGACCAAGCTTTGTATTGGGCACGCCCGTTGCTACAAAACTGGCGAACATTGGAGGAATTCAAAAACGCCATAAGACAACAATATGGCAGACCGGATTTCCAATTACAATTAGAAGATGATATTAGGTCAAGATCGCAAGGACCCGAAGAATCAATTGCTACGTTCATCGCAAATATCCGAGCATTGATGAATCAACGTATTCCCCCAATGACCCTCATAGCTCAACTGGATAGAACTTATCGCAATTTACATGAGGATTATTTCGCTAAAATAAATAGGTATCAATTCAATACATTTGAAGAATTGCAGGCCTCCCCGAAAACCCCAAAACACGAAACCTACCGTCAATAACAAGGCCACTCAACCCCTAAAATTAAGTAAGGATAACCCGACAACTGGAAAAGTATACCCATGTTGGGTCTGCAAAGACACACGCCATTGGGCAGCAGACTGTCCGAAAAGGACAGGGAACATCTGCTATAAATGTGGTATTCGTGACGTAACGATACGTACGTGCCCAAGATGTAGACCAAATGTGGGAAACGAGCAAAGAGGGAAACAGTAAGGGTCAGGTTAACCTCTAAACTAGGGCAGGCCCAAATACCCACGCCAAAAACAACACCGAAAGCTTCAGGCCTAGTCAACTCGGGTTATGGAGAGAAAATACCGATGCCTATTGGTCCAGTCGGAAGCTATGATAATCGTCTGTACCTCAATATCGATATAGCAGGAAAAGTCTTCCCCGCACTCGTAGACAGTGGAGCAGTTGTCTCCTTCATAGGGATAGAAGCGGTGAGACAAATAAGGGCTGAAATAATACCCCAGACCGGATACATGATGATGCCAAACGGCGAATTAGAAAAAATCGCAGGTATTACAAAATTTATATTCCACCTCGAAGGTAGAGAAACACCCGCGGACATCAGAGTATCCAAAATAATGACCTACGACATCATACTGGGCATGGACCTATTGGCACTATTGAAGATGACGGTAGACCACCAGTACCGAACTTGGCACACGGACAAAGGAATAGTGAGAAAATTCCATCCGAAAAATCAGGATCCGGGAGCAATCATGGCGACGGCAGCAATCGGAGGGACCTCCGACTTGTCGGGAAAACAACAACGAAGACTAGATAAACTTATATTCGATCTCATCATCCCACCACCGGACGCAACCCCTGGAGTGGCTAAGATAAAACCTCATGAAATAATTGTAGAAGGTTGCAGTCCGATAAAACAACGTATTCGTAGAATCTCCCCAAAACTTTTAGCTGCTGCCCACGCTGAGGTTGATCGTCTCCTAGCAGAGGGAATTATCGAACCCTCAGAAAGCGCTTGGAGTAGTTGTCCCGTAATTGTACCGAAATCGGACGGTAAAATAAGGTTTTGTATCGATTACCGAGCACTAAATGGCGTTACAAGAAAAAACGCTTACCCCTTATCCCACATGGACATGCTACTAGACAATCTAAGAAACACCAAATTCCTCTCGAAAATAGACCTAAGTCACGCATATCACCAGATCCCCCTGGCAACAAATAGTAAAGAGTATACAGCATTTGGACTACCTGGCAAAGGGCTATTCCAGTTCACAAGACTTCCGTATGGCGTCTCGAACGCCCCCGCAAGTTTTCGAACCGCCATGGACGGCCTCTTTGGCCCAGAATGGCGACCCCATGTGTTCGTATACATGGATGATATAATCATAGCCACAAACACGTTCGAAGAGCATCTATATTGGCTGGAAAAAGTGTTGAAAAAACTGCTGCTCGGAAGTTAAATACCTGGGTTACGTCGTCAACAGGGAAGGACTCCACACAGACCCAGACAAGATTGCCCCCATTCTAAACTATGCCCCACCTCGAAACCTGAAGCAACTTCGCCGATTCCTCGGTATGGTAGCATGGTATGCTCGCTTTATTAAAAACCTTGCTGAAATAAAAATCCCTCTTACCGAACTACTGAAGAAAAACGTCCCTTGGACCTGGGGAGAAGATCAACAACAAGCCTGCGAAAAACTGTTGATACTTCTTACTGAAGCCCCAGTCTTAGCCCGACCAGACGCCAACCTACCGTTCTGCCTACAAACTGATAGTAGCAGCTACGCTGTAGGTGCGGTGCTCACCCAAATAATCCAGACAAGCACGGTATTACAATAAAAATCGTAGAGATATAACTTTTAACGTGGGAGACCTTGTACTCCGTCGTAACCACGTGCTGTCTTCAACAGCAGATAACTTTGCAGCGAAGCTCGCTCCAAAGTTTGTAAATCCATTCAAAGTTGAAAAAGTCTCGTCACCAGTCGTGTATCAACTGCAGGACGTTAATAGTCAGAAAAAAGCGAAAGTGCATATTTCAGACCTAAAATCATACTCAGTTCCCTCACAACAGCCTATTTCTCCAACAGATAACAGCTTCAGTGACCAAGATGCAGAGCATAGGAAAAGGTCGCGGCTACAAGCTACCCCGGATGGCCGAGGCCCGGCCCGGGACAGCACAGACGGAGAAAGGCGTCCGCGCTACAATCTCCGCAATCGGCCGAAGAACAGCATTAGTGAAAGTAGGGAAAGCGGTAAAGCCGACAACGGTTCTCGACCGCCCAGGAATCGGCAGGGGAGCCTGGCTCCAGAACCGCCAGCAGGCCGGCGTCGGCGCGGTCGGCCCAGGTCGAGTCATCTTGACCTCCTCACCCCGACCAGCGGGTCGAGGTTTCACCCCGGGGGAGGTGGCATCCCCGCGGGCGGTGATTGAGCAACCGGCGAAGACAGTAGCCCTGGAGGAACCAGAGCTACTATACGACCTGTTCTCAGGGTCGTACAAACCAAGGAAACCGGTGGCTCAAATTGACCATTCAAAGGGGGCCATCCCAACAGGGTCGTACGGGGAAGAGGAACATCGAGGCGCGTGTCCATTTGACCCGTGAAAAACGTTAACGGTGTTCAGGGCACCAACGTTAGACTCCACCCGAGCCCACCGACTCTCACGACAAGCCGGACAGCCCCAGGAACCCAAAGAGGATGAATTCCCGCCGATTCCCCCCCCCATCCGAGAAAAAACTACCCCCTATCACGCGATCCCCATCAAACCCCCCCTCCTACCGTAAACCTAAACCCAAACGCACCAAAGAAATCATTAGGGTAGTAAATGACCCTAACAATGGACAGGTACGCATTTTCCGAGGTGATGAGGTAACGTACAATAGGGCAGCGTCAACCCAAACCACATCGGAGAAGGAGCTGCTGATCGACAAAGGAAGGAGCCTCAGAGAGCAGGTCGGTGCAGAGCGGGAACCCCTAATAATGTCGGTGGGCCCAATTAATTTTGTGAAGAGAACTCAGCCCAGCCCAGTACCGCTCGCGTCGACCTCGATCGCGGAACAGGGGATCATCCCTAACCTAATGGACCTGAGGATCCAGCCTCCAGACTCGTATCAGCCAGATGACTCGGCCTCCGTGTCATCCCAAGGGTTTTGCTGGAACTGCAAGGAAGAGGGGCACCGGTACGCAGAATGTAAACAACGGAGGAGCTACAAATTCTTCTACCGGTGCGGCCAGCACGGGGTTGACGTCTACACTTGCCCGAGATGCTCGGGAACAACATCGATGGGGCCGGCAAAGTCGCTTAACCTCCCCTGTAAACCACCAACTCATAAGCAAGCGGAACTCGAATCGGGCCCCACATCACTACCGGCACCAGAGCCGACACCTGTGCCCATGCCTATCGCGGCAACCGTGGCCCCAGGAGCCTATGGTTCTCAGCCCGTGCTGGTAGTGATGCCGGGAGCGACTGTTTACTTCACCTCACCTCCGAAATAAGGGATCCTCTATCGAAATACCAACCTCTCCCAATACTGATCCCCTCCTATCGCCAATACCGAACACCTTTATCGAAATACCAACCCTTCCCCCTTCCGAAATACGGATACCCCCCTATCGCCAATACCGAATACCTTTATCGAAGTACCAACCCTTCCCCCTTCCGAAATACGGATCCCCTCCTATCGCCAATACCGAACACCTTTATCGAAATACCAACCATTCCCCCTTCCGAAATACGGATCCCCTCCTATCGCCAATACCGAACAACCTTTTATCGAAATACCAACCCCCTCCCTTCCGTAATACGAATTCCCTCCTATCGACAATACCGAACACCTGTTATCGAAGTACCAACCTTGTTTCTTTTTCTTTGTCGGCAATAATGCCCTACCAAACTAGTTGTCCCCTATCGTAATACCGAACTTTCTTTGTAAATATTGCAATCATACTTCGTAACCTAGAAATGTAAGGGATTGTGCATACGTAAAATGGAGTACATGGTATAAAATGGTATAAAGTGGTATAAGGTAAAGTAAGGTATATATATATAAAAAGAAACTGACAGATGTGATTGCCAAGACTGATTCTAACTACCTTGCTAAGGGACTTCAATCGTATATTAGGGTGTGGGTTCGTTACGCGAACGCACCGAGCATTCACTCACTGGATACAAGTAACTAGTAGTAAAATCGGCATGTACCTTAGTGCCAGCTACATGCACAAAAATTTGGTACTAACGATTATATAGAATATTATTCTACTAAGCACAAGTATGAAGTGTCCCTTACTAAGTTAGGAAATCTAGACTTTAAGAATTTAGTTGATAAGAATAACTTTGTACATATCTATGTATTAGTTTTTTTTAAGACTCAACCGTACTACCCACGATTTAACCACGTGTACAGCATAATGTAAGTAATTATCGGTATTTAAATGTATCATCGCGCCTAACGAATACTTGCAGATCGTGTTCAACAAGAGAACGAGAAGAAATGAGACTAAATGAAGTATTTAAGCTAAATTATACATTTTGCGTAGGCTAAGTATTTATCTAGTTAGAAGCGTAAAGCACGAATGGTTAGCATAGATTAGGTTAGCACATAAGTTAGTTAGTTGCGTACCGAGTGAGCACGCCCATAGTAAACCGCGCTTTGTTTTAGTAGGGGGGAGTTTGTAACACCACATTTTGTGCGTGTTACACAATGTGAACGAGATCACATTACTTACCAATCTCACTCACTATACACGTACACATACACATACACTATTCCATCGGACGACACAGAGCAAGCGAGCTCTCATGCCCTGGAGCAGCTGAAGAAGACGCGTAGCTGCCTTCCCATTAAGCCTCGCATAGGTGGAAACTGGCTGACCCCGGCCGGGGTACGCTGAGCATGCTCTGGCGTCTCCTCTCCTTACTCCTGTCCCCTCGAACCAACCTAAGAAGACACACAAAAGATTAGAAGCTGGGAAGAGAAGCAGAATAGTATTGGAATGATACCCACCTGATTGTACGCCTTGAAGGGCATGGATAGATCCACCTTGGACGGAGCGGCTGCTTCTCTAGACGTAAAGGAGGCCTGCAGCATACATCCTAGAAAATATAAACAAGGATTAGTCTACAGCATACATGTACATCAGAAAGGAACCCGCTTACCTGGGCTGGAGGGTTTACAGAGGCAGGGTGTTCCCGCAGATACAGCAATGTAGCTCAACTCGTGGGCCGCTCCCCCATAACAGCAGCAGCAGCAGCCTCCGAAGCACTCGCAGACACCTGGAAACAACACAGCATTAGTAAAGGGAGATTACAGCCACACACCAAACACTGATCTCACCTGATAATAAAGGCAGTGGGTGAATGCAGTGGAAGCTGCATATAAATATAACCTCTTCGAGGTTAATCGTGCCCACTGCTCCTGCTGTAAATACGCCGTCCGGGGTCCTGAAACTCCCGCCATCGTGCCCCTTCGTCGGCACTATCGCCCAGACATCCCTACATAAAAAATATACATATATATATATATATACATATGTAAAAAATATACATATATATACATATATAAAAAATATACATATATATATATATATACATACATATATAAAAAATATACATATATATATACATATATAAAAAATTTCTATATTGTTCTTAAGAAAAGAGATGGTATGATTCATGAACAGAAGTTCCTTAAAGTGCCTGA
Source organism: Gastracanthus pulcherrimus (assembly GCA_949152435.1). NCBI lineage: Eukaryota > Metazoa > Arthropoda > Insecta > Hymenoptera > Pteromalidae > Gastracanthus > Gastracanthus pulcherrimus. The sequence goes on from OX424574.1 coordinate 88,778,817, forward strand.
GAGTTCGACCTATATGAAATTTCAATTAGATTTGAGTGTTTCAGAATGTATTTTGCGGCTTCGAAAACATTTCAGCAAATTTTTCGCCAACTCTCAAGCTTGACCTGTCTATAGTATCTTCTCCAGAAATTGCATTATTTACGAATAGAGAAATCATCAATGAAATTTTGAGAAAACTACATGAAAACCCGCATGAAATAGGTTCAATAATACATTCTGAAATCATGCACATCTCTTACAACATCTAGAAGATTTAATACTGAATCATAAGGAAATCAAAACGAAATCTGTCTGTAAAACCATTCAAAATCATCGTTTGAATTCTTACTGAAATCATGAGATAAACTGTTGGATTATAGGGATTTCATTAGGATTTCAATGTTAAATCTTAGGATAATTTTGATGATTCGAGAATGAATTTCTGTATAGATATTTCATAAAGATTCAGAATGATTACTTTTAGAACTTTTCAATTGTGCTATAGTGATCAAGTAATATTCCAAACAGTAATAATTTCGTATGTATAATTGTTAATAACTATTCATAACATGAATAATGTGTATAAACTACCCTCATTAAAACGATCTGTATGAAACCATTATGAAGTTCGTCAAAAAAACATTCTGAAATTATTCACATCATCACTAGATTTCATGAAATCCATATCATCAAACAGTTTTCCTCCGGATTTATAATTTTAGTAGAAAACCTGACGATGATATTTTACTAAATTTTCATTCGAATTTCATTTTAGTTTCTCTATAAATGTGTCAAATCTCTCAAATCCTGTCAGAATTCAGGAGAATTTCAATAGTCCCCAGTGGAAATCAAAAATTTTAAAAAATGTGAAGAAATGTAACTAAATGTTGAAATTGGAACACCATTATAAATGTATTGACATTTTTGCACATTTTTTCATATTTATTCACATTTTTGTTATAATCTATTTTTTAGTGCAAAAAAAGTTGGATTAAAAAATGTAAATACATTTTTTTACATTTTTAACTTAAACATACATTTCGGTACCAAAAAAGTGGACAAGAAGAATGGTAAATACAATTATAAAAATGTAAAAAATATAATTACAGTTTTAACCACATTGCAATATGAAAATTCGTCAAAAAATGTAAAAAAATGTATTTATATTTTATTTTAATGGACTATTTTTTTAATAAAATTTTTGTCAAAATAAAAATGAAAATAAATGTAAAAAAATGTATTTAAATGTTAAAATTTGTTCCAATTTCAACAGTTAGCTCTGTTGAAAGTATCCAGGATCATTCATGAACAAAACTGTATCACTTTGAAACATGGCAAAAGTGTTTGATTTTTTTTTAATTTTCGAATGGATTCATCTTGACATAAGAGGATATCAAGAAATTTTATCGATACAGTAGTCGAAAGCTCTTACAACGATCTACAAAAAAGCATTCTTGACATTTTCCATTATAATGTAAAGCAAACGAGATATAAAACATTTTAGGCATGCTTATTTCACATGGAAAATGATAAAAGCACCTGACCGGTAGTGTAAGGATCAAATTAGATTTAATAAGCAAGATGGCATTTGACCATATACAGCTGCTATGTGTCTGATTAAACCACATTTGTATTCTTCAACATTTGATAGGATGATTCGATGAAATATTTATTTGTATCTTGTATGACATTTTAAGTCACATAATTTCGTATAAATTAACATAATATGAAGTATAACTTATATTGAAAATTAGTTAGTTATTATGTTTGCAATTGCTACAGAGAAATTGAATTGATGATTGTCTTTACAAAGCCTCCTGCGAATCAAGTTATTCAGTGTAATCGAAAAATGGCTAGCACTAGAGGTTCTACCCATCACTTCCTAAATTGACCATACTATTTCCTCTATATTGATCGATTAAAGCCAGTATAATTTTTTAAAATCACCTGCCTTACAACAGTCACTGTAACATTTTAAGAGTTTTGAATAATATAAATATTGTAAACAAAATTATTACATCTCAAATTATTAATTGAATGTTTTACACAAAATACGGATTGTAAAGCTTATAATTTCAACCATAAAATTATAAAACTACAAAATTGATTAAAAATACCACAAAATAGTTGTACGAGCAAAAAAGAACTTCATTATGTTCTATGGAGTAAAACTTTTCGATAACTGAAGTTTTGTGTTTACGGAGCCAGAAAATATTTTCTAGACCTGTTGGGAATAATTAAATCTTCCTGTTAACGTGGAAACTAACATTTCATTCCCTTCTCACTTTTTGAGAAATTAGTGACTTTTTCATGATGGTCAGGAGTAAAATGATAGAAAATGCTACCCTGCTAGGAATGAAAAACTGATTTTCCATCTACATTTTTACCCTGTTGAAAATAGCCAGATGGATTTTTCATGACTTCATACCTGGCTTTTGCATAGCAAAATCCAGCTGGCTTCCACATGGCTTTCACCTAGAGGTTACCAGGCCTTCCACGTGGATTTTTCCTGACTTTCCAGGTTGATTTTTTCAATTCGACAAAAATCACTTCAAATTGGAAATATTGTTGATGTATTGCCTAATGAAGGTGCTATCATGCGGATGATACCTAAATTAGGCAGTAGATCAAAGAGATTCTCCATTTAAAGTAATTGTAGTAGGATCAAAAAAATCCACCTGGAAAGCCAGGTAAGACCCAGGTGAAAGCCATGAAGAAGCCAACTGGATTTTGCTATGCAAAAGCTAGGTGGAAAGTAGTCTCTGCACTTCATATATAATTGCTTCATATACAGGTACACTATATTTTCATTTCATAGATATTTAATCTAGACTTAACGATGATTTCACGAGGATTTACGAGAGGTTTACTCAAACTTGAAAAAATTACTTCCACCCAGAAAATCTGTAGATTATTTTATGAGTTATTAAGAATAACACGAAACATGAATACTTTCCAATTTAAAGTGATAATAGTTGAACGGAAAAATTTTTCTAAGAAATCTGAGTATTTAATCAAGAAATCAGTAATTACTCAATCAAGCAACGTTCATGGAAAGGAATCAACCCATTCAATCACCGATAATCTTTATTTCAATGACTTCCACTTGAATTCTCAAATTTATATGTATATATATATATATATACCCCATTAGCCAGATGTTTTGCAAATTGTTAGCAATTTGACATACACGTTTTGCTATCGATTTCCTTAAATTTGACGTAAAACTGCGTCCGTATATGCTGGAAATTTTGTATCAAGTATTGAAGTAAATTATGCGGGCAAAGTGAAGGCAAAATTACGGCAACTATTGCTTATGATGTGCGGGCGTATCATGGGAATAAATTTCCATCATATTATCATCATATTTTTTGATTTTTATATTACACAAATTTCCATCAATATGCTGTTATTAATTTTCTCCCCATCTCTCTCGCACTGTCGCATATATGAGTATTTTTATTGAATATTATGTGAATAATATTGAAAATAAAATAATATAATATTTTAATAATATTGAAAACAAGTTGAAAGCAAATTGATGTACGAAACTTGCAGCAACAGTTATACATAAAATGTAAGTAAATCTGCGTCCGTATATGAGAGCAATTTGGTGGCAAGCATTTGCAGTCATTTTTACGGCACATTGACATCAATCCTTGATATTCGTCATTTCTTGAGAGCAAGTTGGAAGCAACTTGTTAACAAACATTGCACAGCAACTATTGCCGCGATTTTGCCACGGCAAGCTTGGCTAATGGGGTATATATATATATATATATATATATATATATATATATATATATATATATATATACATATATTTATTCATGTAAACTCTCTTTACCATATAATGGTAAATATATATACATATATTTATTCATGTATACTCTCTTTACCATATGATGGTGTAAATATAAGAATTATGAATACTCCAGAAATTACAATATCAGTTGAGAAAATAAATTACCATAAACTCTTGCAGTACTTCAACTGTAGGCATATGCTGGTCATCAATTTCAAAATCAAAGCTATACTGTGGTTTATTTAGTGGTACGTTTGGACTGGGCTTGCTACATGAAGTATTACCAGAATTATTCTCTTGAGTTTGTCGATCAGTACACAATTTTTTGCGACCCTATGAAATTAAAAATGTGCTCATGTATTCATCCATAAGATGGTAGATATATTTAGATATAACAATAACAAAGTTCTTCTAATTGCATTGCTCATATAAAGGTTAGGAAGATTTAAAAAAATAAATCTCAATTTTATGATTTTCAACACTTTCATGTATAAATATATATATATATATATATATATATATATATATATATATATATATATATATATATATATATGTATAAATACATACAGATTTACACATATATACACACATACACACAGATTTCTTTAGCTATCTATTTTAAAGTCAATAATAATGGTTTTTTAGGAAATAGAAATGATTTACTTGAGCAGTACTGTGTCAATTACACAGAAACAATGGAAAATTTGTAAGCAGTCCAAAACTCTTTCATTGTTTTTGAAAAATCTTTTAAGGTGCATTTGGGGCATAAGTAAACTTGCCAATCGATCAGTGATTAACTCAAAAAATCCTCAAAAAGTATCAGATCGTAGGTCCCCACGCAAAGCATTGACACCAAGTAAACTTGATGTGGTGGAGGGTAAGCATTGAATATTTTTCATTCATCAATCTTATGAGTCATGTAATCTTAAAAAGGCTTTTAAATATTTACAGAGTGTGTAAAACATTTCCTGGAAGTGTTGAAACCACATCTTCAGTCAAGAGATGGAATTGAGGATGATTTATCTAAAATATCTGCATATTATTCAGAAGAAATAGCTTATCAAGTGAAGAAATGCAAAGAACGTTCGGTATGATAGACGGATTGATAGTTGTTATTTATATATCATTATACTCAAATGATTTATGTATTGATTTTATTCATTTACAGAATGCTCGTCGTGCCCATCGTGTCCAAGGTGCTGGTCTTCATCATTAAATCAAAGTTATGACATCGCTCTTGTTACGTGGAAGAAGATAATTGTCTTATCATCAGTATAATAGTCTGAGAAAAGTATTCTTAACATTCACTTAAAAATATTCCTCAAGTTTTTTATATGGAGTTTTCAATGGGTCAATTTTTTACTTGATTTCTCTTGATTATTGAATGATAGTCGTATAAGTTTTCTATTTTGTTTCAACAAAATATTATTTTTCGCTAAATTTCAAAGTTTTTAAAAAGGGTTAGACTCTTTATGTATTTACTGTTAGTTATAAAAACGGTTAGTTAGCTATTAGTTTAGAAAACACACCGAATTTACTTAGAAAATGTTTAGTGAAGAACTTGTATGCACCTCATTACAATTTTGTTGTACTTGAAAGTTTACAAAAAAATCTCTATGGCTGATCTTAATAATTTTTTTCAGTAAATCATTATAGTCTTAATATATCACTAAAACATTCATGCAAGTCCTCTTCTATTGCAAAGTTTGTTCGACGTTATCCAATGGCGTCCAAATCAGCATGAAAAGTTTGATAACATTGGAAATGTATGTTACGAGGGTAGTTCAATAAGTCTTTAGAATAAAGTATAAAAACAATTTTTTTTAGGTAAATTTTTTTTTATTTTTCAACATAATCTCCTTGGAGCTCTATACACTTGGTCAATTGCTTTTTAAGTTTTTTTAATCCTTCAGAAAAGTGCGTTTTCGGAAGTTCCTCAAAATAAGCACTTACAGAGGCAATGACGTCTTCGTTGTCCGTAAATCTCTGTCCACCGAGCCATTTTTTCAAGTTTGGAAATAAGAAAAAGTCACTGGGGGCTAAATCTGGTGAATACGGTGGATGTTCGACCAATTCGAATTTTAGTTCTTCAATTTTAGCCATTGAAACGAAGCATGTGTGAACTCGGGCGTTGTCGTGATGAAAGAGAATTTTTTTCTCGCCAAATGTGGTCGTTTTTTTTTAATTTCTTCTTTCAGCTGCTCTAATAATGATGCATAATACTCACCAGTAATTGTTTTACCCTTTTCCAAGTAGTCAATAAGTATAATTCCACGTGCATCCCAAAAAACTGTAGCCATAACCTTACCAGCTGACTTTACGGTCTTTGCCTTCTTTGGAGCTGGTTCGCCTGTGGAAATCCACTGTTTGGATTGTTCCTTTGTCTCAGGAGTGTAGTGGTGTATCCATGTTTCATCCACAGTCACAAATCGACGAAAAAATTCCTCAGGATTCCGACTTATGCGCGCCAAAAGAGCCTCAGAGGCGACCACTCTATTGCGTTTATTCTCAGCTGAGAGCAAACGCGGCACCCATCTTGCCGATAGCTTTTTCATGCCTAATTTTTCATGTAGAATTGAAACAACTGCACCTATAGATATTCTTGTGGCCTCAGCTAACTCACGCACTTTTAATCTTCTATCCTTCAACACCATATCGTGGATTTTATTGATGATTTCGGGAGTAGTTGCTTCTACGGGCCTTCCTGAACGTGGTTCGTCACTTATTGATGTACGACCACGCTTAAATTCATTTACCCAGTTATAAACCGTTGCTGAGGCAGGGGCAGATGTGCCATGAACTGAGTCCAATTCATTTTTTATCTCATATGGAGTTAAACCCTTTAAATGAAAATGTTTAATTACCGCTCTGAACTCGTTTTTTTCCATTTTTCTTAACAAGCAATTTTTTTTTTTCAATTGGTTATAAAAACACGTAAACTCAGAAGATGTGGACTGTGACTGCACCATATATCTAGTCGGGAGTGGTGCTGACTGAAAACAGATGATTTGGAGCGATTCGCGCGCCATCTGTTGGTCATTCTAAAGACTTATTGAACTACCCTCGTATTCATGATTTAGAATATAAGAGAGTAAAAAAAATTTATTAGGGAACCAGCATGAGAATTTCAATGACTAATTTTTTTTATTTTTGAATTTTTCTACTCTTACACAGAAATTCATGCGAGTTCTCTATTCCAAAGTTTGTTCAACTGTGTCAAATAGCGAGCAACTCGATCAGTATTGACAAAAACATGCTCGAAAGTCATTAGATCGTATAAAAAATAAATTTGTTTAATAATTTACGATATAAGAAAATAAAAGTATAAAAAATTCACTAGAGGATTTGTATGAAACCAATTTTATGAATATCACGTACGAAAATGTACTAGAAAATATATTTCATTTATCACCGGATCAATCATCTTTTATATGAGGTGATACATGAACTAATGATAAAAAATAATGTACCAGTTGATTCATCGGGTGAATATTCTTATCATCTATCATGTGATGAAAAAAAGAATTGTCCGACATTCAATCGGCTGATTGATTAATTGATCTCAATTCTAGAATTATTCACGCTTTAAATTAGCGAATTGATCAGCTGATTGCAAATGATGAATCACGTGATTCTTTCAGTTGGGAAGTTTATCTGACACTTACCAGGTTGTCTTGTTGGCTCATTCCACGACTCATAATTTAATCCTCTGCACTAAAAATTCATACAAGTTCTCTAGTACTGGGAAGTATTCAACTCTTTCAGGTAGCATCTTGATCAGTATTAAAAAAAAATTGCTTGAAAGGTATTAAGATAAGACCCCCGTTTTTCAAAGTTCTATTAATAGATTACATTTTCTGATAGAAAAATAAGCTACGCTGTGAACTATCATTACAACAAATATGTGCAACAATTCGTTCGTTGAAATAAAGTAAAACTGTCTCAACTGTGATTGCAAACTTTGTCTTTTACTGAAATTTAATGAGATTTTTACTAATTTTCCTTATTATTTTGTTGTTATTTTCGTCAGATTATTTAAACAAATTTTATCCCTGCTTTCAAATTGATTTCACCAGGTAATGAAAAGTAAATGAGAGTGTCTTACAATTATCATCATGATATCAATGTGTTTCAATAATGTTCGATCGTTTGATCATGCCATCGGATTTTTGGAATTCAAGACTAAAATTCTACCGGTATTTTGAGAAGATTTCGTTTTTGGTTCTTTCGATTTCATTCTACTTGGATTCCTAGTTATATCGTGTTCGAAATATAATTTCGCAACGATTAATTCTAGATTTCAGTTTGGATTTCTGCATCTAGGAGAATTCGAGCTATACCTAATGGGAATGTTTACGACGATTTCATTTGGATTTCATTTGGAATTATATCGCTGTAAGCTTGTATGGAAAAAAATCAAATGGAAAAGGGTCAGATTGTTCTCGTTTTTTCTTCGGATTACGTTAGGATTTACGTTGATCTGAAAATTTTGCAAATGAACTATATCAAATTGTTATCGTTAAGATTTTGTTTCAATTCTGTTCAGATTTTCGTCTTTAGGAACGTTTTGATATGAAAGAAGTCCAAATGATTTCGTATGAAATTTGTTAGGATTATGTTCAGATTTTGCTCAGATTTCGTTCAGATTTTGTTCAAATTTTGTTCTGATTTTGTTCTGATTTTATACCGATTTTGCTCGGATTTCCGTTATGAAAAATTTTGTCTTGTGAAAGTGATCAAACTGATTTCATTCGGATTTCATTTCGATTTCCGTCGCTCGAAAATTTTGGAGTTTCAAAGTTATCAAATTGATTTCGTCCAGATTTCCTTCGGATTTCCATCGATCAAAATTTTTACGGTATTCAAAATTATCATATTGATTTCGTTCGCAGTTCATTTGGAATTACGCTTTGATTTCAGATTGTGTTTTTGGACGGATTCCACGCGGATTCCACGCGGAATCACAACGTAATCCAGACGGATTCAGAAAGAAATCCAATGGATTTCTTCGCGGATTCATAGTTATTTCAGTTCGGAATTCATTCGGATCGTTTCAATGGGGAACAATTTCGTTGGAATGTAACTCAACTACAGAGTGAATTGTCCAACATATCTGGTCAGTTTTATTAATGTTCTTGTAATACACGAGCTCTGGTTTGGGTTTCAAAAAGTTTCTGCATAATTTTTCTGCTGACCTTGACAAAAATGATAAAATAGCCAGAAACTTTGAAAGATATAAAAATGCTTACAGAAATTCCATTGGAAACGGTGGCTGTATTGTCACATGTTTACACAACTGTAGCTCTAAAATAACGTTGTTGTAACCTGATACTCTCTATCTGATGTAATATTATTTACTTTTCTCGGAAAGAAAGTGCTGACAAAAATTTCAGTGGAAAAGGTGAATGCATTCTCAGATGTTCATAAAATTGTAGTCCGTATTCATTCTATTACGATATTTTGTCTGATTCAACATTCTTGGAATGTCAGTAGTCTTTGTTATAGGATATCTTTTTACAATGTCTACACTTTCAACTTCGATACATTGTTTGACGAATATATTAGGAGCAAGCTCGAGCCGCTTTTACATTAGTCTATCTTAACCGTCAAAGAGACACGACAGCATGGCGAGTCAACCAGCACATTTATTTAGCACATTATATGGCGTAAACAAGTCATATACCAATAAGAATATCGTTGGTTTAGAAACCAACCAACAAATATCGTGTATACAAGGATATCTACTACCAACCAACTGTACGTCTGTTGTCAGGTAACTTTGACAGCATAGCTTCCTCACACAGTGATTCGCAGGAGTTTAAAACCACTTTTAGCTTATGGTACTTGTTAGGCACTACGGTTTACCAGCAGTAATCAAGATAAGGGTATCGAAATGGAAGAAGATCGGATATTTGGAGCACCTATTATGTGTAACCGTTTTCGTCATAGTATTATCACGAAAAAAGTTACTTTTGACTACCTTGATGAATTTATAATAAAATGTATAGACCCGCGTCTGGAATATTCAAATTCTATAGCGGGTAATGTGATTTCAGTTTCGGATGAGGTTCTTTAATTTATTGTAAATACAAGTAGTTTGATGTATGTAGCGCCAGTACAAATTCATACAGCAAGTACTGTTAAGGATGTTGTAAATTTAGTCGACGATACTGTTATAGATTTTATAACCACTAGTATACAAACACGTTCTAAGGAATTGAATAAACAAATTCCTCTTTGTAAAAATGATGTTGTAAATGTTTTTACCAGCTTCTATCTTTACACATGAATAAAATTCTTGATGTATTGAACAATCATATATCTTCTAATAAATAGAAAAAAAAATTGTACTTACCTTGTATTTGTATACACCTGATTACATTCATGTTCCTTTAAAAAATCATCAATTACATTTCCAAAAACATTTCTAAAACATCAATTATAAAGTTTATTTCTTTAAAATATTAAATTCTAGAGACTATATAGTTTACTTCATTTATATTTTTAAAGTATTCAAATTCAGGAGAAATCATAAAGTTCATTTATATTTTAAAAATAATAATAAAATTCAGTTTCTTTAATGTTTGTATAATTGTACTAGCGCCACATGCATGGGCTCACGGTTAACCGTAATTAGTACAGTTTGACTTACTTCTCCTCCGTATACCTGACAACAGTTTGGAAAGAGGAGAAAGATGTGTTATAGTACCACGGAGCGGGGATAGCGTGCATTCTCATCAGCTTTCCCCTCCGCGCACTGTAGTGCGAGGTCATCGTCTTCTCAACAGACCTATCATAGCGCTTTGGCGATGCTTGTCCTCGCCAAAGCGCCATCATAACTACAAGTAGTAAAAAATATCGATAATTGTTAAAAATCTTATGCAGCATCCGGGATATCTGCACAACACTTAAAAAGACATTCCCACATATGTGCATATACACCCACTGTAAAATTATCAATAGCAGTAGAAAGTATCAATAACACCGAAAAACATACGCAGCCTTCAGTATATATGGGCTACACCCGAGATGATTATCTCGCATATGTGCACATACACCAACTATAAGAAATCATCGATAGTAGTAAAAAATATCAATAACAGTAAAAAATCATACGCAGCCACCGGGACATGTGGACAACATCCGTGATGATTATCTCGCATACGTGTACGTATACCTACTGTAAAATTATCGATAGTAGTAAAAAGTATCGGCAATGGTGAAAAATAATATGCAGCATCCGCGACATCTGGACCACACCCGAGATGATCCACTCGCACATGTACACGAAGACACACCGTAAGAAATTAACGATAGTAGAAAAAAATATCGATAACAGTGAAAAATCGTACGTAGCCTCCGGGACATCCGAACCATACACGAGATGAACATCTCGCATACCTGCACGTACACCATAAGAAAAGAATTATCGATAGATGAAAATATATCGATAACAGTGCGCCTTGATTCGCAGCATCCAGGACATCTGAACCCTGTCTGAGATATTCATGAAAACTCATGCGCAAGATCTGATACAGCTTATTGCATCAAAATACAACTCCATCCAACTCAACTGTCGAGACCATAACAGATAGAAATTATGCGGCGAATAACTCTTCTGTAGATCTAAGCGCTATTCGTTATTGTACGTTGACGTCGTCGATGTTTGATCTTCTTAGCACTTAATTTTATATACTTGTAGCAGCAATAGATGATCTTCGATCTTACCTTGAGGGTAAACTTGATGCTGCCAGTAAATTATCAACACCTATCCCAGCAACAGAGAGATTTATTGATGAACTGATTGCTAAAGCTTCTTCACTTGAGGAGAAAATCGTTGACCAGTCTTCTAACTTAGATGGACTGCACAATGATCGTTTGCCGCTGCGGCAAGAAAATACAGTTCTTCATGACCAAATTAATAGCTTATTGACCAAAACATCATCAAGGTTCGAGAGTGCTGAGCATCAGGGCGGTCAGGGTAGTCATAGTGACAACAACATTGATGACTCTCATATGCTAGTGTCACTTAAAGACTTAGATAAGCTCGAGCGAACCTCCAGTCCTAATACTAATAATAGATATAATAATAATAGTAATAGGAATAAGTCTGTCAATAGTACCCAAAAAGTCAATAACGATGTTAATAATAATAACTTAGATAGTTTTCGTAGAAAAACACACCGAGGTCGTAGGAATGACTGCATGCCTGATCGGCGTACATATTGTTCTCCGTCGAATGGTATGGATGGTAGTGACGTTCCAGAAGAAATTGATATCTCCAATGTTTTTGAATGTACCCTAGAACAGAGAATGGACGTTGCCAATGCGATCATTATAATGGTTTGAGCTTATCATCCGTTGAGAGAGATATTGTATTATCAACACGTCTGTTCCGATCATTAAGACAAACTCATGCTGGTTCTTCGGGACATGCCTTCGCGGTCCGCCGTTCGCCATGAGTTGTCTGCCTCTATCTTCGTCAGCTAGTCACGGAAATAATGCGTACAAAGACCAGATTTACTGCACTCAATATGTGTAACATTAACGTAACGTCTCTTGATCAGGATCAGAGTAATAGCCTAATATGTAGTAAAATATTCAGTAACGAAATTCTTAGCAAAGAATCATTTTTACAATTTAATAGTCTTAAATAACTAGCTCGAGGATTAGGTTTTAAATATGTCTGGCATAGAGGCGGTCATTTTCTAGAGAAGAAGTAAGATGGTGAACTTTCTCATGTGTTTACATCAGAAGCTGATCTGCATGCGATAATTGCGTCCTACGATAACAGAGACGGTACAAGTGTATTATAGACGAACGAAAACAATTATAATATTAATGATAATGATAATGTTACAGAAGCGCTATGTAATAATAATATTACAGAGGTACGGATAACTGACGTACTTGCAGCCGAGCCTCCGATTCTCACTACCATTAGTTACGCGTGACTAGGCGGAGATAACACAAGAAGGGCGGAGAGCAAGGAACTAAGGGCAGGTTTTTTAAATGCGACCTCGCTAAAGAAGCATATGCGGATGTATCGACAGTTCCTTACATCTGCGAGTCCCTTCTATCACCTTTTCGGTATGACTAAGTCTCGATTCGGGTCTGAAGTCGATCATGTTTGCATTCAAATCAAGGATTCTTCCACGATCAGACAAGACATAAATACAAAAGGGGGAGGTATAGTTTTATATATACATACTATGTTCCAAGTAACTGTCTTATGTTCATCCCCAAATATCAAAGATGATTGTAAAACGGCTACCCCTGAGTAACGAATATCCCTCGAACATCATAATAAATGAACCTCTCTCCGAGAAGTTTGCCGACGCATGCGGATAGGCCCCATGGTTGCGCGCGAGCCGCAATAGAGCTACCTGTAGGCTAGTCATATTGCTCGCGTCCCTAGGAAGCTCATTTACCGCGCGCGCGGGTATGAGGCTCTGGAAGGTAACCTTGAATTTTCTGATTTCCTTCCAGAAAGGTTGACTACAGCGCACGTATGCGCGAGTAAATGAGAATATTAAATGTATTGCCATTTAGTCCCCCCCCCCCATACACCACTAATACTAACAGATCTGTTACCTGTTGATTAGATCATAAACTACCCCCTCTCTATTGACGCTGGAGTATATCTGAAAACTATTGATGTATCATCTGATTTACACGGACATTCGTTAGTTACGGATGAGTACAGATATGATTTATAACAATTAAAGAAGTAACATTACGCTTTCAAATTTATTTTAATAAATGGTTACAATCACGTCTTATAACCATATGGATAACTTTCATCGCCCGATAAAAATTGTCTTTTATCGTAAATTGGTTCGCATATTTTAGCATTTAGCTTGCAGAGTTTGATATGTACCAATAAACTATCTTTTTTTATCCCACTTTATCTGCAAAAACCTACTACAAATAGCATGAAAGTGTGTACAAAATAAATACCGTCTCTAAAAGTATTCTAAAAGTATCGTTTATTTCAATGCTATCGTTACTTTGTGCAAAAGAAGCTAGTTTACCAAGTCATATGGTTGTACATCGCACACTATCCTAAAATAGATTCAGACCGATCCTTGAAGAAATCGCTCTGAATATATTGATAAACCTATATAATTGGTGGGGTTCGCATTTTCACGCACATGACTATAGAGTTCTTGTATAGCGCCCTCTACCCACGTGTACATGGTTGTATTGGGTGACGGTTGTGCTATGGAAATTAGCGATTCTTGCCCTCTGAGCTGGAAACGTCGATAAAATCTTGACGAATTTTGGCGCATTATGATGTATAAGTTTTCATTTCTGGTCGCTTCATTACTCTCCTGCAACCAGTTAGCTAAAATTATATTTGTTTTTTACTATTATACTTAAGATTTTTTATAAAACATAAAACATTATGTACTTACAATTATCCTCACTACCACTATCAACCGATGATTTTCCACTTGAGTGAACTGTGTCTGTAGTAGAGTGTATGGAAGAGTAGTAAGACGGCTTAGCTGATGTACGCCACGTAGTTCTGTCGATCTCTTCAACAGATTGGTCGATACCTTCATCTGTTTCATCGATACTACAACTTGCTTGTATATCGACTGTACGTTGCATTGACTCTGTCGATAATGACCTGATAGCAAGGGTATTGACCTCCATACCAACTATCTGCTTTATTATCTCTGTCGATAATTAAGCAACTGCCTCCGTTTTGAACGCAGGTTCTACCTTATCAGCAGATTCTACCTTGACCGCAGGTTCTACCCTTACCATTGATTGCGTCAATCCTGTGGGTAATATAGTGCTATTAGGTTCTATACCAGCTGTACATACATCTGCTGACTCTTCCCACTGCACGGCTTCAAGTACTGCATCTCGCTCATTATCATCCATTATTTGTTCGAAGTCTAAATTTTTCAGATGATATAGAGTTAAAGAAACTTTATTCAAATATCTTCAAACTACGATTAGTTAAAATCTTAGGAATAATGGACTGATACTGTAACATAATACAGTGAAACTTGCATTCGAGTGCCATGCTCAGTGTAGCTAGTACCATTCTTAAGACTGTTGTTCTCTCCGTCGTAGAATCAGTTTGTCACTTTGGTGGATTAAAAACGTTTGATAAATTATGCTGGAGCCACCGCCTATTTATAGTTCCAACAAGCTTCGTGGACAAATTAAAGACAAATAATAACTTGCTTAGACGTAAAAACCCTCATGAAGTAGAGGGAAAATCCCGAGCAAGTTGGAGAATAATAGTAAATTTTGAATAGAATACATGAGAAAATCTTAATAAAAAAAAAGGAATAAACTACAATAATTCAAAAACTTAATTTATAACTTATTCTATCGCCGATTGAATGATCATTCGTTTGTTTAAGAGAACTCTATTATGTAGTATAGGGAACAGTAGTATATATCGCCGCAATACAAAGGTGCGCTGTGAAAGCCGGACTGCCCGTTCTTCCGGGTTAGGTCATCGGGCAAAAAAGGTGGTTTTCCGAATGACTAAAAGCCCAATACATTACAGGGCCCCGACGTCTCGGAAACGCCCCCAGCCCTCGCTCAGTAAACGGCTACGGACAGCTTGCTGAGGTATTGTGGAAGACTCCACAAGCCAGTGAAAAGTTGAAAATAGCAGCCAAGTGGTGGCCAAAAACCGGGAGGGATTTCGCGACGACACTTTGGGGAATCTCATCTTCCCCATTCGCTTGCGATGAGAAATTGGCGACGGCTAGGACTACATCCGAGAAAGTGACTTCAAGAAAAGTGAAGCCGTCATCACTGGCTATGGATAAAATGTCGTCCAAGTCCACATCGTGCTCAGGTTGAGAAACGGACACCCTCGCGAAGTGGGTGTTTCACTCATCTGGTGTGAAGCCATGAAGCTCCTCGTTAGATTTGATATGACACTTGGTTTCGGAGTTCCTTCAAGATATTTTTATTATTATCCAGAGCATAAAAAATTACGATCTGAATAAAACCTCTCGCGCTTCAACTGTACGTTGTTCTGCTTGAGTAGCGCGATACTGGAATTCCTGAAATAAACCATCGTCCCGAGTTCGCTTATAACGTTGACGAACTGCATCACGCTGATTATATAGATGTTTCAATTCAGCATCTACTCAAGGCGGATGACCTTTCTTTTTTGGTTTCAAATGTTTCAGAGGGGTAAGTTCGTCGATAGCTGTCATGATGTTTTGGCTGACATGTTCCAACCTGCTATAGACGTCCTTGCCTGTATAACTGAGGGGCGACCAATCACAAGCGTTAAGGAAGGATAAAAGCTTTTCCTGTCTAATAGATTTAAAATCCCTATACGGAAAGGTGCTAAGAGCAGGTGGCTTAGATGTTTGGATGTCAATTGTGCCGTCAATTATTATATGCCTACTAAGAAAGGTCGCCATCATGTTATTCGCATCCAGCACTACATCGTTGTCGTCAGTAAAGATAACGTCAATCCAAGTGTGAAACTGTCCGACGTGGTGAGTCGCGCCATCATCAACTAGTTTGAGGTTTAACTTGCATGCTAATTCTTTAACGAAATTCGCTTTTTTAGTTCACGATAACATGTTTGCATTCAGATCACCCATTAAAGTTCGGTGCTCGTAACCTGTCGAATAAGCTGCGAGATTCTCAATAATATCCGAGTCAACAATGAAAGAGATCCCTGGCGGTCGATAAATAACGGCAGCGAATATTATAGGAGGGTCGCCTTGCTAGACTGTATCCCTCCCCTACGATTATTCCTGTCCTGCCTAACTGTTGAGTAACCGTTGATCTAAATACTAATATAGTTATCGTCTCCGAAACGCGTCTCAGCCACTCCGAAAAGGTGATAGAAGGGTGGAGCAGTTTGAAGGAGTTGCTTCAACATTTCAAAATGCTTACTAAGTAAAGTAGTATTAAGAATACCCGCCCGCAACCCCCTAATGTCTACCGCTCTCGTTATACATCCGCCTAGTCACGCCTGACTGTTAGAGTATAAGACCGGTTATGTAACCGATGTTTTGTAACTGAAGAATCTGGTATTGCTATGGTAGGATGCTGGTTATCCAGTGTACCCACCGCGTTGGCACTGTCATTTTTAGCGTTATTCGCCGCAGATAGCGCATGAAGAACTGCAGCCGAGGTTATCTCATGTGATAATTCACCGTCTCGCCTCTTGACCAGGAACCGACTTTTCCCATGAGAAATGTATTTAAAGTTTAGTCCACGCGCAATCTGTTTCAGATTTTGAAACTGAACAAAAAATTCTTTATTTAAAAATTCATTAATAAATATTTTACTTTTAAATAAGATATCACTCGTTCTATTATCTAAAGGCGCAGCGTTGATATCCCGTGTGAAATGCTAATTCGGGACGAGAGAGAGAGAGAGAGACTACCCAAGGCGATCAATGACGCTCAAAATTGTTTGCAATCGTGTTTGTTAGAGCCAGTCATGATTTGTCTTTCCGATCGAAGCAAGCGCGCTGACACAATGTCGTCTCTCGCATTGGATGGTAGAATTGTCGTAAGTATGGCATGGACTACGTCATCACGCTGCAGTTCTTCACCTTCGAATATAATCCATCTCGTTAATCGGAGAGCGATACTTGTGTCGACCTGAATGACCGTCACGCTTGCGTCATAGTTCCCAAGTTCTCCGCCTGCGACTTTGTGTTCGAAACCCTCCAGTGGCGGTTTCTGCTAATGAAGAGACATTTAGCAGTACTGAGTGTTCGATAACGCACAAATTGTTTGCATGTTAGTCGTTGCTATCTACATCATTGGCACCATTAATGTTATTATTATAGTTATCAGTATGATTCCTATTATTATAATAATTATTATACAGGACCACAATATGAAACCGGGGCGGATAATTTCTGATCTCAATTGATCTTTATATTTTTGGGGTCGCTGATCACGATGCCGGTGTCCATATGACTCCAGCACGTCGGGTTCAAAGTCAAATGAAGGTCAAACCCCTTTAGTAGATCGATATGATTTTTTCGACCCCGGATTCTGAAAGAACGGAAAATTCTACGTCCAGATATGCTTTGACCTTTTTGTCAAAGTGATCCTTAGAGATCATTTGAAGGGCATTTGGAGGTCAAATCCTTTTCTCGAACTTTTAGACTGATATTAAGGCAAGAAATGGGTCTGTTTTAATATAGATGCTAGTGAAATGAACAATTCTTGAATCTCAAAAAAAGTATGCATTTCTTGCTTTTTGCGAATCACATGTAAGAAGAAATAAATATTTGCTTTGCCTACGATCTGGCAAGAACCAACAGATTAAATCACGGATTGCGGTTTCTGCTTGACCAATATAATATGGGTACAATAAAAAAATGATTCTGCAATATACTATGCATCTGTTCAATCTGTAACTAAAATTGTTTTAGTCATTACTGGATAGGATGAAAAAAAACATCAGATGTCTATTGACGAAGTCTCTAAAATAGAAACTCATCACATAGATAAGAATGTCATTTCAAGAATTTAAAGATCAGTAATGGGTCGAATTGATTGAATCGCAAGAATTTGAAGGTGTTCAACTCGAGAATGCCCACCGTTTTAATCAAGATGAGCTAAGAGAATTGGTTCGAGACGCAGGGCTTTCGAAAGAGATTTCCGAACTCTTAGCTTCAAGATTAGAAGATAAGAATTCTTTAGTTCCAGGTACTAAAGTCAGTTTTTATCGTGATCGAAATCGTCCATTTCGGAAATTTTTCTCAAAAGCAAAGGGTTTGGTTCATTGTAATTCTGTTGCAGGACTCATAAATGAATATGGATGTATTGAATGAAATAGCTAGTAACTGACGACTATTTATTGATTCATCGGCAAGGACTTTTAAAGCTGTCTTGCTTCAGAATTGACGCGTGTATCCTCTACCGCTTGGCCATTCAGTATTCTTTAAAAACGAATACAATAGTTTCCATTTTCGGTTTGAAAAATTAAAATACGTTATGTATTTAAAAGTTGCAATTAAATTGAGATTTGAAAATAACCCGTAATTTATTAGGTCAACAAAGTGGCAAAAAGTATTTAGTTTTTTTTGTAAGTGTACCAGTCGTGCACGAGATCAACATTGGGTAAAAAAAGTTTGGCCACTCAGGCAAAATTTAACTCTAGGATCTATGAATATTGTTATAGAGGCTCTCATTTCTAGTCATTATGTCATCCTTTCACCTTTACATATCAAACTCGACTTATTTAAATAGCTTTTCAAACAATGAGGGTATCGGAGAGTGATGTTTTTATGTATATATTCGACAAATTTTGCAATATTTTCCAAGCAAAAATCAATGACGGTGTTTTTGGTGGTTCTCAAAACAGGAAACTAATGAAGGATGCTGAATTTGAAATGAGAATGACAATAAGAGAGCAGCTTAGATCAAAGAAATTAATTCAAAAATTTGTGAATTAACAGAGAAAGGTGGGATTTTTTAATGAGTTTAAAGATTTATTTCCTTCATTCACACAATAATTCCCTGAAAATCTGAGTTAGGAGCAGAGCAAGAGATTTACGAAGAGATTTTCTTTTATGCGCATTTGATGTATCTCTTTTTAAGCACCAGCAATAGCCTGACATCATGTTCACATCTCAAACACTTTGATATATTTTCTCAAACTCTTTCAAATCTGGGTGAAATCTATCACCCTGCTCCTCACTGAAGTTCCCCAGATTTTCTGGGAAGAAATCAATGTGTGAATGCAAAAAGTGGATCTTTAAATTCATTAAATATCCCATCATTCGGTAGTTTTCCAATAGATTGTCAACTATATTCTTATAATTAGGATTTTTGTTATTTTCCCAAAAAAATTTTTTGAATTTCTATGAAACTATTCCAAGCTGCTCTCTCATTAGTGGCCTTTCTCATTTCAAATTCGTCATCTTTCATCAGTTACCTTATTTGAGGACCATCAAAAACACCTTCATTGATTTTCGCTTCAGAAATATTGGAAAATTTCTCGAATAGATACATAAAAGCATCACTTTCTAAAACCTTCATTGCTTTGATAAGCTGTTTAAATAAGCCAAGTGCGATATGTAAAGGAGGAAGAATGATTTTATGACTAGGAATGATACTTTCTTTAACAATTTTCTTAGATCCTAGAATTAATTCCTGCCTGAGTGGCCAATCCTTTTTTATATAATGTTGATCTCGGGCACGACTGTCCCACCTCACAAAGAAAACATAGATACTTAGTTTTTCCGCTGTGTTGACCTAATAAAATACTGGTTATTTTAAAATCTCCAACTACTTGCCACTTATGAGTATGGTACTTCAATTTTTCAAGTAGAAAATGGAGATTTTTGGATTCCTCTTTTAAGATTACTGAGTGGCCAACCGGTATCGGGGCATATTTGTTCCCATTGTGAAGTAAGACAGCTTTTAAACTCCTCACTGATGAATCGATAAATAGTCGCTAGTCACTAGCTGTATATTCAATACATCGCTTGCACACCCTGACCAATCGCCGATACTGAAGTTCCTAGTCCCTGCATCGTAAGAATTCACCCAGGGAGTTTGCCGGTGACCCGGTGCCCGCCGTCACCACGTGGAGGTGCCCTGGGGACAGGTACAAGAAAGTAGCGGTTTTCGACATCCCGTATTATATAAGTTATGAATCTTAACCTCTGATTGACCTGGAAAAAGACTGTTGATGTAATCCAAAGACAACTCTTGATTAAAAATGATCATCAGTTAAATGTGATTTCCTAAATTGATAGGTTTAGAATATGCATGGAAGATGCCCATAAATACAAGATATTAGCTTCTTTGAGGGCATACATGAAACTTATACCAAAGTCCGCACATCTAATTGTCTTTCAACAAAAAATATTATAATAGCATACAAAAAATGTAAAAATGTAAAATTAACATTTTTAACTACAAATATTCAACCCATAAAAACTTTCTCAGCAAAACAAAAATTCATAAACCCAACCCACAATCTTCCAAACTTTAACCTACAAACCCCAAACCCCCTAACCCCAAACCATAAATCCATAAACCTATACCCATCAACTCCAAACTCCCTAACCCCAAATTTGGAAACCCACAAACCCGGTTTAATTATGATTCTAAACTTATATGATTTTGGCACTTTGTGGATTTATAGCATGGTGTTTGTGGCTTCGAGATTTATGGCTTTAGGAGATTCAGGTTCATGTGAATGGGATTTATGGATTTCGGGTTTGAAGGTTTGGGATTTATAGGTTTGGTGTTTAGTGGTTTAAAGTTTATAGGTTAATATCAGGATAGAGATCAAAAGAAATATTTGCCCTCCAAATGCCCTTCAAATGACCTCTAAGGGTCACATTGACGAAAAGGTCAAAGCGTATCTAGACGTAGCATTTTCCGTTCTTTCAGAATCTGGGGTTGAAAAAATCATATCGATCTAATAAAGGGGTTTGACCTTCAGTTGACTTAGAACCAGACGTGCTGGAGTTATATGGACACCAGTATCGTGATCAGCGACCCCAACAACATAAAGATCAATTGAGATCAGAAATGCTCCGCCCCGATTTCATATTGTGGTCCTGTGAAATTATTAATTAGAGCATTAGCTCTATTTCTAATATTATTATTACTTAAATCTAATTTGGCTTCGAAGGCACGCATCCACTCAGCCATGACTGCATTTCCATTAACTAATAAGGTGCGGCTACATGCATATTCCTCCAGTATGGAATTTTGCAGGGCAAACTTTTTTTCATGATGGATAATCTGTTACTCGGATCTCAAATATCTGCTAATAGTGCTGGAACAATTTTCAGAATGTCGAGATCATGATTCATCCTAGCCGTCAGGAAAGTCACCTTATTAGCAATGGTAGAAATATTGCCAACGTATTTCTCAAGTTTCATTATCGTAACCCTACCATATTCTCCGATGGTGTGTACGTACGTGGATTTATTATAGTTGTCTTCCTCGAAGATGTAGTCCATGTTGTTGGCCCCGCTGATGGTTTCAGTCTTCATAGTGCTTATGCTACCAATGGGCAGTTGCCCTTGCTCAGCTTCAGCTCGTCTTGCGCCTGTGCTGGATGGTGTAGAGGCGTGTAGTGGCAGACGCGTGTAGCCGTTTTGTTCGGAGGGTGTGCCATTCTTCTCCCCCCGTTGACTGGGCGATAAAGAGGTGAGCCTGTCTACCTCGCTGATGTTCGTGCTGGAGAGATTCTAAGACAGAGAAGCGAGAACTGGCAGTTGTTCCGAAGAGTTGCTGGTAATGGGAGCCGCCTGTGTACTGATCTGCTGATACTTCGGCTCCAACGACGTACGTGAGTGTTCTTGTTTATTGTCGGAATTGTTGTTGTTGCCCCTTTTATTGTTGTTTTCCTCTCTCTCTCTCTCTCTCTCTATCTCTCTCTCTCTTTCTCTCTCTCTTTCTCTCTCTATTTCTCTCTCTCTCTCTCTCTCTCTCTCTCTCTCTCTGTCTTTCCCTCTCTCTCTAGGAGTCAATAGACGCTTCGCAGTCATTCGGGACGCAGAACAGCAGCGTCAACGCAGAGAACGCATCGCCATTGCGAATGTTGAATGCGACCTCTATTAAAAAGGGAACAACGGTCTCGTTTCTAGTGGAGTATGCCAACTGGACCTCTAAAAATATTTACAGTGCACTTGCAAGGCACTATGCTTCTCTTGAAAACAAATTGGCTTCAATTATTAATGCGTTAAGCTCATTACCAGAAATACACAACTTAACGATTTCAATTGAATCCAAGTTGCAGAAAATAGAAGAAACGCTGTCTCTTTAACACTACCAGCTGGAGGAGTTGAACAGCAAAAAACAACTCTCTGCCAAGAAGTATGCAACCTAAAATTTCACAATCTCACCTTTCAAGCCACTATGACACAAAAAATACACAATTTTATAAAAAAAAGTAATAATATTCAGTACACAATATTAAGAAAAGTAGAGAACATTGAACACACAAATACAGAAACATCAAACTTGTTAGAAAACTGCAGACTTGGCATACTCCCTAGAAATGATGAAAATACTTTCTTGTTGAGCACTGTTAATAATAACACTAATAATAATAATAATAGCACTAATAATAATAATAATAGCACTAATAATAATAATAATAGCACTAATAATAATAATAATAGCACTAATAATAATAATAATAGCACTAATAATAATAATAATAATAATAATAATTGTAACTCGAACAGTGATAATAATGACGATGTTAATAGTACTGGCAACATCCACGACGGAAGTAGTTTACTTTCTCCGAATGACAAATGCGTTGATACCAATAAAAATAGTAATAAAAATAGAAATAGAGATAGCGAAAACAACGACGAAGTAAGTGGAGCTGCACCACTCCGACGTAGCACGCGGGTTAAATCGGTCGATGGGGGAGCCATGCGCGGCAGCAACATCAATACATGTAAAGATATAATTATTTCAAGTATTTATGGTGGTAACGATACTAATAGGATTTACATTGCACACATTGTGCTACGCAGGGTCCTCCCACTGATTCGGAAAGAGGACATTGTAAGCATCCGCCTGCTTCGATCGGACGAGTGACAGCCCCAGTCACCAATTTCCGCAAAAGATGGGGGTGGACGGTCGCCGTGGGTTGTTACCCTCTCCAATAGTGCATTAGTAGGGGAAATTATGCGTGCGAAGAAGTTAATTACAAGCTTTAATACAAGAGACGTAGACACCTCGACTCTTGACCAGGAAACTAATAATTCAATAATAAATGCTAAAATCATCATCAATGAGCTCCTAGACAGAGACTCTTTTCTAACGGCCCTTGCGATGAGGCTTAGATAGAGGGGGCCGTTTCGTAGTCAAGAGACCTGCTGGCGATGTCTCTCATGAATTTTCCTCAGCAGCTGATCTTCAAGCGATATTAAATTATGTAATACAGCAAATAGGAGTTCAGCAGTTGTTACTGCTGCTTCTGAACAAACCAAGGCTGCCGCTGCTGAATGACTAGCCAATGGCACTATTGGGGGGGGGGGGGGGGTGCACGGTAGGGTATTGAGAGCATCCTCAGACAAAATCTTTCCACTGGTCCCGCCTACCATCTCTTCGGATTTGCTGAGTCGCACCTCTGCCCTGCCGTTGAGAGTGAACTTATTCAGATCAATGGCTATTCTTGCATAGTATTATGGAACCAAGTACAACAGATTTAAAACATAAGTATTACTTAGAAAATTTCATTGATAGTGCTGAGGAAGGTTATTTAGAAAGAAAAGAAGAATTTCTTGAACATTATAATAATTTAACTATGCCTTCATTGCCTGCTTCATCATCGCGAACTGTCAACGTTACTACTCAAAATGATCCTTTGGAAGCAAAGCTACCGAAGATCGACCTACCTAAATTTTGCAGGTGATTTTAAAAAGTGGTCTTCATTTAAAAGTTATTTTGATACTTCAATTGCCTTGCTTGAGGGAGAAGCATTTTAATTGATTAAAGAGATTCCTATTCAGGAAGGTAATTTTGGTACTGCCTGGGATAAGGTGAAAAAATATTTTGAAAATAAAAGGAAAATAGTTAATTTGCATCTTGCGTCTTTGATCTCGCTCAAAGGTATGGCTTCTGAGTCTTCAGCAGAAATAAAGAGAATTTTAAGCGGCACCAATGGGCCACTTATGGCTTTGAAAGCAATCGGTCGTTCAACGGATACATGGGATGATATTATCGTATATTTGAACGCCAGTCGGTTAGATACTCATACCTGCAAGGAATGGGAAACTTCTATGGGGTCATCTCTTGAACCTGCTAAATTTCAGGAATTGATAACGTTCTTGGAAACAAAAATTATGTCGTTAGAAACAATCGAGTCGAGCGATAAAAGTAAATCCTTCACTTCTTATAATAAACTAAAATATTAAGGACCTCAGACTGTTTCAAAGAATTTTCATGTAACTGAAAGTTCTAATAATAATACTAAATGTGCCCTTTGTTCTAAATCACATTTCATTTTACAAAGTGAGAAATTTAAGGCCCAAACAGTAACTTAAAGACACGCCTTTGTCAAGAGCAGGAAACTTTGCTATAATTGCCTAAGAAATCATCTTATTGAGAATTGTAATTCCACTAGTCGTTGTAAAAAATGTAATAACAAACACCATACCTTTTTGCATTTTGAACCTAAAACTAATTTAGAAACTAATAGAGTACCTATCCACATTGATCAAAATAATGCTTCACATGAGTTGAAATCTGTTTGTTCAGACGTGCTTGATACTAGTTCTGCTAATCACTTTGTCAAGGTAATACACTCAAATCCCGAAACTGTTCTGTTACCTACTGCCTGGGTGTATGTCTCTAACGATGCAGGAGAACAGATTCTCGTTCGAACGCTTGTAGATCAGTGTGCTCAGTCTTCATTCATTTCGGAGTCATTATGTCAGAGACTTAGATTGATAAAAAAACCAATTGTTTTGACTATATCTGGCGTCAGCAGTAAACGTCAGATAACTTGTAAAGCGGTTACTGTATCTACAATCAAACCACACTTTAATTCTACTTTTAGCTGCCAAGTGGTATGTTTTACCAAAGGTGAGCAGCTATAAGCCAATCACAAAAGGCAAAGAGTTCAGCTAGAGTCATCTGCAGGGGCTTACACTGGCTGATCCGAAGTTCAATAAGACTGGTGTTATTGATGTCCTGTTGGGTACTGCTGTACACGCCCAAGCTGTGGAAGGCCAAGTGATCAAAGGCGAAGGGGAAGAGTCCATCTCTACTCAAACGCATTTAGGATGGTTAATTTCTGGAGAGACGACCAAACAGGGTAAACTAAATTTGACAACCCCAACAGTCTTGCATAGTCCTGTAGAGTTGGATGTAAATGAATTGCTGCAAAGATTTTGGCTCCAAGAGGAGGTTTCTTGCAAACAACCTGTTTCACCAGACGACCAGGAATGTGAGGAACACTTTCTACACACTCATTCGAGATCAGCTGATGGAAGGTATATATTAAGATTACCTTTTAAAATTGTTAATGTGCCTTCTTTAGGTGATACTTATCAAGCTGCGCTTAAATTATTGAATCGAATGGAGATACGTTTTGAAAGGGATCAAGCATATAAGGAAGCTTATCATGCCATTATGCTTGAGTATATAGAGCTTGGACACATGTATCTCGTTTCAGATAAGTATCCAGATGAACCTCTGGATATATCTCGTTGTTGTTTTTTGCCTCACCATGGTGTGTTGAAAGAGAGCAGCGCAACTACAAAACTACGTACAGTATTTAATGATTCCTTGAAAACTAAAAATGGTTCCAATTTAAATGATTGCTTTTACAACGGTACTAATTTATTAATTACCTGATTTAGCTTGTCTCGTTCAATCCTGGCGCAAGTACAAATATGCTTTCGTTGCTGATGTTGAAAAAATGTTTAGACAGATTATTGTACATGATGATGACCAACATTGGCAGTTAATATTGTGGCGTTTTGATACTTCTGAACCAGTTCAAATTTATAGGTTATCAACTGTAACGTATGGAGTAGGTTGTAGCCCATTTTTAGCAAACAGGACTATGAAACAGCTAGCTGATGATGATAAGGAGAGGTATCCTTTAGGCGCGGAAATTATGAAAATGAAATTTATATGGATGATGTTTTGTCTGGAAGTCATTACCTATAAGATACTAGGTTTAAACAAAATGAAGTGATAGAATTGTGCAAGGTGGGCGGTTTCACTCTACGCAAATGGCTCTCAAATGATTCATCGTTATTAACTTGCTTGCCTAGTAATGTTCTAGCTGCAGAACCAAGTATCTTATTAAAAAATGATTTATCATTTGCAATATTAGGGCTTAAATGGCATCCAGTAGAAGATTCGTTTCATTTCGATATAAATATTGATAGCAATGTGGTCGTTTGGACAAAGAAACTTGTGCTTTCTAAAGTTGCTAGATTATTTGATCCACTAGGATTGCTAGCTCCTGTCATAGTTACAGCTAAGATATTTTTGCAGAAGTTATGGCTCTTAAAGCTAGATTGGGATGATTCTTTGCCTGATAGTGAAGCCGACCAATGGAGAGATTGGTATTATCAGTTGCCTTGTCTTAGTAAAATAGAAATTCCTTGATGGATAGGCTTCATGCCCAGTTTCATATCACTTCAACTTCATGGATTTGCAGATGCCTCTAAATCTGCTTATGGGCCGTGCTTTACTTGAAAACAATTACAGATTCATCAATTTCGATTGCCTTGCTTCAATCTAAATCTAAAGTAGCTCCATTAAATACTCTAAGTATACCACGATTGGAATTATCGGCTGCGCATTTACTTGCCAAACTAGATAATCGAATTCTGCCCTTATTTGCAGCTAACAGACCTCAAATATTTTTGTGGTCAGATTCTTTAGATACCTTGCATTGGTTGAAGTAAATTCCAAAGGACCTAATTGGTTGTCCCAAGAGCAAGACTCTTGGCCTCAGTCTTTATTGCAGACTTTGTCAAACGTAAGTTTTTCTACCAATGTACAATGTTCTGTCGTTTTCTCGGTGGTAGGAAAATCAGATTTAGCTGATGGTACTACAGTAGGTTTGGATTTTGCTAAAAGATAAATGATTGTTCTTCTTTATCTAAATTATTGAGAGTTATGGCTTACATTTTAAGATTCATAGATATCGCTAGAAGTAAGATTAATCAACTTAATAGCAAGTCATCAATACTTGAACAAAATTGGTATAAAATTGAAATTGCCGACTATAAAGGGATTTTGTCTGTCACAGAAATTTCTAGAGCTCGTTATACTTGAATTTATTTAGTGCAACATTTGCATTTTTCAAGGGAATTTCATTTATTAAGGCAGCACAACCCACTTCTAAACACTTTGTGCCTAGTAAGTTTCAATCCAGTTATACAACAAGGTTTGTTATTAGTACACTCTGTTATCTTGCCTTATAAAGGTAAATTTACGGAACTTGTTATTCAAGATTGTCATGCGCGTACTCTTCATGGAGACGTAGAACTCACATTATGTACACTTAGGAATCAATACTGGGTGATTAAGGGAAGACAGCGAGTCAAGTCGACTATACAC
Source organism: Gastracanthus pulcherrimus (assembly GCA_949152435.1). Taxonomy (NCBI): domain Eukaryota; kingdom Metazoa; phylum Arthropoda; class Insecta; order Hymenoptera; family Pteromalidae; genus Gastracanthus; species Gastracanthus pulcherrimus. Next base: position 88,806,645 of record OX424574.1, read on the forward strand.
AATTGCCTTACTTGTACTCATTACAGAGCCACGCAGAATTATCAACAAATGGGCAATTTTCCATCTCCTAGAATTGTGCCTAGTCGACCATTTAGCCAAGCGGGAGTTGATTATGCTGGCCCACTTCATATTCGCACCTCTCCAGGAAGAGGTCATAAATCATATAAAGGATATATTTGTGTTTTTGTCTGCCTTAGTACTCGAGCTGTTCATTTGGAAGTAGTCCCTGACTATACAGCTGCAGCGTTCCTGGCCGCGTTTCGACGTTTCACTGGTAGACGAGGCCATTGTAGCTTACTACTCAGTGACCAGGGAACTACGTTTATGGGAGTTGACTCGGAACTCAAGGATATGTACAAGCAAGGAACTACGCAATGTCAAAAATTGTCGTCTACATTGGCTAAAGACGGGACTGCATGGCGCTTTAACCCTCCAGCTGCGCCTCACTTTGGAGGCATTTGGGAAGCGGCTGTAAAATCCACTAAGTATCACATACGTCGTGTTATTGGCGAGAATAAATTAACGTATGAAGAATTTACCACATTACTCTGTCAAATTGAATCGTGCCTAATTTCTCGTCCTCTTGTGCCTATGTCTGATGATCCCGCTGACGTACAAACACTTACTCGTGCACATTTTCTTATTCACACTCCTTCTCTTATATTCAACATTCCTGCCTCTAAACGCTGGCAAATCATTCAGCAAATGACGCAGAATTACTGGCGACGCTGGTCTCAGGAGTACTTGCAAGCTCTACAGAAAAGAGATAAATGGAGAAATCCTAGAAAACCAGTTCAAGTTGGTGATCTGGTCATTCTACGCAGTGAAACTACTCCACCAGCACAATGGCCACTAGGGAGGATTTTACAAATATATACAGGTGGCGATGGCTTGCCTAGAGTTGTCATAGTTCGCACTGCTGGTACAACATTGAGAAGACCAGTTACTAAGTTAATTATTTTGCGACAAGAAGATTAGAATTAATAATTAATACTTTAATTGTTTTAATTTCGCTTAATTTTATTCTTTAAATTGTTAAAGTTATATGAATTGTTGATTATTTATAGACTAAAATCTGCTCTTAAATTATTAAAAAAAAAACGAATGAGTGCCATTGTACTATTGTTAATTAGTTTCTTCTGCGAACATAGGTGGGCGGAATGTCTGAAATTCATTTAACTATATGATATAATGTAACGTTTCGGACTAATGTAATCAAAATTTGAATATCAATTTGACTAAATCGTGTATACGTCACTTCCGTTCTATTGCCTTTTCGGCAGTCGCCACGAGGATTACGAGTGAGGCACACCTATTTAGGCATAGTCTTACAATAAATTCTAGTCACAGCATATTTGCTGTTGCCCTGTTGCACTCACACTTACGCACCTCGCACTTTGCATAAGCTGTTGCTTAGCTATGCAATCACTACGCTATCCGTAAGTCTCAGAAACTCTACATGAGTTTGTGATATTTCGCTACCCTTGTGCTGCATAGTGGGGCCCTCCGGCATAATCTGCAGCACACACACACCCTCGCTACCGCACATGCAGTTGCTCTGTTGTGCTCTGATATATATGCATCTGCTTATCGCTACATTTACTGCACTTTCACAAATCTACATTCAAACTACATCGCTTCATTTGTTCAACTTCGCTTCAATCATTTAAAATCGCATTCACTAGAATAATAGTCACTGCATATACATCTTCATCATCGCTGCATCACCCGAACGTCATTACGCTACTACACCGCTGTATTTCACGAAGAACTCATGAAGATGGGCCTGAAGAAATGCAATTAGATTACACTGTCACATACACACTATTACACTATACACTCGTATTTCACGAAGAACTCATGAAGATGCACATGAAGAAATGCAATTAGAATACACTGTCACATACGTACTATTACACTATACATTCGTATACATTCGCTATATATACTCGCATACATTCGCAATACATATTTGCAACTTACAAACACACTCATATTCGTCATGCTGACAAAGGCGGGTGGAATGTTTAAGATTCACTGTACTATTCAGGTACAACTTTATACACGCATATATTCGCACATTTTACAGTAACTCTCACATATTGATATTCGCACCTGCTGACACCTATACCGAATCTTACCGCCTCTCCGCTATCCTATTCTATAAATAGAATTCGCTCTCCGGTGTATTCTTCGTTTATAACGCTCATCACAGACAGACAGATTAATACTTACACTCGTACTTACACGTACACAAAACATTTGCATATTTCGGGAATCATCGCGTCTCTCGCTCGCTGCTTACGGCAGAGACATTGCGACCACCATACAAATCGCTTCACCACACTAACACCTGTTATTGCTTGTATTTGACTCCCTTTTTTTAATATATAATTGTTCTTCCACCATGCGATTCAGTGCTTATTATTTGCGCCACTCAACACCAGCCCAATCTTACAAATTACCACAATACGCAACAGTGTTAAATATGATTTTTAGCTGAAAAACAAGAAATGCACGGTTAATAATTTTCTAAATAACATTTCTAACAAATATATATACTATATTAATACATTATACCTTCAGAAAGTTCTCTTCGCTATGATATCTCTTACGTAATTGACCAGTACCTTTATTGTCCTGTGCACCGCTTCCGGGCTACTCAAAATTACAATATGAATTTTCATAGGTTTTGAACTACTTATAATATGTATCTTCATAGGATGATGCTTTTCAGACATCTTATTTTAAACTTGCACTATTATCTGAAGTAATTTAGCATTTCTGAAAACAAAAAGAGAATTAAAATGCACATTATTTTCTATTAATCCTCATTTACACGTTGATCATATTCTACAGTATTCCAAATAGCATCATCCTATAGAGGCATGCATTACTCGTATTTTAATCCTTAGTAGAACTTATACCATGCTCGTAGCTGGCCAGGAGGCTGCGCGCAGGATCTGATAATACAAAGTTGAATAAGTGCGGGTTGAACTTAATGTGTATTAATATACTAATACATTTAAATAGCATACCTCATGCATATCTATAACATTCATACTAACTCGAATAACTATTTTGATATAAAGTATGTCATTTTACACTCATATATCCTGAGAAAATTAATATCACATAAGTACAATGTAAACAAATAGGTTGTAATTAGCCTATTTGTATAACCGTGGACAATTTCAGGAACCAACGTACAATACGCTTTTTAAAATTACCATAGAAAATATAAGATTTAAATGTCAAAGGCATAATTGAATTATGGGCGCTAGACACTGAGACTCACGAATTTACGACAAAAATTTTTAGGCGAGCAGTATCACACGCAGCAAAACTTTAAATGCTAACCAAGATTTAATTTTATCTGTTTGCATGACTAAGCTCCGTTTAATATCCGGAGAGTCGTGGGTTCACACAGACCAATAATTTTATTCGAACAAGAATTTTGCTTAGGTACACATGGGAAAATGATTATAATTTTCATGCAACTAAAAAAGAAATGATTATGATTCGATTTTAGACAAATAAAAAAGGTGCATTTTATTTCGTCAAGAAGTGGAACTTATTCGTTTATTAGGTTAAACTGCCTAAATTTTACAAAACTTTTCGTTAGTAAAAAATAAATAATTCAAAACTAAATCAGTTAATTTACTGAAAAGAAAATTTAAGTAATCCACAAAAAGAAAATTAAAATATTAATTGAGCATACTTATTTACTAATTGCACCTTCAAAGGGATTTACTGCTAGTCAAAATTAAATAAAAAAAATTTTACAAAAGAATCTAAGTTAACAAGGAAAAAAATTATTAACATAAAAGGCCAAACGCAAACCGACGGGAATCTATTGGCCACCAGATGGCACTTCAAAGGAAAACATAGTTACTTAGCTTAATACTTATCGCTGTATGCTGAAACGAGTAGACTACGAGCGCATGAAATACATAAAAGTATCGGTGAAATTTACAATAACTATTTGAAAAACAAATTATGATAATCAACGAAAAAAATGAAAACTACGACTGAACATTAATAAGGTTCAGAAGGGACTTTTATTCGGAAATCAAATCGCGTAACCGAAGCTTCGTGGCACGGAAGGCAGCCATGCTCCAGCATGCTCTAAAGGAGCAGTTATGAGACTGACCAGCAAGAGAGTCGGCGAGCTAAGCGTCGCCGACATCGTTCGAGCGTCGAGTCCCATCGGTCCATCGGCCTCTCAACCTCGTGATTGGTGGCCGCTCTGTCGCCTTATTGTAAGATTTGAGAGCTAAGCCTCGCGTGAGGCTGGTGGTTCTCTCTCGCTCTTGACGATCTTCTCTCTTTCTCTCCCAAAATCGTATGTCGCTAGAAAGACCACCACGTAAGGCACTGGAAATAGCCATGCTCGATAGAGACAAACAGACACTGTACAAAGTATCGAATGTACACTCCTTGACAAAAGTCAAGTCGGAAATCACAGATATTGTAATCCGTAAAGAATGATAAATTATTATCAAGAAAAATCGGAGTGCTTTGCCGAATAGGCAGAAAATCAAAAACAAAAAGAAAGAAATTGAAGAGAATGCATTTTGCACGTGAATGTTGTACTTAGCTTTTGGAATCAGTGGCCAGCTGCTTCACTCATAGTGATGTCGTTCTTCAGAAAGCTTTGAGGCATTTTGGACGTTTCAGGAGCGATGGAACTCCGTGCTCTTTCGAGACGATGAGGCATATTCCTTCTTCAGCATGGCGATGCTGATTGTTGCCGAAGTTTGCTCGATATCCGTAGCAAAAAAGGAAGCTCACTAAAAGCATAAATCAATATCTACGCAAAAGTTGTTCTCACACCTTTTTAATTCAGAACGCAAGTTGGAGACAGTCTTTCTGGACGCCCATAGGCAAGATTTCTTAGTTGAAATCGGCCTCGTTATTTCTTTTGTCCGTGAGTAACGCAGAAAAGGTAAAACACCATTACACCGCGTTACGAGGTATACAAATAAAGTGAATAATTCACTTATAAAACAATTTAAGACTAACCTTTCAGAGCTTTGTAATTTCCTTAGTAAAATGTATTTGTAGGTATCTAAAATTTCTCAAGGAAAAAGGTATTATTTAATCCTAGCATCTACCTTATTAATTTTATGGTTTTTCTGAAAATAACAGTAGACACAAAGAAATCAAATCTTTTTAACACTCACATTATAAATTGCATTTTGATACTTATGCCCTTTAATGGATTTGATATAATAATACACTGCTATCCACCCACAATTTATACTTAAAAAAAATATTTAATAGCTGATAGAAGTAAGCTTGGAATTGTCCACATATGTCAACAGTATATACTGTGAGTTTTGATATGAAACTCACGCTAATTCTGAATTCAGAGTACTAATAAGATGATGATTTAAGGTCTGTAAATTTCTACTTTTACCTTATTAGTGCCTAAAATTCCATTTCTAAGTAGTAAATACACTATGAATCAATAATACATTTTAAAAAGAAACCGCTGCCAATGTATGCTGCCAACGAAACGTCATTGGCACTTAGCTTCCCCAAACTAAATACATTATTCCAATATGAATATTTTATTCTAAAACATTAATTTTTAATTGCTATATCTCATTCTAATTAATAGCTAAAACAGGTGTCTTTTAGAAAAAACGTACGGTACACATTTAGAAAAATCGTTATAAAACAAATACGAATGAATTTTTAATTTGCTTTCTGATTTCGTATCTTAAAAGAAAAAAAAAACAATTGTTTCATAAAACATAACCGAGACGTTCTCGAGATACATGCCATCAAAAAAAAAAAAATATAACCTCAAATATCTTTAAAGATAAAAGACCTCGTAGTTTAGGCAAAGAACTAGTCCAAGAGATAGAGAAAACTACCTTTTTCACTAATTAGCTCAATTTATTTAAAATGTATGATATTTACGCCATATATTTCTGAGATATCACTGTTTAAACAAAAAATTACGTTTTCGTATATAACAAAAGAATGGTAGCTTATCAAAAATATCGTGTCGGAGAAGATGGGTAATTTTATGCTTTTTCAAACGTATTTACACTGAAGCGATCATATTATTTCTGACATATCAAAATAATTTACCATATCGATTTCAGAATATAGTAAAATAGAAAAATCGTTACAAAACGAAAACAAGCCGGTGAATCTTGAAATTTGTATTTAATTTCGAATCTTCATTAAAAACCTGAATAAAATGAACCCTGTTTGGTAAAAAATGATCGTGCAATTCTTGAGATATAAGATATCATAAAATACATAACCTCAAATATCTCGGAATATAAAAAAACGTTATGGAGTTTTTGGAAAGTTTTAGATCAAATTCTGACGATGTACACCTGTTATCGTAGGTGGCAGAAATTAGATTTTTTTCTCATCAAAATACAAAGTTCAAGAGTCAAAAATATTTACTGAATATTCTTCTCCATATTCCTTATCATCTCAAATTTTTTCAAAACTTTTTGTTAGCGCCGTGAATCTCTGTAAAAAATTAAGTATTTAAAATTTGATTACACCGCTACACAAAAAAAAATTTTTTTGACCTGAAGAGACTTTCATATCCTATAGTATTTTGACTCGCTGAATCCGAATCCGGCCTCTGTTTGACCCCATCACGTCAGGGTCAACGTCATTTCAAGGTCAAATTGATAAAGAACCGCCCAAGCGGAAGAAAATGCTGCATCTATATGTTTTCGGGGTCGCTGAATTCGAATCCAATGTTTGTTTGACCCCATCACGCAAGGGTCAAGGTCAGTTCAAGGTCAAATTGAAAAAGAACCGCCCAAGCGGAAGAAAATGCTGCATCTATATGTTTTCGGGGTCGCTGAATTCGAATCCAATGTTTGTTTGACCTCATCACGTAAGGGTCAAGGTCATTTCAAGGTCAAATTAAGTAATCGCTGAAAAAATTTGTAAGTTGAGAAAAGTAACATTCATAAACGTCAGTCAGTTTTATTTACTATGCATGATGAGCATTTCTCGCTCCATAAGTCTATTGCACATGATTGAACGTCTGCATTCAATAGAGACTGTGACCGTCGGCATTAGCATAGCCCGATGTACACCACAAGGAGGTTGCGCGAGCGAATTTTGTACATCATGTACGGAAAAAAATAGATGATGATATAAAAAGAACATATAGTGAACTTTCCAATTTGGAGATAGATGAGTGTAACAATTGGGCTCCGCAAATCATTTGTAACTCATGCAAGCTGATGCTATATCGTTGGAAAAAGGAGAAAAATGAAAAATGTAAGTATATTGTTTCAGCGACATGGAAAGAACCGTGCAGTAAAAATGATTGTTACTTTTGTGCGAATGATATAAAAGGTTTCAATACGAAAAATTAACACAAAATCACTTACATAACTGTTCCATCAGTAACGCAACCCATTTTAGCTAATTCAATACGGAGTTCAGAAATGGAAACTAGTGCATGTGAAGATCCTGAAAAAATGGAAGTTGACAAAGACTCTGCCGAAGAGTGTAATGTTGAAAGTGATGAAAATGATATTAGTGAAGAAAAATATATTCCCCACTAAGAAAAATCAAAAGTTCCTGCACTAGTCTCACAGTTGGAATTAAATGATCTAGTTCGAGATTTAGGATTACCTAAAGATGGTGCAGAGTAGCTAGCATCATTTTTTAAGGAAAGAAATCTTCTACAGCAGCATACGAAAGTTTCTTTTTATCGAGACCGAGACCGAGAATTTCGTAAATATTTTGCGAAGGACGAAGTTTCATCACTGGTATATTGCACATATGTCAAAGGACTTATTAATGAATTGAAGGAAAATTTCTATAAATCTGAATATTGGAGACTTTTTATAGATTCTTCGAAACGAAGTATAAAGGCCGTCTTACTCCACAATACGAATGTGTATGCCCCAGTTCCAATAGCTCACTCAATTGTCATGGAGGAAAAATATGAAAATATGGAAGTGCTGTTAGAAAAAATCGATTACAAGAATCATCAATGGCAGATTTGTGGAGATTTGAAATTATAACGTTGCTTCTTGGACAACAATCTGGTTTCACGAAAAACCCTTGCTACCTTTGCTTGTGGGATAGTAGAGATCGACAGAATCATTACAAAAAAATTGAATGGCCAGTAAGAACCACATTCAATCCTGGTTCACGAAACGTCATTCGCCTATCCTTAGTAGATCCAACAAAAATCTTGATTCCACCTCTCCATATAAAACTTGGACTCATGAAGCAATTCGTCAAAGCTCTAGATAAAACAGGTCAATGTTTTCAGTATTTATGCAAAAAAATTCCCAAGATTTCCGATGTTAAAATAAAAGAAGGAGTGTTTGATGGACCGCAAATTCGAACTATGTTTAAAGATACAATTTTCATTAGTACAATGAATGAAGTAGAGAGAACAGCTTGGCTTAGTTTCCAAGCAGTTGCAGAAAACTTTTTGGAAAATAGAAAAAGCCCACAGTATAAGGAAATTGTTTCAGAAATGTTGAAGAGCTTTCAAAAATTGGGATGCTTAATGAATTTAAAATTGCATTTTCTACATTCACATCTTAATAAATTTCCAGAGAATCTTGGTCACTTCATTGAAGAGCTGGGTAAACGTTTTCACCAAGACATTAAAGTCATGGAAACTCGATACCAGGGAAGGTGGGATGAAAATATGATGGCAGATTTTTGTTGGATGCTTAAGAGAGATACACAAAGGAAAGGTAAAAAGCGCAAAAAAATCCTTTGCACAGATCTTTTGAAGAAAAGAGAACACGTTATAGCAGTAAAAAGGAAAATGAGTAATTCTTGTTTTATAATTTCAAAACAGTTATTCTAGCTTAAAAATCAGCCCTTATCAGGGCTACATGATGTACAAAATCCGCTCGCGCAACCTCCTTGTGGTGTACATCGGGCTATGCTAATGCCGACGGTCACAGTGTCTAATGAATGCAGACGTTCAATCATGTCCAATAGACTTATGGAGCGTGAAATGCTCATCATGCATAGTAAATAAAACTGACTGAAGTTTATGAATGTTACTTTTCTGAACTTACAAATTTTTTCAGCGATTACTTAATTTGACCTTGAAATAACCTTGACCCTTACGTGATGAGGTCAAACAAACATTGGATTCGAATTCAGCGACCCCGAAAACATATAGATGCAGCATTTGCTTCCGCTTGGGCGGTTCTTTGTCAATTTGACCTTGAAATAACCTTGACCCTTGCGTGATGTGGTCAAACAAACATCGGATTCGAATTCAGCGACCCCGAAAACATATATATGCAGCATTTTCTTCCGCTTGGGCGGTTCTTTGTCAATTTGACCTTGAAATGACCTTGACCCTGACGTGATGGGGTCAAATGGAGGTCGGAATTGGATTCAGCGAGTCAAAATACTATAGGATATGAAAGTCTCCTCTTCAGGTCTGAAAAAATTTTTTTTTGTGTGGCTGTGTTATTGTTTGCTTGATAATTAATGAACTACTGGTGTTCACGGCGAAAAGGAAATGGAGTAACTTGACACGTGGTTTTTGTAACAAAAAACAACAGAGATTTATTCTCTTTATAAAAGTAAAATTACAGGTGTACGTGTGACTAGTGGTTTAAACAATTATTAATTAAATGCGTAATGTGTAAAAGTGTGAGTATGTGTGTGTAGCAATAATGTGCTCGCTACCGCGAGACAGAAGCACGTAGTTACTGTTATTTATCTCGAAGCGGCCGGAACAAGAGCGCGAGCAACCCCGAGCGCTGGAGTTTTGTCCAGCGTCGGGAAGTTGCTGCGGTGAAACGGGGGAGACTCCTTTAACACGGAGAATCCCGGCTGCGCGTTCAAATTAGGCCGAACGGGGAGGCTTTGCGCTACGGAGCGACTTCGCAGTTACGCGGAGTTGCATGCGCATGCGTGTTAACGTTCAAAAGCGCTCAAAGACTGAAAGATTTTAAACGGTTCGAACAATTTTGCTTTTTAATTTTCCCAGATATCATTGTTAGAACAAAAATGCGCCCTTCTTTTTACACACAAGTTTGAATTATTTATCATGAAAGTTATTTTATTCGAAAATTACGTTATTCTATTTGTCAGATTCACTAAGAAATATCGCAAAAACGAAAACGAATCGATTGTATGCAATTTATGAATATTACGTACATTAAGTAAGTGGCTTCTGCATAAATATGTACCTTGAGTATAATTTATATAATAATTTGTTTTTATATTATAATATAAGAAATAATAATCTATAAAAAATGAATACTTTAAGTAATGAAAAATTTTTTTTTGATTGTTGATGGTCGATGGTCGATGGTCGATGGTCGATGGTCGATGGTCGATGGTCGATGGTCGATGGTTGACGGTTGATGGTTGATTGTTGATGGTTGATGGTTGATGGTTGATGGTTGATGGTGGATAGGTTATTCGTGATGAGCAATGAATGATTGGTGATAGGCGATGGGCGATGGATAATGATGGGTGATAAATGATATATAATGGTTGATGGTTGACGGTTCATAGTTCAATAATGCTTTTAGAATAAAAATTGATAAATTAAAAACTTTTGTATCGCATACCTAGAATTTTATTTTATTTATTCAATTCTAAATATAAATGTTTAGATATAAATATAAATTAAAAAGTCAAATAATAGTAATTGTAAAATGTTTTATTACTTTATCCAATTATTAACATTACAATATTTATTTTATAGTCACTTATGTCATACTTTTAATATATAATTATAAGCTGTAGTGTTGTACATTTTATGAACTTTATAAAAAACAAGTATAAGCGATTATAAAAAATACTGTCACAAAAATGACCAGCTATTTAAACAATATTATTCTTAATGTTTTTGTTTTTATTGTCGGTAGTTGTGGTAATTATGTACACACTAAGTATTATATAAAAGCTTTATTGACATTTATATATTTATAATTAATTACCTTATAAGTAAAAACTATAAAAAATTACATGATGAAAATCTTTATAAAATGTACGTTGCTTCAAAAATATAAATATCTGGCGCCAACTATTAATTTCTAGGTTATACTGCCCAACCATAGGATTAAGGGCGGCGGCACATGTGTTACGAGAAATTTTCACGGAACCTTTTAACTCTACGTCAGTAAGAGATACAGCTGCGTTGCAGACCTCTCTCGTGCAATAATTCGAGTAAAGGGTTCCGTGAAAATTTCTCGTAACCCATGTGCCGCCGGCATAAGAGAAATAACAGAAATAAAACCAGTTCTTATTCCTCTTATTCCTCTAATTCCTTTATTATTCTGTTGGCGTGTGATGAGCTTTTACTGGCAGCAAGTGCGGAGTGCACCCTAAAAGTAGGTGTGTAGGGAACAGTGATATTGAACAATGTCAACTATCGACATTTGTATTAAACATGTGACTAAATACAATAATATAAATATATACATTTCGTACCAACATGGGCTATTTTTATTCGAAGCCAGTGAAACAAATGGTAAGTAATATTTTCAATATTTATATTATTACTGTTATTGTTAGTATATTTAGTATAGTATATTTAAATACGAATGTGAAGAGTGATTATTTTCTTCATATGACATTTTTTGCCGTGAAGCAAGTGAAAAAATCACATCCACAAGGCACAGTCGGTCCGCATGATTTTAGACGGAATCCATCTATACCTCTCTTAACCAAGATAAGAAAAAACAAGAAGCAGATAAAATATCATAATGGAAATAATATTCAGAAAAGTATTCCATTAATAATAATTCTTTACCCGAAAAAAACAGGTACAACAAATTTTAATGTATTTTGACTGTAAACACAACGGACTTTTTCAGGACCATATACAATGTAAAACGTTGGATGTAATACAAATTCCGATTAATAACGTAATAAATTCCAAGTGGAATAACATATTAAATTTTGAAGCGGTTTGGTGTCATAGATGCAGTCGGTCCGTATGATTTTAGACGGAATCAGGGTATAGCCGTTTTTGTTACCGCTGGTGCGGCTGTTGCTTTACTGCTGACCCATCTTGAGAGAGAGAGGGTATAGAAATAGCTGGACTAAAAAGCGGCGTGTGACCATGATATATATACTACACGATCAAACATTCTTAAGGTATAAGATGATTGTTAGATAGATGATTATTATCAAATATGCTACTCTCTCAAAAATATGTTATAAGAAGTATAATACAAAAATTATAATACAAAAATTATTTTATCTGCAAATCGACGTTGATATCACCGTGGATCGATTACACATATACTGTTAATTTTATTAACAATCCTCATATCTCTCTTATCCCATATGCATTCATACAATAAGTCGAGGGTGTTGATTATTTGCTCCATATGTTTCAGGCACCCAAACATGTTGAACATTTTGTAATTCTGCAAAATAAAAATTAAAAGCAATGATACATTTTAATATAATAATAATAAATGTACAGTATTTCTTTATGTTCCTCGATATTGAAATGTACAGCGTAGATTGTGACTGATTGGGTCGATTCGTTGGGGGTAGGCATAATAATTGTTTCGGTTTATATAAAAAGGAATATTCCGATAAACGAGGATGATTAAGTAAGTATTCAGAAATTTGAGGTTGCGATTTTTTGAGACGATCAAAATCACACTCCCAAATTTCCCCTACATTTTATCCTAAATCGCAAGTATTTTCTTGCATCACTCGTGCATGAGTCGGTTGAATGAGGTCTGTGTGTCGTAATATTTTTTGTAGCAAGACTGACAGCCATGAATGTAACATCCGTGAAATTCAGAGGCGGTGCCTTTGAATGTTGAGGATAAAGGCTGGTTTTGATCATTGTGTAAAAAGCCAACGAGTTTAAACCCGTCAAGTAACGCATACTCGCGGGATCTTGCTAAATGTATAATTTTTTTTTATTATACAAGTGTTCTTGCCGTAAAAGTCATTGAAGTGCTTTTTTTGACTGTTTGTCAGCAAAACGGTAACTTTATAGGAAAAAGACTGATGTTTTTTTCATTGAGAAACTTTTGTCTGTACATGCGTGAGCAGGCTGAAGCTATCGCTGTTGCTTCGCTAAATAGATGTATTCCACCTTTTTCTAAAACACTATTTCTAAAAACAACACACGCTAGACGTAGTATATCGATGTCTATCTTATAGTAGTTAATTAACTGATCTTTAAATTTAAGAATTGCCCGATTTGATGCACATTCGTTGTACCAATCGTACAATTGCTCTCGCTCGTTTATAGCCATTGAATCTATATCGCAGTATGTGTGCAGGTGGCATGTATCCTTCATAGTCCTTATTTTTAAGTGTATCGAAGGAATCCGAAAAGTAACCCTTTAGTTTCATATATAAATAATTAAGACTATTTATAAATTTACAATTGTGAATGGTCAAAAGAATAATGTTACGTCCATTTATAATTATTTTCGGTGTGACGTTCATACTGTTACTTAAAAGTTCGTTTAATATAAAAAGCGCGTCGAAAGCCTTCGTATTATGAGACATACATATAGTTTGTTTAAAAATTGTGTTTGGTCGAATATCTAATTCAATTACATTTTTAACGGGGTTACCGTCAATACATACTCACGTACTCCACATAAACCACAATGTGTATTATTCAATTCTTCAATATTTAAATAAATATCACAGACTTGTTGAGCCACGCAAAGATTAACAACATGTGCGTAATGCAATGCATCGTTTTCGAATTGCGTATCTTGTTATGTCTCAAAATCATAAAAAATAAACCTATTTACAATAAAATATACCTCATGTATGTTTTTCATACACTAGTTTGCTAAGTGCAACTACCAATCTGTAAATGTCTATAATAAAAATTATGATTGACAAATTAACTGTTACACTCTGCACACTCTATTTTATCGGATAAAACGCACACAAGCGTTGCGTAGCAGCTATGGCATCTTACTGCACACTTCTGTGAATACATCTACCGGAAATTTGTATAACCAGCAGCTTACGACATTGATTGTATGAAATCTGAATGCCCAACGCTACCGTTGTCGGATTCAAAATATAATAAATTTATTTGAAGAACATATGATTTAGCACGTTAAATACTGTAGTCACGACCATCGTACAAGATTTCGCTAACAATTATAACAATGTTTTGTTGTGCGAAATAATTTTGAAAGCGAGCAATATGATCTAAATTACAACACTCCTTAGGAATCTCTTTTAAACAAATGTTAGCTTTTTTCAATAATTCGATTGCATGCATTTTTTCACCCCCCTACGACTATCAAGTCTTTTATCATAATTCTGTATGTAATTAGTATTACGCGTATTTATTTGCAGTAGTAAGAATTCAATACGAACCGCCAAGTCAAGTCAAGATTATCGTCACTCTGTATTGTAACAGTAGATCTTTTGCTTCCTCATAGATAAAGCTTTGTGATGGTAAAAAAAAAGTTTTGCTGAAAGCATGTTAGAAACATGTTTTGAAACATTAGGAGCCCAAGTACACTATCTTTAGAAAAAGTCTGTATGGATGTGTGTGTGTGTGGGCATGTGTGTGTATATGTGTGTGTATGTGTGTGTCTGTATGTGTGTGTGTATGAATGTGTGTATATGCGCGAGTGCGTGTGTGTGCGTGTGTGTATGGATATGTGTGTGGGTGTATGTGTATGTGTGTACGGACGGATGGGATGAATATTACTCTGAACATTCACAATCAAAATTAATGTTTCAGGGCTCAGTGATTTTATTTTTCTGAAAGGAATGGGGCTGTAAAATAATACTTGTTGTTTTTTTATGTTTCTTGTTTTTTGGAGGTTTTTCGATTTTTAAGTTTTAGCTTTTCGGGTTTTTTGTTACGTTTGGAAAAATATTATCGATTCATTCTCTATGCATTTGAAAAGGCATAAAATTACCTATCTTTTCCGACCCGAAATTTTAAATAAGCTACTTTCTTTTTTTCTGTTATACACGAAAACGTCGTGTTTTGATTAAACGGTGATATCTCGGAAATATAACATGGAAAATTTTTGAAATAATTTGAGATGATTAGAAATATGGATAAGAATATTTTGTAAAGCTTTCAAGCCTGTATCCTTTTCCTTTTTCGAGAAAAAGATCGCTGCCAACTGCTTTGGAACTATGCTATCTCAAAGAGAATTTAATTAAAATTATGATATAAATAAAGACGAGCTGCGCAGTACTGCGTATCCTGGTTATTTTTCTGGTTATATTATTTTCATTTACTTATTAGTGCCATACTGAAAGATGAATATTTTACAGTAAACCTATTATGGTATATGTCATATATCAGGGTGTCTTTAGTCATCGATGTGTCATTCATTCTAAAATCTATTCTTATCTATGAAATCAAATGAAATGTATACCTATAAAAGATTGAATTATTGTTTTTTTTATTTCATTGCAAAAAATTAATAAGACACAATAACGCATCATTTTTTAAAGTCACTCACTTAAAATTTGTACTACTATTTAACATTTACAAATTCCACCATCAAAATAGTATAAAAGTTATAACTTTTCTATCCTATATTATAGATAGATACAGATTCAGTATTTGAAAAATAAATTATATCATTATGAAATCAGTTTGAAAAAAAAATCACAAAATAATGCGTGAAGTTGGCTAGAAGTGTAGAATAGTAAATCTCATATATAATAATACGTAATATCTACAAGAAAAAGCACAACAATAAAGCTTAGAGATGTTGTGATAAACGGGGTGAATTTGTATTGATTAAATTAAATAATCTCTAACGTCTCAGAAGATTATGAACAAACTTGGCTCAAAAATATTCATCTAATAAACTGTAATTAATGTTGAGAAAAAGAAATTTGTCGCACAGCATAATAACTGAAAAACGACTTACATAACGTCGTTTATGGTCCTAAAATGAAGGGTTTTGCAAGTACTTTATTGTACAAAAAATTCGCTTGCAAGAAACCGCACTCGCGCGCACACACTAATACATACATACAGACACACACACATACATACACATACACAAATACACACATACGCACACATGCACACATGCGCGCACACACAAATACACAAACACACACGGACACACGCACACGCACACATACACACACACACACGCGCGCACACACACACTCACATATAGATATTTGTTAAGACTCATTTGGAGTGAAATTCTACTCGAATAATGAGTGAAATAAAGTGTCATGAATGAGTGTGTTTTAAATTTTGACGTGATAGTATACGTAAAAATTTAGCAAAGTATGTGTATGTATTCTTTTACTTTTATATGTTATCTCTATTGTATTTATTTATTTTTTTTTATTCTATGTATTATTTTTTGACGAAGCGTGTTTCTGTGATATCTGACTGTGACTAGTTCATTACATTTAAATTTTATAAACTGACGAACTGATAAAGCGAATATATTATATTAATAAGAAATGCAATAAGTGAACGTTAAGATAACAAATACATTAAATCGACTGATATTTTAATTATAACTACATGCACATGAAATTGTAAGATTTTGTCTTTTGATGAATAAAAAGTATATCTATCTATCTATCTATCTTCCTCTTCCTCTTCCTCTCTTTCTCTCTCTCTCTCTCTCTCTGTCTCGTTGTCTCTCTGTCTCTGTCTCTCTCTCTCTCTCTCTATCACTCTCTCTATCTCTCTCTCTCTCTCTGCTCGGCGGCTTCGTAAGTACACCTGCTCTTACTAAGTAGCTCCTGCTATCTAGACCTTTCTCTGCCGCCCTTGTGTTTACGGGCCTATTTGTTTCAGTTCCTTGCAAGCGTTTATATGAAAGTCACCACTGTAGTTATTATCTGCAGCTGTACTGGTGGACTTGCATCGTATTTTCTCCTTGAAACGGCAACATCATCGCAGTCAGTTTTTAAGTTAGGAGCTGAGAAAGTGGCAGAGTGGCAGAAGTTGAGCACGAGCCATCGAGAACACAGAAGTCCCACGCAGCTGGTGCAGTGCGTGCAGAGCACCCTCTTTACCTGCACGCTATCTGCCAACTCGACGAACAACCAACATCGCACCGATGTGACATCTGCTGTCTCCAGGTAACAACATCGTCTATTTCATCTGCAGAGCGTCTCTACTCTGTCACCACTACCGTCATGGTCGACAAGTACGCCATCGGCGGGGAGATTCCCAGGAGCAGCAACGCACTACGTAAGTGTTGCTTGTGTAACATTAGTTGTCACCCGGAATGCAAACTCCTTGTTGCACTCACCCGCGCACAACGCATCGCGCTTCAGCTCCAATCTAAAGCTGTAGCGTGTCAGGAGTGCATGGAGTCAAGGAAGTATTCGCCCGAGTCGGCAGCTCTAGCACCACGCACGAAGAGCAATACCGCTGCGAGTGGGAAAGAAAAGGAGCTAGTATCGTCCACTCGAGCCAATAAGAGGCCGACGGCTGCACATCGAGCCAATCTGATACGCAGGGCCGCGCCCACCAGCTCCCCACTTTCCGCGTTGCTATGGCTACGCCCCGCCCCCATCAATAGTAAGTTTCGAATGGCGTCGTCGTCTCCGGTGACGTCACACGGCCCACCCATTTAAAGTATGGCAGCCGGGATTATTGGGAAATCCCCTAGCGAAGCTATGGCAATGGAGGCGGAGACTTGAACGCGAGGACAGGACGCATCGCAGTCGTTCGGGACGCAGAACAGCAGCGTCATCGCAGTAAATGCATCGGCATTGCGAATGTTGGCTACGACCTCGTTTAAAAAGGGAACAACGTTCTCGTTTCTAGTGGAGTATACCAACTCGACCTCTAAAAGTATTTTCAGTGCGCTTACTATGCACAATGCTTCTCTTGGAAACAAATTAGATGCAATTGTTAATGCGTTAAGCTCATTACCAGCAATGCACAGCTTAAAGTTTACAATTGAATCCAAGTTGCAGAAAAAAGAAGAAACGCTGCCTCTTCAACACTCCCAGCTGGAGAAGTTGAAGGGCGAAAAACAAGCTCTATGTCAAGAAGTATGCAACCTAAAAAATCATAATCCCACCCTTCAGGGCCACTATGACATAAACAATAGATAATTTTATAAATAAAAGTAATAATAATCATTACACAATATTAAGAAAAATAGAGAACATTGAACACACAAATATAGAAACATCAAACCTGTTAGAAAACTGCAGATTTGACATACTCCCTAGAAATGAAGAAAATACTTTCTCGTCGACCAATATTAATAATAACTCTAATAATAATAATAATAATAATTTTAACTCGAATAGTAATAATAATGACGATGTTAATAGTACTGGCAACACCTACGATGGAAGTAGTTTACTTGCTCCGAACGACAAACGCATTACCTCCAATAAAAGTAGTAAAAAAATAGTATTAGAAATAGCGAAAACATCCATGAAGTAAGTGGCGCTGCACCACTTCGACGTAGCACGTGGGTGAAATCGGTCGATAGTGAAGACATGCGCGGCAGCAGCATCAATACATGTAAAGATGTAATTATTTCAAGTATTTATGATGGTGACGATACTAATATGATTGATGTTGCACACATTCTGCTGCGCAGGGTCGTCTCAATGATTCGGAAAGAGGACATTCATTTCCGCAAAAGATGGGGGTAGACGGTCGCCGTGGGTTGTTACCGTCTCCAATAGTGGATTAGTAGGGGAAATTATGCGTGCGAAGAAGTTCATTACAAGCTTCCATACGAGAGACGGAGACACCTCGACTTTTGACCAGGGAACTAATGATTTAATAATAAATCATAAAATCTTCATCGATGAACTCCTAGACAGAGACTCTTTTGTAAAATTCAGAAGCCTAAAGGCCATTGCGACGAGGCTTAATTTTAAATACGTATGGCATAAAGGGGGACGTTTCCAGGTCAAGAGACGTGATGGCGATGTCATCGTGAACCTCATGGCTGCGATTGATAAAGTAGTACCTCTAAAGGAATTCTCACGGAAAAAGAAAGCAACTCCTTCATGGGCTGATGCTCATGTTGCGTAACTGTACAAGAAACGAGAAGCAGTACGAGGACGTTACACACGGACCAAAGACAAACTATGGCCGGAGTATCAATATCTCGCATCTAATGCTGAACAACGCACAAAAAGCGCGCGGGAGATTTTTATACAAAACCGTATCTTTGAAGCTCTTGATACAAAGAAAGACATATATATAGACGTATATAGAAGGAACTCAAGAGCTTGGGACTCCTGCCTGAGACAAGAGAAGAGTTTCATGGTTTTTCACCGGATCGGCTTAATGCCCACTTTGCTGGGGTGTCGGTCTCCCATAGTGAAAGTGACGAAGATCTTGACAGCATCTTGGCCACAGCCAGTGATGACAGCTTTATTCTCTGACGTAGTCCTGGCTGCTGCCTATTTCTCGTCACAAGCTAGAAGTGAGGACGGTATCCCGCAAAGTGTGATGGCCAAGGCTCTTCCATTAGAGGGTCACCATGTTGCGAAGACCTTTAATTCCTTCCTCTCAAATGTTATTTTCCCGGGTACTTGGAAGGGAGCTCAGCTTGTGCCTTTGAAGAAGAAACCAGTTCCATCTGCGGTTTCTGATTTTCGCCCCATTGCGCTGTTAAGCTTCCTCTCTAAGGTCCTGGAAAAAATTGTCCATTGTTACGTCGGCTAGGACGTTTTAAAGGGTTTTCTCCCTTTATTTACACTCCTTTTTTTAGCCTAAGCGCGGACGCTCAGTAGCTAGGGGCGGAGTGATTTTCTGACTTATATTTAATGAGGAAAATAGAAAAATAATATATGTGTATATAAGTCGCGACGCGTATGCAATATTACAGAGTATTATAGTGTGAACATGAATATTTTTGACAATTAACGAAGAAAAGATTCGGAACGGCTATTGCCAGACCCTGATATCTTTCTTACGTAATTGTATAATTATTGTAAAAGTTAATATTTATTTTGAAGTAGCAGGCCTCAAATCCTAACGGGTATTATCCCAGACTTTGGTATTTGAGGGGTAGCCACTTATAGTATTAACGCATGAAAAAAAATACGTTTTATTTTCGCGTAAAATCAAGAAAAGAATAGATAAAAAGGGGTAGAATTCGCAGTAATAGTATATAGAATTACTTACTCTTATTGCCAGTTCTGATGTTGGTGCAGCTATAGTTCACTTAAACACTTAGATATCCCTTAAGTGTTATTTATTAAAATAGAAAAGAAAAAATTGATAACGAAAAGGATTTTTCCGTAAATGAAAACACTTTATTTTAACACTTTAAGTTTTACGTTTTGATGTTTTATTTAACTTTAGTATAATTACAAAATGAATTAGTACACAAGTTGAGCTTTTTGAATTTTTATCTAGCGAAATCTTTGGTTTAAATTTCGGAACGAAAAACTAGTAACTTAGAATAAGTTGTGAAAACTCGACTTGACTTATTTGCTTGCCCGAAAATATCCGAGTGCTTAAAAGAGTTTGAATGTTGGCCTTAGAAAGACTGAAAAGTATCTGCCGCTAAAAAGCTCCAGAGTAATGCAGCTTGGAGACAAGCCGCCGCACGCCGCATATTGCTCGCTAGAGAGCGTTTACATTATCGTCCAATCAATATGGATCGATGATCTCTCGCCTGCTCTCATTAGTGTACAAAAAAAAGGGTGGTCCTAAGCTAGTTTCGGCTATTGCTCGAAGATGGCATGGTTTGCACGATTTTATGGACATGAAGAAGTAATATAACTGTAATTTCAAAGTAGAGTAAACAAAAATTATTTTAACTTTCAGTATTAATATTTTATAATTACTGTTATATTCGTTCTTGATATTTGACAATATTGATAATAGTTACATTAATGAATACACATGTGTAAGTATAATCTTCGGTTAATTATTTGAATTGATAAATAATACAAAAGTTTTATAGAAAAGTATAATGACTTTGTAAAATAGTAAAAAGAATTGTATTTAGAATTATTGTCGCAATAGTCAAGTTTTACATTTGTATGATTTACTTTCTTTTTATTATTTTACTTTCTGATTGTTAATAAGAGGTAGAATTTAGCATACAGTTGTTTATTTAAAATGAGGCAGAAAGCTTATATTTGCTTTTACGCAAAAGCCACTAATTTTATAATAGAAATATTTATAGTATGCAATATAAAAATATTATTCTAAATGCAAGGCCTATAATAGAAATGCCGCAGATGTATAATTTAAAGTTATTGATTTTAGATGGAAAAATTCAGTCAAAACATTCATTCGATTTATAAGGATTATGGAAGTTATATTTTTAAGATTATTAATACAGCATATGAGAGAAAAGAAACAGCTTACTTCAATAGTTTATTTAAACTACGAATGGTTATTCCCCTCGCTTATTTAGATGATATCATCGATGACTACAATGTTTAGTTGATGAGAATGTTTAGGTTACGAGCACGAACGCCACGAGACACTCAAGGGCCGACTGTCGCCTTCTCACGCTAATACGAAGGTGCGAAGAGACATCGACTCTTCGTTCGTGGGAAACCGCATTCGTAATTCGTTTAAAAGAAATGAAAACAGGATTTTTTTAAAATATGTATTTTTTTATTTGAATTTTGATTTAGTGAGCGCGACATTACACCATCACCAAATTTCTGACTTTTTGAGGACAAAAAATATTCTTGACCCGATTTAAATAGGTTTTCGACAACATCACAGCACTCAGACAGCACTTCTGAAACTCACCGAAGACATCAGAACAGGAATTAATAGCAAAAAGAAACTGTTGACTATTTTATTATTATTCGATTTCAGCAAAGCATTCGACACTATTTCACATTCAAAGCTGCTGCGTAAGCTGTTGCGCATGGGTTTCTCTAGGAGCGCTCTCCTATGGCTTATGTCATACATTACAAGTCGTAGACAAAAAGTCATTACTGATATAAATGGAGTATCAGATTGGCTAAGCACCAATGTCGGCGTGCCACAGGACTCGGTCCTGGGTCCCTTGATCTTCAGCTTATTCATTAACGACTTAAAAGACGTACTTAATTTAAGCAACGTTGAACATATACTCTACGCTGACGACCTGCAAACCTATACGCAGGTGACCTTGCAGAATCTTCGTGAGGGTATCAAGCGTATGTCGATAGTAGCGCGGGCAGTGTCAGCAAGACACAGGCGATCATCTTTAGTTCTGATCACAATATCAAGCAGATCCAGAGCCTTAACTTGCAGGGCATTGAGGCGCAGGACGGCGTATTCGTACCCTTTGTTGACGCAGTCACTAACCTCGGCGTGATAATGGACGGAAGACTTACGTGGAAGCCGCAAATAGATGCGGTTAACAAGAAGGAAACAGAACAGAGTATTTTATGGAGTTGCTGCTTTATAAAGCGATTGTTATGAGGCAGTCAACGTATCTTACTGCTCTTTACGAAAAAAATCAAAGAGCTCTCAGTTCTGGGGTCGCGCTCTCATAATGGCCTATATTATTTTAGCGCCCAAGCTGCACGCCTCTGGAACTTATTCCCCTGCAGAGTAAGGTGTCTGCCATCACTATGTAAGTTAAAACGGCGTTAGGTAGGCACCTTAAAGAATTACACGGCGACAAGACTCCATAAGTGATTAATCATAGGCCTGCGACTCACGTCAAACCGATTGTGATTGTATTTCGTTAAATTCTTTGTAGTCTTTATTTATTTTAAGTCTTAAGTATGAACTGTGAGTGTAATTATAGTGTGAATGATTGTTTGAACGCACGAAGAGTGTATGGCGTTTTATATTTCGACGCGATAGATACATGTGCAATATAAATGTGTATGCCTATATATTACTGTTATCTATTTATTTATATATTATTAAGTTGACCAAACAATATGTGATAGCACTGACTACATTATGATATGGTAGAATATAAATTGACGACCTGTGATAGCGATCTGAACTTTTAAACTGTAATGACTGATAATGTGATAACCAATTTTAATCAAACGTACATACACCTGTAAATGTTTGCCATAGTGACGAATAAAAACTCTACTGACTTGACTTTTTACGAGAAAATAATACTTTGGACCCGATGCAGACTGGTTTTAGACAGAATCACAGTACACAGACAGCACTACTGAAACTGACGGAAGACATAAGATCAGGCATTAACAACAACAAAAAACTATTGACTATTTTGTTAATGTTTGATTTTAGCAAAGCATTCGACACCATCTCACACACTAAACTGCTGAGTAAGCTGATGCGCATGGGATTCTCCAGAAGTGTTCTCCTGTGGCTTAAGTCATATATTATGGGGAGACGACAGAAAGTCGTCACAATCACAAATGGGGATTCAGGTTTGCTAACCACCAATCTTGGCGTTCCACAGGGCTTAGTCCTGGGACCCCTGCTTTTCAGCCTGTACATAAACGACTTACAAGACGCACTCGACTTAGATGGTGTTGAACACATACTTTACGCTGACGACTTGCAAACCTACATACAAGTGACCCTGAAGGGTCTTCGTGATGGTATCAGTCGCATGTCGGCTGTAGCACAAGCAGTGTCGAACTGGGCAACGTCAGCTGGCCTGCGCCTCAATGTCGGCAAGACAAAGGCGATCATTTTTGGATCTGATCACAACATCAAACAGGTTCAGAACCTTGACTTGCCAGGCATTGAGATACAGACCGGCGTACACGTTCCCTTTGACGATACAGTCACCAACCTCGGCGTGGTGATGGACGGAAGGTTGACATGGAAGCCGCAACTGAATGCGGTCAGTAGAAAAGTAAATAGAGCTCTGTATAGCTTAAAACTTTTCCGTTCAAGCACCACAGAGATACTGAGGAAGCAGCTGGCATGTGCACTGGTACTACCTCACTTAGACTATTGCTCAGTGGTTCTGCTTGATGTGTCAGGGGAGCTCCAGACACGACTACAACGTCTACAGAATGCATGTGTGAGATACATATGTGGTGTTAGGCGAGATGAGCATATCACCGCCTACAGGAAAAAACTGGACTGGTTAGATCTGAAGGTGAGGAGGGAGTATTTTATGGGGCTGCTGCTTTACAAAGCGGTTGTGATGCGGCAGCCACCGTATCTTACTGCCCTCTTTGAAAAAAACCAGGCCAGGACTTCAAGTAGTGGTGGTATAAAAGAGCTCTCGGTTCCGGGGTCGCGCACCGATAAGGGCCTTTTCTCATTTAGAGTTCAAGGTGCGCACCTCTGGAATTCGCTCCCGAGCAGTGTGAGGTGCCTGCCATCTTTTTGTAAATTTAAAACGGCGTTTAGCAGGCACCTTAAGCAATTACATGGTGAAGAGAATGTACAGAGGTGACTCGAATATTTATTTAAGCTATTTATTTATTTGAATTATTTATTTATTTAATTTATTTATTTATTTAAATTTATTTATTTATTTATTTATTTAATTTAATTATTTATCTGGTTTATTTATTTATTCGACGTATTTATTTATTAATTTATTTATTTATTTATTAATTTATTTATTTATTTATTAAATATGTTTAGTGTTAGGTGTGAATGTATTTATTAGCGTGATTGTTAAAGTGTCATGAATGAGTATGTTTTAAATTTTGACGTGATAGTATACGCAAAAATTTAGCAATGTATGTGTATGTATTCTTTTATTTTTATATGTTATCTCTATTGTATTTATTTTTTTTTTCTATGTATTATTTTTTGACGAAGCGTGTTTCTGTGATATCTGACTGTGACTAGTTCATTACATTTAAATTTTAAAAACTGACGAACTGATAAAGCGAATTATTATTTTAATAAGAAATGCAATAAGTGAAAGTTAAGATAACAAATATATTAAATCGACTGATATTTTAATTATAACTACATGTACATGAAATTGTAAGATTTTGTCTTTTGACGAATAAAAAGTATATCTATCTATCTATCTATCATCCTCTTCCTCTTCCTCTCTCTCTCTCTCTCTCTCTCTCTCTCTCTCTCTCTCTCTCTCTCTCTCTCTCTCTCTTTCAATCAATAAACAAATCAATCTCTCTGATGAGGTACTGAGTGCTGGCAATCGTTTGATGACCTTTTCTAGTCGACACAATGTCATTGACGTTGCCATAAAAACACAAACTTTTAAACCACTAAAATTATTCACTTTTACATTTAGAGACTATAAATCCATTTATCAAATTCAGTTGTTTTCCGTACTTCAGAACAGACATTTGTGCCCTCCATTGATACAGTGATGAACCTCGGCGTTGTTATGGATTCAAACCTGACATGGACAAAGCACGTAGATACGTCACCAAGCGCGTTAATCGCCCTCTTTATGGGTTAAAATTGTTGTGATCCTGAACCATCGAGGCTCTGCGTAAGCAGCTTGCAAGTGCATTGATTATCCCTTACCTCGACTACTGCTCAGTTGTCTACCTTCATGTGTCCCAGAAACTGTAGACTAAACTACACCGACTGCAGAATTGGGGTATGAGGTACATTTGCGACGTCAGGTGAGACGAATGACCCCTTATAAGACAGCGATGCTTAGGTATATACTCTTATAAAGCAGCAAGATAAACTGTTCTAAATCTGCTTATGTCCTGTATGTCTTTATTTGTTATTTTATTTTACTTAACTGTAGAGTATCCCTGTATTTATTAGCATATGTGCGCGTGTAAATGTTTAAACTTATTGCAGTGCGAGTGACAAAATTGTGTTATATGACGAATTTTATTAAATGATAAGTTATGATGTTATATTTCTGATGAGCATAGTTCTTGCAATCATGTGATACTTTTATTAGTGTGCATGTTAGAGCGATGAATGTGAATGATTTTAAGGATTTTAATAATGATACGATATGTATTTGCGACTTAATGTACTAGATAGCTGTGACATTATGCACCTGACGAAGTGAAATTTTACGATATTTGTGATATATTTATGTAATTGACTGTACACTATATTTTCAAGAGAAAAGAGAAATAAAAAAAACAAAATTATACTTACCTTCTATAGTGATGTAGCAGATTACGTTCGATGGTTTGCAAACTGTCAGTAAATGCATCAACGCGCAAATCGCCCGCAGGAACACACGAAAAACATTGACGCATGTGCTGTTTCCCTCAAGAAGTTCATCCGCGACATTCTTTAGCAACGATTGTCAGTGGAGGTAAGGAGAAAAATTTTTATATACAATGAGCTGTAAAATTGGTCAACGAGAAATCGGTGAACGAGTTACTTTACCGTACCATTAAACAGAATTTACCGAGTGACTTTAGCGAAAGCAATTTTAACAATTGTATTTGAACAAATGTTAGCTTTTCATTTAATTTTTATTGGTGAAAAAATTCGTAAATACATGTTTTATAATTAATATGAAATAATTTTATTGCATTAGTTTAAAAATATATTTATTTTAAATTTCTGTAAAAATCTTTCACAGCTGATTAAGGGCGGATGACACGCTCGCGAAAAGCGAGCGACCGCCGTAATACACGCGGAAACAGCGTATTGATCGCGTGTGCAACCATGCCGCATGCAGGGGCCCACCCGCAATGATTATCTTTTACAAAACTATTTTTTTTTCTCTTTCATGCATGTCTATTGAAGCTACAGAAATATATCAAATTTAAAACTGTCACGTTCGATGCTCAGTGAGTGCGTAACTTTTAACGTTAGTACATCAAGTTTTTGAAAGAGAGTGAAAGAGAGAGAGAGAGGGAGAGAGGGAGAGAGAGAGAGAGAGAGAGAAAGATTTTTAGATTTATTTGTTTATTTCCACCCTGGGACTGAAATTGTCCCATAGGGCATAAAGCACAATATATACATTAGGAATATACAATATGTAGTAATATAATAATATAATATGTAACATGATCGGTACGCTCGCAATAATAGTGTTTAACAATAGTATGTACAGGTTCGAACAATATTCGGTGTATAAAATAAAATATAAATAAAAAATATAAATAAAATAAGACATAACGTAATCTGAACGGCTCTTTGGCCGCAAAATATGACGCAATAACAATATAAAAATATAGATATATAAGTATAATTAAAGCTAAAATTAAAATTAAAATTAAAGCAGCAATATGTACGTAGCATTAAAGCTACTAGGAACCTTTATATTTAGAATTTTTGAGTTTACTTGTGTGCGAGATCAGACTGAACATGACAACTGTTGAGGTAACTTAGTAATAAGGATTTGATGGTTTGGAGAGAGGTTATTTTGGGAGGCAGGGAGGTAATGCATTCTGGTTGGCTGTTCCAAAAATATGAGGCGGCTATTACGAAGAAATTGGCATATAAGGAAGTTTTGAAGTTACGGATGAGGAGGGGTTCAGTGTGGAGTCGAGCTGATCTACGCACATCACTATCTGCCGTGAGTATGAAGTTAGACTTCAAATAATCTGGACAACCAGTCTTAAGTACAGTAAACGTCAGCGCACCCATGAATTACTCTCTTCGGGCCTTCATCGTGAGCCACCCTAGCCGTTTGCGATAGGGGGTAACATGAGCCATCCAGGGAATGGTACCAAAAACAAAGCGGGTGCATGCATTCTGCGCCCGCTGAAGCTTCAGGTTCTGTTCACCAGTTAGGTCATGGTAGACAAGGCAGGCATAATCAAAGTGAGGGAGGATAAGTGAGTGCACAAGTGATTTACGGACACCAAATGAAAGAGCACGTTGATGAGGGCGTAGCTGTCTGAGGGTGCGAAACACTTGCTGACAGATGTGTCCATTGCAAGAGGCCCATTTGGCAATCGCAGCGCAATCCTCAGATACCTTGTTAATGGTGTCAATGAGATCATGGCGTTTGCAGCTTCTGTAAATTTGAGTGTCATCAGCGTAGATCATATATCTCGTGAATTTCAGTACCATGGGGAGATCATTGATAAAGATGGCGAACAATAGTGGGCCTAGGACGGAGCCCTGCGGAACGCCAGCCCAAGTATCAATCCAGTCC
This sequence comes from Gastracanthus pulcherrimus, assembly GCA_949152435.1. Lineage (NCBI taxonomy): Eukaryota > Metazoa > Arthropoda > Insecta > Hymenoptera > Pteromalidae > Gastracanthus > Gastracanthus pulcherrimus. The sequence continues at coordinate 88,834,520 of OX424574.1, forward strand.
GATATGCGGCCACCTTCATCAATAACAGCCTGGCATCTATCAGCAAGATAAGAAATGAACCACTGTATGGAGTGATCACTGATTCTAAATGATCGAAGTTTATGAATTAACATGTGATGGGGAATCGTATCAAACGCCTTGGAAAAATCAAATAAGACTAAGATTGTGAAACCAGAGCTATCCATTTCGAATCTTATGTCATCAAGAACGCCGAGCAGAGCCGTCTGAGTACTGTGACCTGCTCTTAAGCCAGCTTGCCTTGGGATGAAAAGGTTGTGTTTCTCAATGTGACACAGAAGTTGCTTTGATAGAATCTTCTCTAACAACTTAGAGCACTCAGACAACCTAGCAATGGGTCGTAGCTCAGATATGTCGGATGGAGCTGGTACTTTGGGGTTAGGAGTAATAAGAGTCTGATTCCAAAGCGCTGGATAAGATACATTGGTGACTGATAGATTGAAAATTGTGGTGAGTGTTTCGAGAATGGTGGGACATGATGGTGAAATATGTTTAATAGTGATTGCATCAAGCCCGTAAGTCTTGGACTTGGCTGAGGCAAGTGCTTCAGAGATATCACTGGAGGTGATGTTAGAGAAAGTTAGTAAATGTATATGAGACGGAGCTGAGGGGAGGGGTGGTAGTGGGAGTGCAGGAGATGATCTAGATGCGTTAGCGATGGATGCAAAATGATTATTGATATCATTGTGTGAAAAGAGCGAAAAAGGCGAGGTTGATCGAGAGGATGTTATGCCTAGCCTGTTGAGAGAACTCCATAGACGATTTGAGCGTTGTGCTCTGGCTATTTCATTAGCATAATAAGTGTTTTTTGAATTTCGAAGCTTTTGTAGGACCCTTGCACGCAGAGCTCGATATTCAGTAAGTTGCTGTCCCCTGTCACGTGCTCTCTTATAAGCTCTATCGCATTCTTTCATGGCGGAGCGGATATCAGATGAGACCCATGGTTTTCGGCGATTACATATATTAACGGAACGAAAAGGTGCAAATTTATTAAGGGAGCATTGTTAAATCGAGTGATTAATTGATTAATATTATTGTGTTGTTTACCATCATTCAAATTATTGGATAAATCAGCGAGATACTGAGTTCTGTTGAGACCACGGAGATCACGAGTTTTAATTTGACGAGAAATATTGCGCATAATACTAAAAGGTATAGTCAATTCTATACTGTCGTGCCCATAGGTAAACGGAGCATCTGATTTGCTATATCTTATAACCGCTGAAGGCGAATGTACAATAAATAGGTCGAGCCATGTGTGAGATTGAAGACGTAGTGCGTTGATCGTATGGTGAGTTGGCCCAGAAGGAACAAGGTACAGAGCATTCGATCGAATGATGTCATACATGTATTTGGCTTCGTATGACGCAGTAGATAACATGTTCACATTGAAATCACCCGTGATAACTATACTGTCGTAACGTGTGAAAAAAGCTGAGAGTTTGTGAAAAAATTCGTGCGGCATTGCTGTTTTTGGTGGCCTATAAACTACTGAAAATAAGAGTGATTTGGAATCATGGGTGATTTCCATTATAATATACTCAGGGACGCTGTCATGACAGAGCATTCGATCGAATGATGTCATACATGTATTTGGCTTCGTATGACGCAGTAGATAACATGTTCACATTGAAATCACCCGTGATAACTATACTGTCGTAACGTGTGAAAAAAGCTGAGAGTTTGTGAAAAAATTCGTGCGGCATTGCTGTTTTTGGTGGCCTATAAACTACTGAAAATAAGAGTGATTTGCAATCATGGGTGATTTCCATTATAATATACTCAGGGACGCTGTCATCACGGACATCGGACGTCGTAAGAGTCTTAAACTTAAAGTTGTTGTTAATGTATATAGCGATTCCTCCACCTGCACGTCTTACGCGGTCGTGCCGAATCAGGGCATACCCGTCAATGGCCACAGATAAGTCTTTGTCCTCACTAGACAGTTTTGATTCTGTGATGCCTACTATATATTTGGGGTGAAGGTCAAGATATACTTCTACTTCCTCGAAATGGGTTGTAAGACCATTGACGTTAGCATGCATGATTTCGACACCACCGAGTAGGACAGGGAGTGGGGAGTGTACCGTATTCGTATTAACCGATCTTAATTCTAAGAATTGTCGCTCGCGTTGGCACCTGTCGGAAAATGCGGTGAGACATTAGCACCTGACAGATCAAACATCTCAATAAGATCGCCGGACAAATTATTTAAGACCTGAGGGGCCCGTTTGCTAGCTTCTATTATCGGCTGGCAAGCTAGTAAGTCATAATCACTATTGATCGGAATAACAGAAGATGCATTATCTTTGCACATATGTACCACCAAGTTGATAACTCTGGGTCGTTTGTACCCTAGTTTACTAAATTGCGATCTGGCTTTTAATAAAAGATTATATACATGCCTAGGGTACAAAGTTCGCAGAAATATCAACGAGGTGGAAGCGTGACCAAACACCATAGCTGCTGTGAATGATTTTAAATTAAGCCGCGTGAAAACTGCGTGGTCACGAATATGAGCAGATTTAAATTTCACTACTACGCTACGAAAATTTCTGGAACGTGATGATAATGAATTACCATTATGCGGATGCGTATTGGACTCTTGAGACCGAAAAACAGGAGCTGGTTGTTGTCGAGTGTCCGATAATGTGGCCGAAGTCCGCGGAAAATCCTCCGCTGATAAAATATCCCCAACAAGATTGGACAAATTCAAGGCTCCCAGAACCTTTATGGCAATCTGGTGCGGGATCAGCAAAATGTCAAGTGGGATACCGGAGATGATAAGTTCCGCAGAATCAAAAGTATCTGCAGGCGCTGGGATTGCAGTGGTATTACCCAGCGAAGATCTGTTGGCAAGTGCTTCAACTTTCTGGTTCAACTTTTGGAGTTGTGCATTTTACGACTCAGCTGTTTGGACATATTTTTGTATCTGTGATTGATGGTCTTCGAGTCTTGTGTTAATCGCAGTCAAGTCATGTAGCCTTTCTTCAATCAGGTTTCCTTGTCTCGTGCAAAATGGTTCGAACTGTTTTTGTTGCGTTTCTTTTAATGCATTAAATTCTGCAGAAATCAGTTGCGTCTGCTGCAGCATAAGTTGCTTCATCATATTTAGCATATCATCAGCATTCTCGGATTTTTCGATTTGTTTGGCACTCAACGCAGTCGCTGTAGAGTAAGCCAGTAGTCCAAGCGCAGACAAATTCGTGGTAGAGCTAGCGGTAATCGACTTTTGCTGTAGTAACAGTGGGGGAACATACTGTTCTCCATTTGGTATTGCGAACGATGTGGAGCGAGAGAGAGATGGAGATAGAGACGGAGATAGATATGAAGACGTGCCTGCGGCAGCCGTAGTGTTGTCGAGTCCAGCTGCGGTGGAGAGGGGAGAGGCGTTGGTGAGTGCGTCTGCTAGTGTGTAGGTAGGATAGGCATGAGAGCCGCCGGCCGCGTAGCTGTCTGTTGTTATTGTTGTGTCTGTATGCTCTACTGAGGAGACACCGGCTGCTTTATTACCAGCTGATAGCGACAAATGATGCTGCATAGAGCGATGCGGATTCGCATTATTATTTGTCAAGAGCGAATCCAAAAGTGCCGGGGCGTTTGTGCACTTGTTTAGGCGGAGATTTCTGAGGTCGTCCGTACCGTCGGAATAAGTAGCAGATAGTTTGCTTGGCGAAAGAGAAGTGTCTGCTATACGCTTTCGGCTATCAACACAACACGTCAGAGAGCCATCTCTGTTAAACCACACTTCGCGTACACAGTTTCTGTGATAAAGAACTGCACATTTGTTGCACTGGGATGCTTCCAGATCGCCACGAGTTACGTAGGAAGAGCAGAAACCACATTTTTTAAGCCGAGCAGACATGTTAGAGACCGGTTGAAAACAAAACGAAACGTAAGGCGCAGCAGTCAAATGTATGTGAAGACCAGTCCTTACGCGTGCGCAGAAAAGCAGAGAGGCAAGACGACAAACAGCCTGATAAATGGACAAACCTCAAATTTCTTGTGTTAAAGAATGTATAATCTTTGAGTATGACAAAGATATTGCTGCCTTCGAACACACGAAATGAAAGTCAGCAAAGTGAGCCTTCACGTGACCAATTTATGTGTTTATGCCGTGTTTGAAATAAAACTTAATACAGTTTAAAGACGCAGCGCTATTAGAAGCGACTTCTCAACTCAAAAGACAGAAAGAGAGAGAGAGAGAGAGAGAGAGAGAGAGAGAGAAATAGCGCGCGAACCTACGCGCGAATTTGCCACCGTTGAACTTAAAAGAAGCGTTGCACTCTATAGCGTTAAGATATCTGGCGATGAATTTTCTCGACTCGACGAGGAAATGAGAGGAGATTTAAATTCTCAAGACTATCCAGATGATGCACAAAAATGGAAAGATTTGTTTAGATTACTTTACAATGTGCCCACGATCGATACTGTGTGAGAAATTCATTTAGTTGATGTGCAAGAGGTTAAACTCACGTAACAATGGTCACTGCTATTTACCAACGATATATTTACAATATTTGCATGGATTCAACCTGCGGAAAACAAGAGCGGTTCAAGCGTTGTATTACGTGGGGGAAACAGGAGAAAGTGTGCTACTCGCGCTATTTGCACGTGCCACTCAAGGCACGTGATTCTTTGGTGGTTGGGGTGTACTGGGGAGAGAATGAGAAAAACGATAGTTCGATTGATGGTTCTTTTATTCGGCTGATCCTACAGAGAGAAGGTGTGCGCGCGATTGCCCTGCTCAAGCCAAACTGACGCAGGACGCGCATAGCCCGTACTGCCTCAGCGTTTTGGCTTTCTCACGCCTCGCTATCTCGTGGACACAGGACACCTGTGTCCGCGAGCACGGACGCTGGAATACGTCCGTGACATGTTCGTGGATCACCCGTCGGCGCCACGGCGACGCAAAATGTTTTCATAGAAAACAGTTATGTGGAATCATATGAAAACATGTGATGATGAGAAGCTCGAAATTTCCAGGTTAAAATTTAAGTAAACAAATTTGTTGAATTTATTTATTTTAATAAATAAATTCAAGTGGATTTTGAATAAAATACAATTTGCTAAATTATTAAAATTAAATAAATACATTAAAATGAAAATTTGAATGATAGATTTGTTGAATCTATTTGATTTAAAAAAAAAATTCAAGTAATTTTCGAATAAAATGTAACTTGCTAAATTATGAAGTAAAAATAAATAAATTAAAATTAAAATTTGAATAATAATTTCGTTAAATTTTATTTATTATGATAAATAAATTCAAGTAAATTTCGAATAAAATACAACTTTCTAAATTATAAATATAAACCTTCAGATTTCGAATTTAAGTTTGAGATTTGGATAAAACGAGACTCTACAAATTTATCAAAGCCAGCTACAAGGTACTAGTCAGTACTAAACCTAAATTAAATTAAAATATATATATGCAAAAGTTCTATGAGCCCATGTGAATCCACGTGTAACATGCAATTCATAGTTGAAAGGTAAGAAGTTGAAAATTATTAAAATATTAAAATTTATGTTGAAATGCTCAATAGAGCAAGACTTAAGCGCTAGTTAGAATCGCGTTTAAATATGCATACAAATATGTTTGAGATTATACGTAGTTGAAAGTACAAAATTCTGACGTAAAAAATTGAAAATTAAAATTGATGACAATTTGTCAATTTGAAATTTACATTAAACACTTAAACTTAATTATCGACGGGCGTTGTACGTGTGCCGTTGTTTCAGTGTCTTCTTAAGTGTATACAAAGGACATGTGTCTCTCTCTCTTATTACCAGATATATGATAAAATTATTCTAAAAGCGTGCTCACACTTGAAGTGAGGTATTATTGAGCAGTTATAAAGTAAAAGTTATATCTAGAATGTGCACTGTAATATCAGTGTTACTTGTCATTATTATGATACAAATGAAATGTCATTGCCGCGGTGCAATTTAGAGGCTGTTTGCCATCTCAGCTGCCTGGTCGGGGGCAGGGGCGGTGATTGAAACCTTTCTTCGCAGCTCTGCTGCAGCTTGATGTCGTCCGTCGGTGGGACAGCGGAGATAATCTCCACGCTCTTTTGCAGTTTCGTTGACGCGCTACCTTCTCGCACCTCTGCTGTAACTAAGCAGGTAACAGCGCGTTCCTGGGTTCTACCGCTACCGTTATCGGTCGCTCGGTATAGCACAGCCTCGGCGTGTCTGTGGCTCGTTCGGGCGGGTGCAATCTCGCAATCTCGAACGTTTGCATCCGAATTGCACCTGGCTCCTCTGGATCCGCTGTATCTGAATCTTTTCTACATCGATTAGAGCAACGGGACCCCACGGAAAAGATGTATACACATATTAACAGTGCTATCGCGATAAAACCTATTGTTGCGTATGAGAAGGTCATGGCTGTACTCTGCACTGAGCCGACTCTATCGGCCAGCGACCTATACTCAGCCAGGGCCTTCGCTTTCTGCAAGATTTCGCCGAAGCTCGTTTCGGATTTTAAAGATTCGTTGTGAATGACGTGTAGGTTCCTTGCTTTTTTATTCATGTCTTCGTTAATTGCACTATCTATGAAGCTGGATAAATTCTGAACGCTCGAAAAACTGACCAAGATTGTGTGTACGTCTAGATTTATCCTCGCGAATGCTATCTCTGATGACAGCATTCTAAATTCTCCCGCTGCCGAGATCCTCCCATTACTCGTGTACGCTGTGCATCCCGGTTTTAACCTCAGTATACCTATGCCATTAATTTCATATGTACTTTGCACTGCCCTGTGACATTGTACAAAGATAATTTCCGCACTAGAAGTTGAAAAAACCCATGAATTGGTTTCGTGCAAGCGCATCCAATATGTATCATTCAGCTGCGTGATCTTTATATTGCAATCCGCAATGTTTAATGACTTGTCATCTACCGAGAATTTGATCTCGCACGGGGCGTTTTTTTTAATTCCCCTAACGGGCTCTGTGTTTTTACACACGTGCAGATTGTCAAGTATCTTGCATTTACTTAAATTTTCTGCCGAAATTGGCATATACGCTTTGTTATCTAAGCTGATCACGAATAGTGCGACTAATCGGAATTTCAGATGCCTTATACAAGACGAAGTCCTGCAATTCTAGTGAAGGTATAGATAAGTTGTATACCAATTAAAAGTTTGAAAAAAGTATCGAAAGATCTGATACTCTGGCAATTTTCAAGATTGACGTGGGCTTATCAGTCACCGAAAATCACGCTTCGACGACCGTGCCTTTTGCCAGCGACGCGGAATTTTTTATTAAGCTCGGTGGCATGAAACGCGGATGTACAATGCCTTGGGATGCAAACAAGACTACATCCGTGATGATTTCTGTTTCTAGCTTGTGTTGCAAAATGCCTTCATTTAGCATTTCTACGGCCAAGTTCATCATAATTACTTGCCTATTATAGTCTTGAGAAGTAGAGATATTTTTCATTAAAATTTCTAGATTCGACATCTTACTATCCGTAATGTCGAATCACGCACATGTTAATTCCGTTAGATTGGCCAGCTATTTGGCCGTTTATATGGTGTTGTTTGAGCCACTCTTGTAATAATCTGCTGCGATTTTACTGTATGTCTTATTTATTCCCCTATGCGCTCATATGGCCGCTTCATGATACTCCTTGAGTAATTTATAGCGATCCTGTACTGGGGGAATTGGCAAGTTGTTTAAGAATAAAACGGCTGTTATGGGTAGTTCCTCAAATACGGTGTCAAATAGATCAACAAAAGATGCCCATTCCGATAAGGTGAGAATGGCCAGGTCTCTTGCTATGCCAAAGGAGACAATATTATTTAAGCATAGATGATTTTTTAGGTTTCTCAAGCATTTCGCGAGGATAGATTTTAGTGGCCTCTCGTCCAAATAACTTTTTACAAATAGTCCAATCACATTTACATCCCTGCATTTGGTAGCATAAATGTTACCAACCTCATGCTTGGACTTCGTAATATCAGAGGCTTTGATATATTGCCTCTCGGTCAGCGCCTCCAGCATTTCAGTATTGAGAAGACCGTCTGCTACTAGCAAGCACACTATGTTTTCTCTATGGTGAAATGGGTGCCCACTGACTGATTTCAAATGAGTAAAAAGGAGCGGTTCTTGCCCGTCGGAGAGAGCCCAGGGTGGTTCTTAACACGGAGGCCTTGCGTTCCTTACCAGGCTTTTATCAAGAGCATTAGTGTACGCGCGCTCTAATTTGCCTGTCCCGCACGCTCGCCACCTCTGTTTGCACCGTAGCATTGCTGTGCCTGCTGTCGACGGAGGAGGAAGAGGGGTCGCTTGCGCTCTGGCCTGACCTCAAGCCTTTCCTAGCTTCGTTAAGCGGCGGCGAGCCATCTCCCGATTGCCCATCCGCATACGGCTTCTCAGCTGGAGCGACTACTTGGCTTACCGGCACTGCTTGCCTTTTTTCTTTCCGTGTCACTGCTACCTCCTGAGTCAAGACCCTGTGCTCCGTCTTTATTTAAGACGGACTCACTCTATACATAGGGAGTATAATGCCTGCCAAACAAATGAAAGTAAATATCGCTTTCTGACGTATTTACAATCACGTGGCAGAAATCTATACCCCCTGTTTCCAATTCATGATGTACGCATATATTTTGCTGGAACTCTTGTGCAAAAATATTTTGTCTTGGATGGTAGGATTTTCTTCACCTAAACTGTGTCGCTACACGTCGGGAAAGCCGGAGAATTCAAGAAACGCTGGCGCAGCTCTGTTGCCGTCATATTCAGTTTCAGCAGCTTAATAAGCGAAAAGAATAAGCAGTTTTCCGGCGGATCTGCGGGGATATCAGTGTCATGAACCAAGTCTGCGTGCAGATTTGCGCATCACTCTCTTGCTTCATTCGCAAGAAGATCCCCTTTGTATGACGACACCGAGGATTTTAAATCCTTTGTTATTGTCTCTACCCGATCAGTATTGCAAATCAAAGTGGTCAGAAACCCCTTGAGCATACGGACCTTCATCAGGAAAAAAATATTTATCCTGGATATCCCCCTTAGTTACATCAATCAAGGACCCATTGAGATTACCAACGCCCCTTGCTGCACCTATTGCGGGGGTATCGACATCCGAAATATGCTTCGATAAATCAAACATCGATACATTCATCGGTTCCTCGAAACCTTTTCGAGGGCCACGGACTGTCGATGCGACACAGCCGGTGGCGGCCTCCTCCTCTTGCCGAGTAGATGCTGCTCGCTCAGCACGCGGTGTTTCGGGTTTTTTCCCGCCAACATCCCTGCGCACAATGTTATTGAAATCTGGGGCAGTGCCAGGTACGGCCTCTGCTTCTCACAGATTAATCTGTATGGCTTTCCTGCTAAAACTTCGCGCTCGACAATATCCACTATTAAACGAGTGCGCAGTTTAGCTGCTAGATCCGGCAGTGCGCATTTCTGAGGCGATGTGGACTCAGTACTACCATGCTGTACATGCGTACACGGAAAGATAATCTCTCCCGACTCTGGAGTCATTTTACTCGCCGCAGATTGGATTGGCGGCAGCGCCTCAAGTGCCTTTGCTTACAGCTCCGGCAAGGCGTCACCTGCTGGCTCGCGTAACGTCGGTCTGGCTTCCGTATGCACTGGCGACGGAGTCTCGGCTGCCCGCTCCTGCAGCTGTGTCGATGCACTGCCCGTTATCTCATGCATGATAACGCTCGTCATAGAGCGTGCTGGCGTCAACACTTGGGCTGCTTGCGGTCTGCGCTCCGTAATCACTTCCAGCGGGGCTGAGTTTTGAGTCTGTACCTCCTTATCCTCCAGCGTGTATTCAAATTCCGGGGGCGGTTTATGCAATGTCTGCTGCTTGAGTGGCATTTCATTTTTGTCCTGCTGCTTGCGTAACTCGGGTAACTTGGCAGCTAGAGTGCTAGCTATTTTCATGCCTTTTCTCAATCCTTCTTCTTGGAGTAAATTAGCCAATTTCTTATCTGTCAAGGGTCATTTGTAATATTCTCCTCGAATGATTCTCCATAGTCCGATATTCCAATCGTCCGCTTCTGTTTTTTACCGCCTTCTCCCTTGATTATAAGCGATCTCTGTTGGTGTGTTTCTCTGTCTGTTTCTAATTTTTTTGCCTAAATCGATTCCTGCAGAATCTGTTGAATGCGAGATTTCTCTTCATTACTCAATTAAAATTTGCCATTGCCAATTTTGTTTAATTGTACATTCAACAACACGCACGCGAGTTACGTGTCATCCTCGTAGTCAAGGAAATAAATGCTGTTGTCATTTGTAAGTTGCGTAAGCCATCGTATGCTCATTCGCGCATTATCCTCGTAACATCATATTTTGCTTGAGATAATAAAAAAATCATCGATTGCGTTGCGCACTGCTAGGAACTCACCTTTAGAGCAGTTTTCGGAGTCCTTTTGGGATATTTTGATCTTTTTATCCCGATTGATGCCTTTCTTTCTGGTTGCTCGAGTAATAAATACTCTGGCCGGGAGTTGATCCAGCTCAGCATCACTGTCGTCTTTCTCTTGCTTATCTGGAAACTCGCAAAGCTCCGCTCTGGGCCTCTCCGGGTTCTCTTCGCCCTCTAGAATGACCGGAATGCGTGAGAGCGCGTCTGCGTTTACGTTTATCGGGCCTTTCCTCTGGACAATATCGAACGCATAGCCCCTCAGTTTAGAAGAGGGGACACAGGATCTATAGTAGATCTGACATATGTTAGCAGCTGTTTAATTGACTCAGTCGACACGTGGATCGTGAGTGAACACTACACCAATAGTGATCACCAGGCCATAATTATGGAGATAGGAAGATCAAAGCAGGGTTCCAGCGCGAGTACAAGGACCAATAGAATCGGTTGGAAAGTGAAAGACTATGATAAGGAGATGTTTCTGTTGGCACTGGAGGAAATACAACTGTTTGGGACAGCGGACAGCAAGGCTAAACAGGTGATGAAAAATATCACCCGAGCCTGCGACGCAGCTATGCCAAGAAGAGTGCCCAACCAAAGACGACCACCAGTATACTGGTGGAATAGTGAGGCGGATAGCGCTCGTAGCGAGTGCCATCGGACTAGGAGACAGGAGCAGCGGGCAAGAAAGAAATACTATAAAACTGGAAGAGGCCAGGAATTAGTAGATGCCTACCACCAGGAAATGAAGGACGCTAAGCGAAAGCTTAAGAAGACAATCCGTACCAATAAGCGACGGTGCCTGAAGGAATTACAGGACGAGGTTAATAAAGACCCCTGGGGTAGACCTTATAAAATAGTAATGAAGAAGATCAAAGGAAGCTACGCACCCCCTCCCAAGTGCCCACAATTATTAGATCGAGTAGTGACTAAACTGTTCCCCACACAACGGGACGAACCGTGTGTTATAGAATCAGAGGCAAACGAAGAAGCTATTCCTCCAGTCACAATGGAGGAACTGCTAAGCGCTTGCAAGAGGGTTGGAAACAACAAGGCTCCAGGCCTGGATGGCATTCCCAATATAGCATTGAAACATGCTATATTCGCCCAACCAGAGATCTTCATAGACTTGTACAACACATGTCTAAAAGAGGGAATATTTCCCGCCGACTGGAAGAGACAACGACTTGTGCTACTACCAAAGGGAAAGAAGCCACCTGAGGACGCTTCATCATACAGACCGCTCTGCATGCTGGACACCTCAGGCAAGATTCTGGAACGCATAATTTGCGTCAGAATGGATCAGGCAATAGAAGAAAAAGGGGGACTTGCGGAACACCAATACGGCTTTCGGAGGAAACGATCAACTCTAGACGCAGTGAACATAGTGATTGACACTGCGCGCGCAGCGATAGAGGGAAAGAGATGGAAAGGAGGAGCAAAGGAGTATTGCGCTGTCGTCACTCTGGACGTCAAAAATGCATTCAACTCGGCCAAATGGACCAAAATACACGAGGCATTTCGTAAACAAGAAGTGCCTTTATATATAAGAAGGATGATGTCCGACTACTTGAAGGACAGAATCTTATTATATGACACTGACAATGGCACCAAGACCTATGAAGTAACAGGAGGAGTACCCCAGGGATCAGTGCTTGGTTCACCGACTTGGAACAGCTTGTACGATGGGGTACTAAGGCTACAGTTACCCAAAGGGGCGACAGTGATAGGATTCGCTGATGACATAGCACTAGTCGTGGTAGCGAAAAGCATAGAAGATATAACAGAGATAGCTGACGAGGCTATTCGTATAATACGCGAATGGCTGACAGAGACAGGACTGGAATTGGCCAGTCATAAAACCGAAGTTCTTCTTATTTCTAGTAGGAAGAAAATGGAGAAAATAACGCTAATAGTGGATGGACACAAGATTGTTTCTCAACCAACCATTAAGTACCTGGGCATTACCATTGATGCAAGACTTACATTTAAGCAGCATCTTGAAACAGTGAGTGATAAAGCAGCAAAAGTTGGCGCTGCTTTATCTCGATTGATGCCAAATGTAGGAGGGCCAACGCAAGGTAGAAGGTTGCTCTTAGTCAGTGTAATCACATCGATTATGTTGTACGGGGCTCCTATATGGGCAGATGCCATGTTAGTGAAAACGTACGCAAACAAGCTGTCGACTGTATACAGACGAAGTGCACTTAGGGTCGCGTCTGCTTATCGTACGGTATCAGATGAGGCTGCCTGTATTATAGCAGGCATGCCGCCTATTGACCTCCTAGCAATGGAGAGAAAGAATGTCTTCGAGACAAAGCGACAACAAAATGACAACACTCAGAAGGACATCTGGGATTCCGCGAAGAAGCAGACACTGACTGAGTGGCAAAAAAGATGGGACTCCAGTGGCAAGGGGCGATGGACACATCGCCTCATACCAAGGATAGAGGGCTGGACCGAAAGAAGACATGGGGAAGTAAATTACTACCTCACACAGTTTTTGACCGGGCACGGATGCTTCCGGGCGTACCTGCACCGATTCAAATTAGAAGACCGTCCAAACTGCCCAGTGTGTATGGACGCTGACGAGGATGCGGAGCATGTCTTCTGTGACTGCTCACGATACCAACAGGAAAGAGAAGAACTTGAGAGCTATCTCCAGACCAGAGTAACACCTGAGTCGATTATGGAGGCTATGCTGACTTCGGAGGATGGATGGTGCACAGTAAACAACTATGCAGCAGATATACTTAAGAAGGTCAGAAAAGACGAAGAAGGAAGAAGAAAAAGACGAGAGATGCTGAATGAAGCTGGCGACCGGACGATGCGGTAAGAAGTAGAAGGCACACAACACGGAAGACTACTAATGACGGTAATGGGAGAACCAGTGATGCCGACCACATTCACAGAAGAGGGCAGGAGCCCAATGACCCCCGCGAAGCATTGCTTGGCGGTAGTACCGCGGGGAGGTCAACTCAGAAGAAAGGGCACGGTTCACTTTACTAAGGGTCAAAAAGTGAACGGAGGGGATCCGGTTGCGGTGGGGCGTAAAAACCCTGGCGTATACTGGAAGGTTTAGTGAGTGCGAGTCTCACACACGGTGGTACTTCACTATATCATGTCATGGTCCATAATGGATTTGCCTTAAACCTCTCTCTCTATAAGAAAAAAAAAAAAAAAAAAAAAAAGCCCCTCAGTGCCGCCTTTAATCTGTTGAATCTGAAGTCAGGTTATTTGGATATATGGAAATGTTTTAAAGCAATATGGTTCGTCACTACTGTGAATTTTCTACCATATAGATAGTGCCTAAATTGCTCTTTTCCAAATACGATCGCAAGCAGCTACTTATCATACGTAATGTAACGGAGCTCGCTTCCTTTGAGCGACCTGAACGCATATGGGCATGCGGCATCTGAACCGATGGTCCCCTGCGATGACACTACTCTGAGGGCTAAGTCCGAACTATCACACGTGAGAATAAACGGCTCAGATTGGTTTGGAGCAGCTAAAACTGGCTCGCTGCAAAGTATCTATTTAATTTTTTCAAAAGCCATACGCTGCTCGTTACCTCACTCGAACTGGACTCCTTTGCGAAGCAGCTTGGACAATGGCAGTGCAAACTTGGGTATGAATTTTCTGTAGTAGCTTATAAACCCGAGCCATTGCTTCACTTTCTTGGCGTTGGTTCCCTCTGGGTACTTTTCCACAGCCTCGAGTTTCTTGGGGTCCGTGCGAGTTTTGCCTCCCCCCACTATGTACCAGAGGACAGCTGCCTAGCGTTTCAGAAACTGACACTTTTTGGGCTCTATAGTGAGGTTTGCATTCATCAGCCTTTTGGCTACTCGTCTGAATCACACGCCGTGTTCCTCAAGATTTTTCGCAAAAATCATAAAATCGTCAAGATATATCTCGACTTCTTCGCCCTGCAGCCCGGCCATGGCCATCCACGTGCATTTAGCGAAAGTATTCATCGCTTCTTTTAACCCCATGCTCATGCGATCAAATTCCCAGTACTGGACTGAGTTTTTTCCCACAGGAGCTGAAAATGCCGTGAAAGGCGCCGATGCAGGGTTCATGGGAATTTGGTGGACACCCTGTTTTAAATCTACCACTGTAATAATGTTCGCGCGAGCTAGTCGCTCAATTACGTCGCTCGTAAAGCGAGTGGCCAACAACTGCCAACAGTAATCTCATTTAATACCCTGAAATCGGTGATTAATCGCCACTTTTTATTGCCGTCTGCATCCGGTTTTTTGGGACAATCCAGAGATTACTGCAAAATGGCGACTTTGAGGATTTTATAGTATCCTGTTTTGTAAGCTTCTGTACCTCTATCTCCATTTGCCCCTTGAGAGCCTATGGATACTTAAAGCGCATAGCTCGCAGAGGCTTACCAGTTGTCAATTTTATTTCGTGTTCAAGCAGACTGTCGCCGGCAGTGGCTCTCTGTCAAGCCCGAACACACCCGCAAATTCAGTAATTAGTTCTTTAATAGGCAGTACTTCTTGTGCATTGCAGCCTTCCATATCTAATAGGCTCATTATCTTATCTACCCTCTTATCACGTAAATCTGGGTTTTCCTCGAGTAGCCGATTTTTTTGTGCGACATCCATGGGTTCGCTCATAACATCCTTTCCCGATAAACGCATTATACTCACGTGCTCAATTGACTCCCTCTCGTCGTCCTCATCAACGAGAAATGTGCCCTTTGCCTCCATGGTTTCACATTCAATCAACTCTAATTGTGGGACCGATAACTTAACCGTTTTCTCCCCAATATTAATGCATGATATCACTTCAGCTGCAGATCTGCATGCATTATCTGCATCTTTTCTGAATGAGGTTACCGATAGCGTTAACGTGGCGATAACACAAAATACCTGTAACCTAGTCATTGTCACACCGGAAACGTCAAGGACGTCGAACTTAAATTCTGGCGATGGAATTTGACTACGCGGGGACGTAGCAAGAGAGGTGGAAGCTGGGGGACTAAGGGCGGGCTTCCTCAATGCAACATCACTTAGTAAGCATATGAGTACGTTCAATCAGTTCCCTGTGACTGCTCGTCCTTTTTATCATATATTCGGCGTGGCTGAGACGCGTTACGGGGATAGCGACGATTTTGGCGCTCAGATCGATGGGTTCTCGTCAATTAGGCAGAACAGGAATAATAAAGGAGGAGGGGTGGTCCTTTATGTACGTAATTCTTATAAAGCAACGGTGCTGTGCTCCTCAACAACTACGCTAGACAAAGGTAAACCAGGTATCCCTGAATATTTGATGTGTAGAATTCAGCAAGGCAACCATCCGCCAATTTTCGTGGCCGTCATATATCGACCTCCAGGGATTTCATTCACTGACGATTCTGACCTAATACAGAACCTGACGACTTATTCGGTAGGGTACGATCACCGGATTGTAATGGGAGATCTGAACGCGAACATGTTATCGACATCTTAGGAAGCGTCGTTTGTTGAAGAGTTAATTTGTGAACTAAACCTTAAATTAGTTGATCATGGCGCGACTCACCTCGTCGGAGAATCTCACAGTTGGATTGATATGATCTTCACTGACGACAATGATGTGGTGCTGGATGCGAACAACATGATGGCGACCTTTCCGAGTAAACATAATATAATTGATGTCACAATCGACATCCAAACTTCAAAGTCCCCTGCTCTCAATCACTTTTCATATGGGGATTTTAAGTCTATTAGACAGGAGGAACTTCTATCCCTCCTTACTGCTTGTGATTGGTCGCCCATCAGTTGCCCAGATGAGAATGTTGATAGTAAGTTAGAACATCTTAGCCACAACATCTTGGCGATCATCGACGAACTTGCCCCTCTGAAACAGTTTACACTGAAGAAGAAATGTCTCCCTCCTTGGGTGGATGTCAAGCTGAAAGAACTCTTTAATCAGCGTAATGCCGTTCGACGGCGCTACAAACGGACTCGGGACATCAAATTGTGGCAGGAGTTCCAGTCTCTCGCAGCTCAAGCAGAACAGCGCTCAGTTGAAATGCGAGACGCTTTTATTCAGAGCAGAATTTGTGATGCTCTGGATAATAACAAAAATATCTGGAAAGAACTTCGGCACCTTGGACTGTTACCAAAGGCTAAAGAGGAGCTGCAGGGTTTCACTCCGGATGAATTAAACATCCACTTTGCTGGGGTCTCTGTCTTTCAAACGGAGCATGACGAAAATCTAGATAACATCTTATTGACGGCCAGCGATGATGGCTTCACTTTTCGTGAAGTAACCTTCTCGGACGTTGTTCTGGCCGTTGTTCATTTCTCGTCACAGGCAAAGGGCGAATACCCGAAAATGCCATCGCAAAGTCTCTTCCGGTTTTGAGCCATCATTTGACTAAGATTTTCAACTCCTCTCTGTCTAGTGGGGTTTTTCCCGGGACCTGGAAGAAGGCTCATCTGGTGCCTCTAAAGAAGACGGTAATTCCATCTGCCGTCTCGGACTTTCGTCCAATAGCCCTGTTGAGTTTACTCTCCAAGGTCTTGGAAATGATCGTCTACGAGCAGATTTCAGAGTTGATTTCATCCAAGAAAATCCTTGATCCACGTCAAACTGGCTTTCGACAACATCATAGTACGCAAACAGCACTACTGAGTCTGTCAGAGGAGATTGGTGATGGTATTAATAGCAATAAACAGCTGCTTACCATACTCCTAATGTTTGATTTCAGTAAGGCGTTCGACACTATTTCGCCCTCTAAATTACTTCGTAAGCTGATCAGAATTGGGTTTTCTGGGTCCATAGTCCTGTGGATCAAGTCATATATTACAGATCGTAATCAGCGAGTGGTTACAAAATCTAATGGGGAATCTGATTGGTGCACAATCAATCTTGGCGTTCCACAGGTCTCGGTTCTTGGGCCCCTTCTGTTCAGCCTTTATATTAATGATCTTGGAGACATACTAGCTGCTTTCAAAAATCCCCAGGGTGTGTTATCGGATGGTATCGAGCATTTGCTTTATGCTGATGATTTACAAACATATACGCAGGTTGCGAGAGATGATCTTCAGATAGACATTGATCGCCTGTAAGCTGTGGTGCGAGCGGTGTCGGCTTGGGCTTCTGAGAATGCCCTTCACCTTAATGTCGGGAAGACTAAAGCTATAATTTTTGGGGCGGATTACAATATTAATAAATTGCAAGAATTGCACCTTCCAGGCATTGAGGTGCAGAATAACGTTTTTATTTCCTTTGCCGATACTGTAACTAACCTCGGTGTTGTTATGGATTCTAAATTAACATTGAAACCGCAAGGGGATGCAGTTAGTCGAAAGGTTAACAGAGCCTTATATGGACTCAGATCTTTTAGATCCTGCACCACTGAAGCGTTACGCAAACAGCTCGCAGGTGCTCTTGTTGTCTCTCACTTAGATTATTGCTCTCTTGTATACCTCGACGTATCAGGTGAGCTACAGACCAGGCTTCAAAGGTTGCAAAACTCCTGTATGAGATATATATGTGGTGTTAGAAAGGATAAGCATGTCTCTCCCTACAGGAGGAAACTGGGCTGGTTGACTGTAGAGATAAGAAGGGAGTATTTTGCGGCGGTAATGCTTTATGAAGCAGTTGTCATGGGACAGCCTACGTACCTCGCGGCTCTTTTTGAACAAAATCAGTCTAGAATCTCAGGTAGGAATCCCAAGGAAATAAAAATTCCAGGGTCGCGTACTGATGTTGGCCTGTACTCCTTCAGAGCCCAAGGTGCTCGCCTCTGGAATTTGCTCCCCCGCGCTATTAGGCATCTTCCGTCTCTAAATAAATTTAAAACGGCAATACGTAGGCATATTATTGAAACCTGCAACGAACGAAGCGTGTTCTGTGATAAAAATGAACTATGTTATACTGTTAAGTAATTATTCAATTAAGGTTCTATATTGTGATAAGAATATTAATATAAACTGTCTATTTATAATAAGCCTATGTAATAAAATCTAACGATGAATCTGTGATATGGATACAAATTTAATTTAATGTATCGAAACTATGTATATATGATGTATATTTTTGACTTGTGCAAAATAAATCTTATTCTATCTATCTGTCTATCTACCCCCCGGAGGACAAAAATGTATTATTAAACAATGATTTACAGGAGAAGAGTTCCAAAAATGACGACGAGAATACACGCAGCCATCTTTTTCTTGAAGCTCGAAAAGTACGGCGTGACTATTCATAATGCTTGAAAAGTGCGCACAAACATTGAAAAATCATGGAAATGAAATGATAAGAAAAATAAATACGACAGTCCGTTACAAACGTCAAAATTTAAAGTAAATCAGTTTATTCGCATAAGTCGTGCAAAATATTTTTTCGAGAAACTGTTTGTTTCTGGCTCGAGCGAGGAAATATTTAAAATTTCGAGCGTTTCTTTGCGACAACGTATATACATCTATCAGATGGAAGACCTAAAAAGAGAAAAATCGACGGTTTCTTTTATGCCGAGGAACTCATACTAGTTGGTAAAAAACGCATAAGTCAACAGTCATATAAAATTGAACGTATCGTTAGTACACGCGGTCGAGGAAAGAAGAAAGAAGTACTTGTCAAGTGGATTGGATATTTCGATAAGTTTAATTCCTGGATATTAGAATCTGATTTGATCACTATATATTAACGACGACAAGTAACTACGATTTTTATTTCGACCTACCAAGCAACAGCAATATTCGCTATTTTTCCGACAATACAACCACATGTTTTACTACACATCTATCGCACGAAATTAGGTTCAGCAACGAGTGGTGTGTACCACACATTACACGCACAGGTAAGCAGACAAACGACAAGTTCTACACTAATCAAGATATATTACAAAAAATTCCATTCCAAAATTGTAATATTCCAAAATATTTGTCAATTTGTCGAGTATGTAAACAAATCAAATATGCTCATGAAAGATCATCAGTGCTTCGTGTCATCGACAAAAGCGCTAGGTCATTACAAGCTAGAGTATATGTAGCTCAGAGCTTAGCTGCGGTCTAACGCATTTCACACAGTTTGATGAAAACATAGGAAAATTACTAGGTTTAGATCCTGGTGTGGTAAGACCGACATTCAGCTGATTATATACAAGTAACCTATACGGATCTCTCCTCAGTGGAATTTGTGCTCGACATCCGACAGTCCAAATTGACAGGTCCGAGACTTGCTTGCTTGGAACGTGCTATACCGGAACACCTCTTTATTTTTCGGATGTGTGGGAGCCGTATACGATTGATGATACACACGCCTCACTTCTACAAATCGAATCGGTCAATAATGCTATTTTAAATTTGGTACTACAGTAGTGAAACATTTTACTCCTATAAAATACATATCACTCATGAAAAATACTTTTCAAAATCTTATAATCCATATAAGAGATGCCATAAGTCAATCAATAGCATTTGAGTACGGAATAGAGAGATAGAAATAATAGAAGCAGGTTAGGTTAGGTGAGATTGGGTTTTTGCCATGATAATTATTAATGAATAAATAAATACATGCTAATAATTAACTAGTAATTGTTATTAATATTAATCGCGAACGTTATATTTATGTTTCAGGGATGACAGTCGACACGACACACATATACAGCAGGCACGCTGTACATATACAGCACATACACTTTCCAACTGCAGCAGCCAACTCAGTATGAAGAGAGAGAATCCCAGCCAAAGCTGATCAGCACCAGGAGGCCTACCAGACGGAGACGTTATATGTGCGCGAACTTTTCTTCTTTGTGTGTTTCAGCAGCGGAAAGTGCACGAGAGAGAGAGAGAGAGAGAGAGAGAGAGAGTGAGAGAGTGAGAGAGAGAGACAGACAGAGAGAGAGATTAAGAGAGAGAGAGATAATCTTTATTTTGTAAATATTACAAAACATGGTTTACATTTAATTCTTATTATAAAATAATATCACGTATAATTTGCATGAAAACGTCACATCGTTAGATTACATAAAATATCACATCATTAATAAACGTCAAATAAGGTTTCACGTACTCGAAGTCAGGTCGACATAAAATATTGCAGACTGTCAGAAATGTAAACATAATTATTATCTAGTCATCAAATCTATCAGTCATACAATTAAAATTACATACATACATTTAACCATTTCTTACTTTATTCATACTAATAATTACTTGCATACTTTTTTAAAGCTGTTGTACTTGTCGCTCAGTGAAACAAATAAATAAATAAATAAATGCATAAATATTAAATAAATATATATGAATAAATAATATGAATGAATGAATGAATGAATGAATGAATGAATGAATGAATGAATGAATGAATGAATGAATGAATGAATGAATGAATGAATGAATGAATGAATGAATGAATGAATGAATGAATGAATGAATGAATGAATGAATGGAAGCAAGCAAGCAAGCAAGCAAGCAAGCAAGCAAGCAAGCAAGCAAGCAAGCAGGCAGGCAGGCAAGCAAGCAAGCAAGCAAGCAAGCAAGCAAGCAAGCAAGCAAGCAAG
This sequence comes from Gastracanthus pulcherrimus, assembly GCA_949152435.1. Taxonomy (NCBI): domain Eukaryota; kingdom Metazoa; phylum Arthropoda; class Insecta; order Hymenoptera; family Pteromalidae; genus Gastracanthus; species Gastracanthus pulcherrimus. The sequence goes on from OX424574.1 coordinate 88,855,434, forward strand.
CAAGCAAGCAAGCAAGCAAGCAAGCAAGCAAGCAAGCAAGCAAGCAAGCAAGCAAGCAAGCAAGCAAGCAAGCAAGCAAGCAAGCAAGCAAGCAAGCAAGCAAGCAGGCAGGCAGGCAGGCAGGCAGGCAGGCAGGCAGGCAAGCAAGCAAGCAAGCAAGCAAGCAAGCAAGCAAGCAAGCAAGCAAGCAAGCAAGCAAGCAAGCAAGCAAGCAAGCAAACAAACAAACAAACAAACAAACAAACAAACAAATCAATGAATAAATAGGTTAAAATAAATAAATTAAATAAATAAAGTAAATAAATAAGACTGACAATAACATTAATCCAAGTTTGCGAAGTATTTTTTAACTGCCGCCTTAAAAGCCATTAATGATGGTAAAGTGCGAATGACAAAAGGGAGTGAGTTCCGCAAATGCGCACCTTGTACTTGGAGAGATCTTCGTCCTGTCTCAGTGCGCATGTGTGTAACAGAGAGGTCTCTAACCTCGCCTCTTACGGGGCGCTTAGACTCGTTAATCTTAAAAAGAGATTTCAAGTAAACTGGTTCTTTGATGTTAATTATTTTGTAGACGGTGATCGCCATGAAAACCGCGTTTCTCAAGTCTATTCTTGTACATCCTAATTTTTCCCTATAAGGGGTGATATGCTCATCTTTCCTAGCACCTAGTATATATCGCACACATGAATTTTGGAGTCTCTGCAGTCGGCTACATAATTCTAGTGACGCGTCAAGATAAACTACGGGCCTGCGGCGGCTCAGTCGGTAGAGTGTCGGATTCCCACGCCGGTGACCCGGGTTCGAATCCTAGTCTCTGCCGATTGATACAAGCACCTCTGTAAAAATTACATGTGCTTTGTTTACAAACACACCGCAGACCCCCGTCGTCGATTAGCACCACATGGAAGCATAAACATGGCGACGTTAAATAATAAAAAAAAAAAAAAAAAAAGATAAACTACAGAACAATAGCCAAGGTGCAGAAAAACTAGAGCCATTGCCAGGTGCTTGCGCAGATCGTGGGTGGTATACTTGTAACGTGGGGTTTCGTTACTCTGGTTGTTTATTAAACTTTTGCTCGGCACTTTGCCGAATTTATCTATATCAATGGGCGCCAGGTGAAGCGCGGCTAGCTCTGCACGAGCCATTTCCCAGAGGAAGTTCCGTGAAGTGAAAAATCAGGAATGAATAATTATATAATAACTACACCAAAAATCTCACTCTTTAAGTACCTAGGCTATATTATTGACCACAATATATAACGGTCGCCAAATTTACAATTTTCGCGCAACTAACCGGTCGCTATACAATATGACTACGCTAGCCCTCGCACGCGTCTCCCGCGACGACCAAATCACCACGATTCCCGAGTTTTCCCGAATATCGCGTAATCCCCCCCCCCCCACACTACTATTCGTAATTTTCAAGCTGGTCCGACGCGCACTGATTCGAAACGATGATGTCACACCACCAACGCATTTACCCCATTGCCTCCGAGCACATGGCGACAATATATATATATATATATATATATATATATATATATATATTATGTATAAAGGGGAACTTTATAATTACAACTCTCTGTATAAATGCCGAGGGATGCTCGATAATTACAGTCCACTCACTGTCGCTTGAATGTAGTCGCCTAGCTAGAAGTCTCGAGGTCGCTGCCTTGTGGTCGCTATTAGCTCGCGAACCCGCGTGAAAATCCCTCTAATCTCCTTTAGCGCGCGTCTCGGATCTCCTACGCCACCAATAACTCTCGCCGATTTTCTCGTAGCGCTCCTTGCTCCTACTCTTTGCCAAACTCGTACTGCTAATTTTCTCTCCGCCGATTATGTCCTCGCGGTCTTATAAAACGTGAGAGGTGCTCGCAACGTGCGTCTATACCCTACATCGGGCGGACAAGCAATGCTCAAAATCGGAGAGGGCGAAAATCTCTTCCAAAATTTCAGCTCTTCTTCTCGACCACCTTCAGCCCACACACTTGTTGCTTCCGCCCCTTTCTTCACGGTGATTGGCCTTGATTTTCCCTAAATCCGAAAATCAAGGCTAAGTCTGCGGCGATTTGAGTCGCTAATTTCCATTGGTCCGCTCCGCGATTGCTGCCCTGCCCACGAAACGCGGGCAATATGAATTGATAAATATACACGCGCGGGCAATCCGGCGTGTATATCTATATCGGGCGATTTCGGTTTTGACGCCGCCGAACCATCACAGTTGGCAGCGGCGACGTGCGCGCGTCAGCCTACGCTATGATAGACCGGCAGCTTCATGCGGCTCGCGGCATGGCGGCTGCTAGCTCTCCCCAGGCTGTCGACAGCCGCGTCGGTATCTCTCTCTCTCTCTCTCTCTCTCTCTCTCGTGGCTACAGCTGAAATGGCATGCTTCGAGGAAGCCGCCGCTGCTGCTATGAATCCTCTCTCCCCCCGCGACTGCGTGCATTGGGAGAGAGGGCGGTCGCGCGCGCGCGTATGTGTGTGTGCGCGGGCAGTGGCTCATCATCCTCGAGAGGCGAGGAAGAAAGAGGATGCGAGAGAGAGAGGGTTGCGCGTATAGAGTTCAGTGGTGTTGGTGCCGTGCATGTGTGTTTAGTCTTGGTCTTATTCAGTCTGAGGGTAACGCCCTCGGCCCAATTAGCATTCGCTCGTGTAGCACGGGGTAAAATCTCCACACCTTCCGCGAATTTTTCGGGTTCTATTTGAATATAAATCTTGAATCGTCATTATCTAGGGCTATATTTAGATCCGCGAAAAGCTCTTTGATATCGTTATGTAAAGACAGAACAGCAAGGGCCCTAACATTGACCCCTGGGGCATTCGAAGGTTAGTTGACAACCAAGATGACTTAGTGTCCCAGCACGTTACAACGGCTTGTTTCTTACCTAAAATATATGATTTTATCCAAAATAAAGCATGCCTGGAGAACCCCAGAGCTCGCAGATTTGCTAAAAGCTTGGCTGTCGAGATAGTGTCGAAAGCCTTGTTGTAGTCGAACAGTAAAAGTAGTGTTAGTAATCTGTTATTAATTCCTGTCCTTACGTCTTCTGTCAGTTTGAGTAGAGCAGTTTGAATTGAATTATTTTGCTTGTAGCCAGACTGCATAGGGTTGAGCTGTTTCGTACTGGTCAAGTACGCCATTATCTGGTCATCTACATTTTCTCCAAAACCTTAGAAAGAAAGCACAACAGTGCTATTGGACGAAAGTCGGACGCTGACGATGGTGTAGTACACTTGTTCAGCGGCACCACTCGTGCTCTCTTCCAGAGGTCAGGGAATACGCCTCTATTCAGAGAAGATTCACAATGTGCTGCCCTATGAGTAGCAGTGCCATAGCTCTGGGAAAGAGTCCTACGTTGCGCAAATCCTTCCAAACATCGATCTGCTGCTTACCCAGCAGTCTACTTTGATAATAGGCAATGTGAGCTTGTTCTGTTTTGGTTAAGGATTCACTGCACAACTCCAGGAACTCTTTGTGGTACCGTGCATCACCAGTCCATTTGTATTGTCTTTAAGTCGCGTCACGTTTCTTGTTAAGCTGTTCAATTTCAACATCGATCCAGGGTAGACTGCCCTTGCGAGGCTTAATTCGCATTAATGGTGCCAGGGTGTTAATTGCATCTAGTAAGTTGCAATTAAGACTATCCTGCGCTGTATCAAGGTTAACGTGACATTCCTCCAGGGCAGACCAATTATATTCCGACAAAAGCGGTCGTAGTTCTTCGAGTTCTATGATTTTAAAATCCATATATGTGAATGCCTCGTCAAGACGGATGTGTGCCGCACTTTTATGACTACATCAAGGATGCTGAGAGAGAGAGAGACGGAGAGAAAGAGAGGGAGAAAGAGAGAGGGAGAAAGAGAGAGAGAGAGAGAGAGAGAGAGAGGCAGAGAGAGAGAGAGGAAGAGAGGGCGCGAGAGAAGACACAGACAGCTGAAGGCACGTCGGCCAGCAGCTACTCCAGCAGATAGTCACTACACACACATACACACACACACACACACACACACACACACACAAACACTCACACACTCGCGTACGCTGGTGACCGGAGGGGCGCGAGCATAGCGCGAGGAAGCGGCTGAAAGTCGAGATCGAGTCAAACAAGAAAGAGACGCGGCGATCATGAAGCTGTAACTCAATTGTTGGGCGCGGGACTGAAAGAATGAAGCCAGGAGAAGTGAGCGGGCGTGGCGGGAGCCAGGGACTGGACGCGTCTGCATCAGTGACACCGCGCATAGTCGCACGCGCGTATGGGTCTATCTGCATGAACGGCCGGAAACAAGCGAAGCCATACCTACGATATTGGATACTGGGGAAGTCGGCCAATATACGTGAGGAGTACACAGCAGGTGTTTCCTCCGTTGATATGCAGCCATTATCTCATTACTGTATCGAATAACGGGAAGACTTATCGGAAAAGCGGCATTGTATTGAGGGCGCTCTTTTTATATTTAAATTAAGCGCGTCGAGTTGGAGCAATGCCTAATGGGAAAAACTAGAGTAGTGCTTAACCAACGGTTAGTACTATGGTGAAAATCGAGTTTGGGCCCATGGGCAATAGGTGGATGGGAAGGAGATAGCAACATTGAGTGACGAAATAGCTGGAGTACAGGGGACGCCTTGAACCGTGATGACGCAGTGAGAGGATTTCCGCCTGGCCCACCCTACTTCGTACCTCTTAACGAATCAGACGTGTTCTTTCTGCAGCCTTTTTATAGTCGGTTTTCGAGGTTAGTGTCACAGGAGAGAAGAGCAGCATTTTACCTTTACACTACAGAGGCCATTGTTCGTTGGAATTTTGACGATTTTGGATTAGAGAATTGTTTAATTGGATTGAAATGCAACGTAAGTTGATTAATTACGACCGGCGAGTTTTTGCCCACAAAGCGCCCGGCATTTTAAGTATTTTACAAGACATTAGTTATGTACTGCGAAAATCAATGGATGAGGTGTTTCTGTTATTAATTTATTTTCGGATATAGATTGTTGCTGCATTAATTGATAATATTCGACATTGTGATGAAGAACTGTTGACGGAGTGTGTTGTTTGTTTAGGGTTTTTTCCGCAAGTTATTTTATTTTATTTCCAGGTTAGGGTTACAGAGACAGTTGAACCTTTTTATATTATTTCTCAGCTAGCGTTCGGCTTCAGGTGCGTATGACAAGGGTTGCGAGAGGCCATTTTGGGTTTAGAACCACGTGCGAATTTTCAGATTGAGCAGATATTGTTAATGATTTTACAAATGCGATTGCGAATAATTATCGGGTATCTTGGTTAAGAGTAATTAAAAATCGGTGGTAATTAATAAGCTTGTCATAAATAAATTACCGTGAGAATTAGATAAATTTTGGATGTATTATTGATATTCGCGTCTAATTGGCCTTTCTTTTACGGATTATATATCAATTATTTACATGTAAAATACTTTGTGTTTATCAATCAACGTTCTATAAGGAATGTTCCTTCATTATAATAAATTAAATTACTTATTTCAGTAGTTAGAACCTAATGTTCTTTGCACGAAAATTATGTTGAAAGCAAACTATAGTAGAACTAGAATTAATTAAATCAGTCGGTGGTTTCATCCTTTTGTCCGAGCAATGTTCAGCGAACCTCCTCAAGAGATTCAAGGAATCTGATCGATGGTTGTAAGTTTTGAAAAATCGAGAAACACTGTCTCAATTATAAATAATAGTGATAGATGTAAGGACAATTATAATGCAACATCATAAATGGCGTGCATTTAGGAAAATAATTTTTTTACACCACCCCGGAAGCACTTAGCCGAAGGAGCGAGGTCAGTTACTTCACCTCAAACGCGATCGTCGGAATTAGCGGCAAACGCAAAATTCGGACTTAGAAAATTTTCATGATTAGGGACTTCAAACTTTTTTTTGCTAGCTGAACTTATTTTTTTTTCAGTGACCGGGACGTAACCGTTAACTCGTATGAAGGGACTTAGTTTTCTTTCTATCTTTATCGAACACTGGAAACCTATGTTTTTTTTGTTATTGGTAGCACAACACTTTGAGAGAAACTCAACAGGTTTTTTTTTAATTATTATTGACGTGAAGAATGAACATTATAGTTATATTTTCTTGTAACAATATTGCATAACGATTGTTTTTTTTGGGTAATATTTACGGCTGCGTTTCTGTGTGGTTGCGGTATTTAAGTGGAAACTATCCAAAATAATCGTCTTATTGATGGATTGGTGGAGAAAAAGTGAGAGATTAACATCATTAACACAATTCCAGTTCTTAATTTTAATTGTGACTTGACTCCACAATATCTTCTGAACCTTACAAGAGAGACCACGGTGGGTCTGAAGCACCTTCAACCCGAAAGTTATACCACATGATATTTTTTTTTTTTATATGAAAGTAGGACCCGTCATAAGAATTTTAAGCCCAAAATTTGTTGTCGGGCCCTTTTTAAATAAACTGGATTTAAGTATTTAAAATACTAAAACAAACAAATACACGCATGAGAACGTTTAGAAATTGAAAATAATACATACATATATATATAAAATACATACATATATACATTAAACGTTCTCGAATGAATATGAAATACTCGAACGATTCACGATATCTATATAATTGTGATAAATCTGGAGACTGTACTATTTTGCATGAACCATTTTTACACTTATACAACGCAATCCTACATGCACAACATAACCCATTGGGTAACCATTCGTCGTCAGCATTATATATAAATACACTATTTATAGGAGCTTCAAGCTTTCCATTATGAAATATCTTCACCATTGTTTTGCTGTCATTTCGACTTTCCTTTTTTAAACAGAATAAACAAATATTTCCGCGATTTTCATTGTGCGTTTCTGCAACTTTCGGCATTGCGAAATGAATATAAAAGAAAACATTTGTTTACAAAAAGTAGCCGTGAAAAAGTTAACAATGACGATCGATAAGGAAGGCGTTCTGCTCTATAGCTAATAATTTCATATGGTAAATATAAACTGTTAATGAATACTTTATTACAACACGCATACATGAAACATATTGATGATATTTCCTCGCATATTTCTTTCGGGTAGAGAGTAATTCTCATTTTTTAGTATTCGTTTCCTGATCTAGATTATAAATTTATTCTTATATTATGTCTAATATATCTATGTTACATCAGCAGATTGTAGGAATATTGTAAAAGAGTATATATATGTATTATTTTCAATTTCTAAACGTTCTCATGCTTGCATTTGTTTGTTTTAGTATTTTAAATACTTAAATCCAGTTTATTTAAAAAGGGCCCAACAAAAAATTTGGATTTTAGGCTTAAAATTCTTATGACGGGTCCTACTTTCATATAAAAAAAAAAATCTCATGTGGTATAACTTTCGGGTTGAAGGTGCTTTAGACCCACCGTGAGACTTGATATTTAGACACAAACACAGATTGTTAGGAATTCTTGCAATATCTACATACACTATTCTCGTACTCTATTTTACACTTCACAGGCCAAGAGGTGGATTTTGTTTATTACAGGTTAAGAAAATTTCTCTACAGGTCACAGGAAATTTTCGTTACAGGCCTAGGCTTTTGTTTGTTACAGGTCTACAGAATTTCTTCACAGGCCAAGAAAACTTTACTGCTTAAGAAATAGTTTTTGAAGGTTTCTATTCAGGCTAAATTTTCGAATTTAAGATAGAAAAATAGGCGAGTGTTATATATCAATATATTTCTATGAATCATTTATTATAACATTAATATTGACTAATTTACAATCTGTGTGTTGAGTCTGTCCAAATTGACTGTAGGTCCTTGCCAAATTTGTTTTTTCTAGACTTCTAATTTAGTGTTTTTGACGATTCGCGCAATTCCAATACCCGTTTCGTGTTTTTGGAAACGACATCGAGACAAGAAAAGACTGAAGGCAACACAGAAAAAATAAGGCAAATAATAGGGACATCTATAGAATTCAGAGGCACGTTACGCGATTTAAGAAGGATGCCGGAAGTAGAACTGGCAACTAAATTAAGCGAGTTGCAGCTCAGCACTACCGGCAGTGCTTATTTGCACCAAGAGAGACTGTTTAGGGCAGGACCCATCCGCATGAGGAAATGGAGAATGTACCGTGATACTCAGAGATAGATGAAGCAAAGGCAGCAGTAGGAGGAACAGTACAAGCTTAACTAGCAGTCGCACACGAATAGTCAGAACGAAATAGTGATCAATAACACGATGGATACGGCGTCAACAAGAGTGGATGAGCCAACAGATATATCTGTACCAACATCTGCACTAACAACCCAAATAGCCACACAGGCAACAGGAGGTTCAAGTGAGAATGTCGATGAAGTTCAAAAGAATTTAATAGGTGTCAGAAAGAAACGTCTTCCCGACCAAGTATCCCACAACACGGAACCTATTGGAGTAGCTGGAGGTGCTATATGGGCATCTGAATGTGCAGGAATCATCAAGCCGATAGAGGCCCAGATGAAGACTGACACCACCACCTGCGATGGAGTTGTAGGATAAAGAGGATGGTAATGCGCCGAGAGTAAGCGGGAACGACGAAAGGTGGAAGCAGAGATCACCAGTTATAGAGCGTAGAGCTCCAGTGTAACCACAGGAAAAGGTCCTAAGCAACTGACCAAGTACGCAGGAGGAGAGAAATAATCAATGGAATAATCGGATGGTAATAGAATCAAGAAACGGGGAGATTAGTACACAAAGAGATCCCATTCGAGAACAGCGCCAGAAGAGTAGAAGTCCAACCAGGGACATATACACTAGAGCGCGGATAAGGGGAGAGACAAAGAGAGTTATCCCGTGGCGGTTGGGGCCGAAGGTTATCCAGGGATGACAGCTATGATATTGCGGACGACGTTGATAAACGGAGACGCCACATAAATCATAGAAGTTACTCCAGAGATAGTCGCAGAAGCCGAAACCATAGAAGTGGCTCGAGAGATAATCGCAGAAGCCGAAACCATAGAAGTGGCTCGAGAGATAGTCTCAGAGCAGAGACCATCGCAGCAGCTCGAGAGATAACCGCAGAAGCAAAAATAATAGACGATTGAATAGAAGGGATGTAAACAGTTGTTCCGAAGAAGACTATAGCAGGTGACGGGATGATAACAGCTGTCAGCGGGAACATCGTTGAGACAGGAGCAACAGCAGAGTATCTGACAGGAGGTACGATTCATACAGTGGCTACGATCGTAGGATATACGGAGGCCGGCATCGTGAAGCTGGCCCAGCAAACGCTCAGCTTATCAAAGCGTTACAGAAGTGGTGCTCAAAATTCTTGGGAGTGGAAAAGAGCGACGTAGAGGAATTCCTACAACAAGTGAACGATTACTGGACGAGTGTAATGATGTCAGATAGGTAATTAATTGCAGCACTGCCATACGTGTTAACTAAGTCAGCCAGTACCTGGTTCCGAATCATTCATCGGGAGATCGCATAGTGGCGAGAATTTAAAACAGCGTTTAAGAACCAGTACGTCGGAATAATCAAGCAAAAAGATGTGCAAAATGATATGCGGAAACGAACTGAAGGACCAGGCGAGAAAATTACTTCATATCCTGTTTTAAATTGATCGTCAGTCATTTTAAATGGTCACGATCAATGAGAGAACAAGTGGATACTGCATACGAGAAAATCAGGTTGGAATATGGAAATTATATCGAGTATAAACGGATAAAGAGTTTAGAAGATATCAATCACTATGGTCGAGAGTTTGAAAGGCTTAAAGAGTTAAATAAGCGCTGGGAACCACCACCGCTAAAAGAGAAGATGGAAATTAAAGGAGCAGCATATGTACTAGTAGGTAGTGAGAAGAAACCGAATAAAGTGGTGGCTGTCCAGAAAGAAGGGTCCAAATGCACGAATAAATCAGCAGGAGGCAAAGGAAGACAGGCAGAAGTAGCAACGATATAGGAGACCCCAGTACACGCAGCAGTGCAGATGGCACTGCAAGCACAGATAGTTTCTCCAGTATCGAACATTTACCTATAAGGAACGCAAGGAGATAACAGGAATGAAAATAACCGACAGCTTGGCTGGTGAAATAGTGTCGAAAGTCTTGCTGAAGTCAAACAGTAGTAAAAGAGTAACCAGTCTTTTGTCAATTCCTGTTCGTATGTCTTCAGTTAGTCTTAGTAGAGCAGTTTGTGTTTAGTTATTCTGTTTGTATCCGGACCGCATAGGGTCAGGTTGTTTTGTATTTTTCATATGTGCTACTATCGGATAATGTACAATTTTTTCCAGAACCTTAGAAAGAAAGCACAGCAGTGCAATCGGTCGGAAGTTCGACACTGACGCTGGTGTGGTACACTCGTGCCTCCTTTCATAGGTTCGGAAATATTCCCTTTTCTAGAGAAGCGTTAAACAGGTTCACAACGTATTGTCCGATTACAATGCCTTTGCAACTACACTCTGCGGGATGTCATCCTCGCCCCTCGCTTGCGAGGGAAAATGCGAGATCACAAGTACGACATCTGCAATACCTAGTGGCAGAAATTTAAAGCCGTCATCATGCAGTCCCTCTCTGGATTTAGGGTGAAGACCCAAGTTGCGTAATTCCCTCCATACATCGCTCTGCTGTTTTCCCAGCAGTCTACCCTGATAATACGAAATACGCGCATGTTCCGTCTTAAGCAACGATTCATTACGAAACGTTAGGAACTTCTCATAAAATCGCACATCACCCGTTCTCTTGTAACGTCTGTATGTCGCGTCTCGTTTTTTATTAAGTTGTCAACGTCAACCCAGGGTGGACTACCTTTACGAGGTTTAACTCGTTTTATAGACGCAAGGTTATTTATTGCGTCTAATAAGTTGTTATTAAGGCAGTCCAGTGATGAATCAAGGTCTACATCACGCGCATTCAGAATAGACCAATCACAACGAAACAGATAAAAAAGACTGCAGTTCTAATGGATCAATGCTCTTATAATCTCTATACGAGAAAAGTTCCTCGCATACAGAAGGTGCATGTACATTTGTGACAACATCGATGATATTATGTTTGCTAGGCCAACTTGCATCGCGGTTTGTATGTTACGTTATTACATCATTACTGTCTACAAGTATCACGTCAATCCATGTGTGCGACGTTTCGGTATGATGTGTAGCCCCGTGTTGAACAATTTGAAGTGACAGTTCAGCCGCAAGCTTCCGAACAAACTTCGCCTTATCGCTGTCAGTCAATAAATCTGCATTCAAGTATCCCACAATAATCTTGTGACTATACGCATCATAATATTCTCTCAACTTGTGGACAAGATCCGAATATTTAATAAATGCAATGGCAGGTGCTCTATAGACGACCACGACAAATACAGGCTCTTGTGCACCATACTGTATCTCACACATGATGTACTCGAACTTACTCGGTTTATCCGGTCCATCAGTGTTTGAATCAGCCAGTACTCTGACCTTATACCTGTCCCGAACATAAAGTGCAACCCCCCCTCCATGTACATTTCTATCCTGCCGCATAAGCTAGTAACCCTTGATTTGAATGAGATCATCGCCTTTCTCATTATCCAGCCACACTTCTACCACTCCGAATAGATGATAGGATTGGCCTTCGTTAAGAAATTCACGGATTTGATCACATGCCTTCTCGCATGCCGTCTCGCAGTCGAACAAGGAACTTGCCCCGCCTATGCCATACAAATTTAAAGCCGAGATTTTTGGCCGTTAGTTTCAAACTTTTAAATTCAACATAAGCAATTGACTCTAGAACTTCATTTATAAAAATATTAGTTTGACATAGGTTTTTGGCAAGCCCCTCACTCAACCGCGAGGGCTCTATATCACACATATTAAAGCGGGTAAAGGTTACCTTTGCTTGCATCACCTCTTCCCTCTTAGCTGCACTAGTGAGACGGACAATCAAAGGCAGCGGTCTCAGGGGGGCCCTCAGTGTCTGTCCTGGTAGTTCTACCATTCATCGTAAGGGGAGCGGATTGCCTTACACTAACGATATCATTCTTACTGAAAAAAGGTAGAACGGTGCTGAGGATCACATGAGCAACCTCAACAGGATCAGTCTTAGTTCGCGAACAGTCAACTATTCCTGTGACAGTCAGCTCCGGATCCACGTCACCGCTGCTATCTTCTCTCTATGGCTGAAACCGCTTCCTCCATGAGCAGGCACTGGGACACAATTCGATGCAGGATCAGTCTTATGCGATCGATCGCTTGACATACTCGGGCTTATGCATACTTAGGGACACAAGTATCTGCGACTCATTCGCAAATTCATCGCTAAAGCGGTGATTATTGTTTCTGCCACCAAGCATGTTTCCGACTTTAGTTATTAAGTTATTAATTCTCTCTTTTAAAACTTTATTTTCTTGCAATAACAACAAGCGATCATTGTGCAGACCCGCCAGCATGGATGACTGCTCATCAATCTTTTTCTCCAGTGACAAAACTTGAACAGTCAGTTTGTCAGACAACGACTCCGTTGCTGGTACAGTAGTCGAAGTAGCAGTATCACTGACAGCACCAAGTTTTTTCGCCACAACCGATTTAAGCTCGTCTATTGCTGTTGAAAGAACTAGAAACTGTTTGTCAAATAAATCGAGCATGATTGATGGTAGATTGCAGTAATTTATACCATTCAATGCCTGAGATGATATATCAAGAGTTTGTTTTTCCACAGCATTAGGTTTTAACGACGCAATCGTGGGTGTGGATGCAGTAAGTGCATTTCTCATGCTGACATTATTCAACAAATTATTATTGTTACTAGAACTCTCCAAAATTGATTTGTCTGTAGTGTCTGTACTGTTTAGTATACGAGCATTATTGGAAAAATTAGGTGTTTTGCTGTTATTACTTATTTTATTACTGATTTTATTCGCTCTACTAATTTTACAGCCTTGACAAATAAACCTGTCTTAGTCATCATGGTATGATTTTAGACAGACATAACAACTACGTATAATAGCATTTCTTCTGGTAATCTTCTTACATTTAGAACAAGATGCGTTAGCCATTATGTGAAAGACACGTAGTAAGTTTGAGTATTGTCAGACAAGGCCGGAAAAGTCAGTGGTGCAAATGTGCGTGTAGTCAGAAATGGTCAACGTATAGTCAGATTTTGACTTATTTTACAATAACTAATTAACTATGTGGTTTAAAATTAATGTTTAAATTTATTTCGGAGGTACAGGCACTAGAGGAGCTATTTACAAAAAAAATGATTATTAAGAATCTATCACAGACTAGATTATTAAAAAAGCTAAAAAAAATAACAGTCTTTCTACTAAAAATAATTTGAATATTCGCCCTGCTAAGTTCGATAATCCACCCATCTATTGATTAAACGAAGATCTAGCTGCCCATATTATCGATCAAACAGAAAACAAGATGCTGCTGTCCTCCGATGTAGAGAAATGATCAGACAGTGCTGCCATCTGGTGGATGTCACCGAAAATTTTTGCTAAGCGACTTTGCCAGGTCAACTCAGCGCCAATACAGAGAGAGATAGAGAGATGTAGGAACTCTAACCTCCAAAAAATTATTTTTCTTAACTCTTCCAGTCGTACTCCGATAAAGTTGTTAGCTTGAGGTGTAAAAATCGGAGTCGGAGAATCTCTTGTACCCGCTCATGTAAATTGCACGATTATTGGGAACTTATATGTAAAGCCAAAGGGACAGTTCAAAATAGCGGCACTGAAGAACTTTTAAACTTAGCAAATGTCCAGGTATCATCTGAAGGTTGCGGTCTAGAAGAAATTAATCATTTTCCAGATTATTTTACTACCCGAGGTATTATTTTACTGCTATAGTTGTGTACTTTTTGAGTAATTTTGGAAACGGGTCTCCACCAGTTTATGATGGTACACGTTTTGTCATCGATACCCATACAAGGGTTATTCATACTTTATGAATTATATACTACGAACGTTTGAAGCATTTCCAACCGATACTTAATTTAACAGGTGCAGCTGGAACCCAAACTTATTGTAATTATACTTTGCAACAAGAGTTCTGATCGAATCCAAGATCACAGATTCTCAAACATATGTTACAAATGTATGAAAATTCCTATGTATGTAAAGTCTTTAAATCTCAGAAAATGTAGCATTAGTTGCTGATCTTTTTTTGGTGACATTTGCTATGAATATCATTTGAAGAGAGGAACTTTCAATAAGTCTAACAGCGTATGTGAGAAAATAAAGATCTGTGAAAAATGTTTCAAGATTGTGCGTACACAACATCAAAGAGATAAAGAAGAGCACAAGTGCGATATTTCATTTTGTTCTACGTGTAAAACACGATTACAACTTGTTTTATGAGGTGACGAAGAGAAAAAGATCCACGTACTCAACTTGTGTGTCGCGCAGCAAGTGTGCGATCAATGTCCTGAGATTGACGATGCTTCAATTTACTAGAGAATGTGGTATACGTGAATACGTGTTCAAATTCAATCCGGTCAAATAGTCGGTTGATCTAGCTCTGGATCAACAAAGAAACTCCAAAAAAATTATATATATATTGCTCATAATTCGCAAGGATTCGACGCTCAATTTATATTTAAATATATTGTTCAAAATGAAAGTGAACTTATTAAACCGTCAGTGATTTTGAACGCCTCTGAAATAATCTTCATGGAGTTTATGCATATAAAATTCATAGAAAGTTTAAACTATTTTCGTATTCCATTATCTAAATTACCGAAATCATCTGGTCTAAAGGAAATCGAAAAGCTGCTTTCAACCACTTATTTAATACACCCAAAAATCAAATATACGAAGGTCCACTGCCGGCTTTGGAAAGGTATTCACTTGATACTATGCCAAAAGCGGAAAGAGCCCTATTTTTACAATGGTACAATGAACAGTTGAACAACGGTTACATGTTCGTATTTCGAGTAGAAAGAGAAAAATACTGGAAGAAAGATGTGTCCATTTTACGATTAGCTTGATTGGATTTTTGAAGAACATTTATGAAATTTAGTGTAGAGCCGTTTGACGAGTGTATAACTATTGCTTGAGTGTGAATGCGTGTTTTTCGAAAATTTCTTTTTAAAAAGAATCAAATCGGTATTGTACCGGCAAATGGTTACAGGAAGGCCGACAACCAGTCTGAAATAGCTGTAAATTGGCTTTGCTGGATGAAGAATCATGTACTCAATTGATTTATCGAACATGCTGGCCAATTTTGTGAAAAAAGATTACGCGAAGGTATCGTTGTCGATGGTTATAGTCTACCGCAAGCCGACGAAATTCATAAAGGAATAGCAGTACAATTTTATGACTGCTTTTGTTATTACCGAATAAATAGAGACATAGCATTAGCAAGTGGTGAATCGATGGATGATAGGTACGAAAGGACGCTCGCCATTAGTGTCAAGATAAAGTCCTGCAATTATGAACTGATTGAAAAAGGGGAGTGTGAGTTTAAATAAGGAACCCTCTCAAAATGAACAACTTCAACGGTTCGTTAAAGAAACGTCAATCTTGTAAAGAGAAAACCGCTTGATGCTTGAGATACATTATTCGGAGGTTGTACAGATATCACAGTTCAAGTGTTTGATCGTCAAGTGGGCGATAAAATGAAGTACGTGCATGTATGTTCTTTATATCCGTACATTTGTAAGCGCGGTAAGTACCCAGGTGGTCATTCTAGAATATACGTCAGTCGTGAGGAATGTTGTCACCTCGTAGATCCAAACAATGATATATCTCGAGTAAACGGCTCGCTCGTGTGTGAGGTACTTCCACCTCAAAATTTATATTACCCCGTATTACCAGTGAAAATACACGGAAAACTGTTATTTCCATTGTATCGCACGTGTTGTGAGCAAATGTTGCAAGATGAATGCCCACACGAGGACCTAAATGATCGATTATTTTCGGGTACACGGGTATCCGAGGAAATAATGATGGCTGTCAAACTAGGTTACGTTGTGCAAGATGTTTATGAGATTTGACTGTACGAATTGCGCGATATTTGTCACGGCCGAGGATCAAGAGTGGTACGTAAATGAACTCGAAGCAGCTGAAGGTATAATATTAGACAAGAACGCGATATGTTTTAATACCCGACTAAGATCGATCCATAAATTATGTTTAAATTCATTGTGGGTAAATTTGATCCATGCGAAAACTTGTCGAAAACGGAAGTCGTTTCAGAACCCGAAAGATTTATAGAATTACGTACCAGTGCTGAAGTAGACGGTAATGGGATTTTGACTATCAGCCAGGAATTACTGTACGTGAACTGGTGCTACAAATCTGAAGCTCTGAAAGCATCTCCAGCCATGAACGTTGTCATTGCTGCCTTTATAATCGCACAGACTCTATTGAAACGTTTGAGTATCTGCATGCTTTGGGGCCCCGTGCTCTTTACCATGACACAGATTTAACAATCAAGGGTATCGGTACGTACATAACGACGTTTCTATCAGGTGGCCCAAAGTTTTACGCGTACAAATACAACAAACTCGACGGTAGCGAGGACTACGTATGGAAGATAAAAGGTATAAGTTTGAATTATACGAACAGTCAGAAGATAAATTTTGACATGATTCGCGAGATGATCAAATCACCACACATCGATATAGTGCTATCGATTTCTGCTATTCGTCGAACAGTTTTTCAGGAGGTGCTTACACAAATCGAGAGAAAGACTTGCAAACCAGTGTATGGAAAGAGGAGATTCGTGATGGTGGACAAGAGTTACCCGTACGGTTACAAAAGCAGCCTGGCAACTACTGAAGCAAGCTCACAGAATAATCAGGAAATATGAGACACAGATGGCGCTTCTATCATCAACAAATCTTTCGTGTGGGCGTTAATGGGATGATTAGTTGTGGCAGCGGGGATGTAGAATTTCATTAGCGATCGCCGAGCCGCCAACTAATTGGGCGTGGCGCGGTGTTTGACGAAGAAGCTCATTGGCGACCGCCGCGACGTCAGCGAACTGATTCGTCGCGGGCGTAAATGAGCTCGCTGGTGGCGGTAGTGATAATAAGCTGATTGGGGTTCGTATAAGCACCACCATAGCCCACACGGACTCATGAGCGGATACGCGCGGGTACCCCACCGCGGCCACGAGAACGTCGGTAGAGGTGGAACCAAATAAGGAGGGTATTTCGTCTGTTGAATCGTGTGTATGAGTCAGTGCGAGTCATAGATTTGTGCAGGAAACATCCATTCACGTCAATATTGTGCGAACCAACAGATTGTGGGAAAGCGGTGTTTGTGAAATTTTTTTTAACATCCATCGATCGTATGTGTGACACTCGAATCGAACGCATAATAATTTATTATTCAGAGTGACAGATAAGTTACAGAGACTTCGGCAAAAGCGTTGAATTTCGTGAAGTTTTACCACAGAACACTAACTATACTGGTGATTCAAGAGCAAAACTTGTGATTATAGACGATTTGATGCGTGAATCGTCCTCTGGAGGTGCAATCGTCGATATATTTTCAAAAGCTAATCATCATCATAACCTCTCTGTGCTGTTCATCACCCAAAATACCTTTCATCAAGGAAAAGGACAGTGTGATATGTCCTTGAATATTCGATACATGGTTATATTAAGAAATTTGCGCGACAGGTCCTAGATACGAGATATCTGTTTCGTCAACTGCGTCCTGAAGATCCAAAATTTTTTTAAGAAACTTACTGGGATGCCACCCAAAAACCTTATGGTTATCTCTTGCTGGACTTGAAGCAAGATACATCCGATTATTGTCGATTTCACACCTGTATTTTTCCTGATAATGAATTACACTACATTTACGTACCGCGAAGAAAGATAAATGGTAGCGATACATTGAACCAGGTACCAGTCTCGTCGTTGTGATCGCTCCAAAAACTAAACATCTTGAGCATTGTATTATCTCAACAAGAAACAACGCATGGCTCTTTTGTAAAGAGCGGATACGAAATTAGTTCGTCATATTTGTGAGTGTGCTCGGAACGTGTTAATCGGTAACGTACCACTTGAAAAACGACACAAGTCTCGTCTACGTAAACAGGAAACAACTCTACGGAAATTGGCAGCACCTAGTCTATGTTTGTCAAGAAAGAAAAAACTTATTATACAGCGAGGATGCTTCTTACCTACTCTACTAGCACCATTCCTAGCTATCGTTCTGGGTACTCTAGTAAGTAAATAATGAAAAAAAATGGAGCACAATAGAAAACTGGTTCTCATACCACAGGAGAGTATGGAACGTTTGCAGAGTACGCGCACAAACGGTTCCCTAAAGTCTGTGCAAACACCCGGTACAGTGGTGAGCAGACTCGACGCAGAGAGGAACGAAATACTAAACTCGCCGATGTGTAAGGATAAGCGAGAAAAGTGGCATGAAAGAGAAACAAAAATGCTTAATTATGCTAATGTCACCACTCCAGTTACTCAAGAACAGAATGAAGAAGATGCAATGCAGGTAATGAAGGAGAAGGAGGAAGCACTAGAGGACCGGATCGATACCGATATCCTGCAGAGTGTTCCTCAAAAGTACCGAAATAAGGCAGGTCAACTCCTGCGTCGTTTGCGTATCAGTGGTAACATTGTAACGATATGCGATGTGCAGATACGTGGTGATAAGGTGGTTGACCTATTGAACGACGCTATCAGAGACAGATGAGTCACCCCACCACCGGGACATCTCCAGTTTGCTGTTGCACTCTTTGAATCATTCATTCCTCGAGAGTTTAACAGCAACAAAAGAGTTTGGCGGAATATTTTCCAATCGTCGTCAAACAGATCGTCGACAGAGAGCATTGCTCACGCTCTTGCTCCACGCCCCCATTTTGTGAACGATCGCGTTAGTAGAGGTTTGATGGTGGTGGTGGTGGTGGTGATGATGGTAGTGGCAAATACTCATCTGCTCGCAGTAGCAGCAGAGACGTCCTAGGTGAAGGAGCTTGTGCTATACCATTCAAAAGAAAGAGTTTAAAGAAGAAACAAAAGACGCCTGACGCAGAGAAGTAAAATTTTTTTTCTCTCATCAAGAGGTCTATAAAGAGAAAACCAATGGTAAAGAAAGTGAATGAAAAGGTGGCTAATGAATAAAACTTTTTTGAACCTTTACTATAGCCCCTTGAAACCTCCGGCCTACGCTGGTGTTGATAGATTTTTATTGAATGGCTCGAGATTGAACGTGCCTACAACTTGCATCGATTCCCAAGACGAAGTTACAATGTGCGAAATATTGACGATGTGTGGGAAACTGATTTGATGGATGTGAGATTTATAAAAACTTACAATGATCGCTGCAACTACCATTTAGCTGTCATAGACGTGATAAGTAAGTACAGCTTTGCAGAATCAGTCAAGGATACCACTACGAGAAACGTCGGTGATGCTTTCGAACGTATCTTGTCGAGAAGTAACAATCAAAAACCGGTGTGTCTTCAAACCGGTAAAGGAAAAGAGTTTATCGGTGGCGAAATAAAAGATATTTCGAACAAATTCCGTATAAAGTACAGAGTGGTACGCAGCCCTGATACAGAGTCCGCCATCGAGGAAAGATTTATAAAAATTATGAAAGAGATTATGTGGCGGAAGTTTACTTACAGAACCACGCGACGTTACATTCACGTTTTGCAGAAAATCGTAGAATCGTACAACAACATTAAATATTTAGCTATAAAAATAACACCTGCCTCGGTAACTCTGTACAATGTGCCAAAGCTGGAAAAAATTTAGAAGGTCGATATGACAATCATGCTTTTCAACAACCTGAACATAGTGTTGGTGATTTGGTTCGAGTCAGTTTTGCAAATAACGTCTTTGCCAAAGGTTACGAGAGCGGTTGGACGTTGGAACTATTCAAGATTGTTGGAATCTCTTTGAAGATTGCGGGGTGCTGCTCTGAAAAGGATAGCGAGGAGTTGCTGAGCCGACCTCCAACTCTCAAGATCATCCAATTATCGAGGAAGGTAAGGAGCGATTTGAACGGACTCGTCGAGCTGACCGATCTCCGTCATTCGATCTCCTGGATCTCCTATGCATAGACTTGCTGCTGCTAGAGGGAGACGCACGTGAGGAACTCCTGACGGAGTTCATAGACTGTGATCGGGCTCAAGGGAGCAGATGCCTGGCGATCGTGGCGGCGACGAAACTCATCGGCAGTGAACTAGAGTTTTGACTAATCGATTCAGATTTGAAAAGATCGGTTCAGATTTGAAAAGATCGGTTCAGATTTGAAAAGATCGGTTCAGATTTGAAAAGATCGGTTCAGATTTGAAAAGATCGGTTCAGATTTGAAAAGATCGGTTCAGATTTGAAAAGATCGGTTCAGATTTGAAAAGATCGGTTCAGATTTGAAAAGATCGGTTCAGATTTGAAAAGATCGGTTCAGATTTGAAAAGATCGGTTCAGATTTGAAAAGATCGGTTCAGATTTGAAAAGATCGGTTCAGATTTGAAAAGATCGGTTCAGATTTGAAAAGATCGGTTCAGATTTGAAAAGATCGGTTCAGATTTGAAAAGATCGGTTCAGATTTGAAAAGATCGGTTCAGATTTGAAAAGATCGGTTCAGATTTGAAAAGATCGGTTCAGATTTGAAAAGATCGGTTCAGATTTGAAAAGATCGGTTCAGATTTGAAAAGATCGGTTCAGATTTGAAAAGATCGGTTCAGATTTGAAAAGATCGGTTCAGATTTGAAAAGATCGGTTCAGATTTGAAAAGATCGGTTCAGATTTGAAAAGATCGGTTCAGATTTGAAAAGATCGGTTCAGATTTGAAAAGATCGGTTCAGATTTGAAAAGATCGGTTCAGATTTGAAAAGATCGGTTCAGATTTGAAAAGATCGGTTCAGATTTGAAAAGATCGGTTCAGATTTGAAAAGATCGGTTCAGATTTGAAAAGATCGGTTCAGATTTGAAAAGATCGGTTCAGATTTGAAAAGATCGGTTCAGATTTGAAAAGATCGGTTCAGATTTGAAAAGATCGGTTCAGATTTGAAAAGATCGGTTCAGATTTGAAAAGATCGGTTCAGATTTGAAAAGATCGGTTCAGATTTGAAAAGATCGGTTCAGATTTGAAAAGATCGGTTCAGATTTGAAAAGATCGGTTCAGATTTGAAAAGATCGGTTCAGATTTGAAAAGATCGGTTCAGATTTGAAAAGATCGGTTCAGATTTGAAAAGATCGGTTCAGATTTGAATAGATCGGTTCAGATTTGAAAAGATCGGTTCAGATTTGAAAAGATCGGTTCAGATTTGAAACAGAGCCAATGCAATACTATGTGAGAGTCGGACCAGGCGAAGCATGAAGCAGAAAAGTGGCTCGCAGTTCGAGGCGAGGGATTGTCACTAGTGGAGAGGATCGCTTTAGAGGCGCCTCAGCGTGCGTCAATCTCTTGAGCGGTGTCAATTTGGTCTTCGACATGACGAGAAGGACGTGAACGGCGCCCCAGTCATCTTCGGTACGGAGGTATACAGCGGCGGCAAGGGCGTGCCGGCTAGCATCGGCAAAAGCGTGCAGCTGCACGCGGCTTGATGGAGACCAGTTGAGCCAACGCGGCAGCTTGATGGCGGTCACGTCGCGAAGGTTAGACCTGAAATTCTCCCATTGGCTTGCCATGGTAGCCGGGAGATCATGGTCCACGTCCAGCTTAGCCCGCTGCAGGTCTTGCATGAACATCTTGACCAAGACGACGACCGGGGACAACCATCTTACTGGATCGAAGAGTCAGGCGATCTCAGAGAAGACTTGACGCTTCGTTAGCGGTGCGTCGTCATCGAAGAGGGGGGCGCAAACCTCATACGATCTGCAATGGGATCCCAAAGAATGCTCAATTCGTTGACTGGCCCTTCTGATGAGAGTTATGACCAACACGTGCAGAGGCGGTGTTCCGGCGGGATACTCTCGAGAAATTCTTGCACATTCCATACCCATTTCTTTATGTGGAACCATCTCACCTGAAGCAGTCTAATCAACTGATCGCGTCGTAGCAGAGCCTCCTCCAGATTATCAACACCGCCCAGGAAGTCATCAATGTAGAGCTCTTGTTCGACTGCGCAAGTGGTTTCAGGGAGCGCAGCGCCTGCGTCGACGCAGAGCTGCTTAAGCGTCCGTAGAGCCAAGTAAGGGGCACATGATTCTCCGTAGGTGATCAGGACGTAGTGCATCCCAGACTCGCCAGCAGACGGACTCCAGATAATTCGTTGGAGTTGAGCGCCCTCTGGATTAACCCAGATTTGCCGGGACACCATGGTGATGTCGGCGCAGTAAGCTACGGGCCATCGTCTTCAGCGCGTAATCGCGGTGGTCAGGTCGCTTTGCAGCTTAGGTCCTGGCAGAAGGATTTTATCCTTTCTCCCACCATCTTTGCGCTGCCAGATGCCGTGGTGAGGAAGGTAGTTTGTGCGAGGCTGCCGGGTGTTGATCTCCTTGTCGGCCAGTGGGTGCATGTGGCCGAGGCGAAGATACTCCTGGATAAATTTCTGGTACTTGTCTTTGAAATTCTTTAAAGGGTCGTGCCACTTGACTCCACTTTCCTGCAGCAGGATATGGTGCTGACCTCCGCACGTTTGACAGGAAGATTGGGACGAACAGCTGTCGACTTGGTGGTTTCGTCTGACGAAGTTGAAACACATCTTCTCTCGCCCCGTCAGATCTCTTCGTTCTCGAAGGGAGAGGTTTTTGAACTGCGTGCAATGGTCAATGTAGGGCGGCCCGTTGCAAACGGCACAGTGCTACGATGTGGTGGCAAGAATGTGGAACCGACGTGAGCTGTCCGTAGTAGACGTGAGTCCTCTTGGCATTGCGGTGGCTGTTCGCTTCTGTGCCGTCTCCAGGGTTCGTAACGTGCGGCATCTCCGCCGTAAGTAAGCAGACAGCGCGTCAAACGTAGGGCGCTTGTGTTGTCGATCGCCGGGTGGACCGCCGACGATATGAGCTCCTCCCAATCTCCTCGAGTTACTGAGTCCATCGTATCGCAGGCAAACAGAACCAACCAGTCGTTCCAATGGTCCACGGTGCAACTGAGAATCTTTAGTTGGTGGCGGTGTCATTTGAGCTCGTGCTGAAGATATTAAAGGCTAGCTGTGGACTCTTCCATCAACGCACGGAGACCCTTGAGGGCCTTCAAAAGATCTTGTACGGGCAATCGGCGATTGTCGTAACGATCATCGAGGTTGCTCCAAGCGGTTGCGTAGTTCGCTCCGGTGTAATCCATTTTCTCGAATGCAACCATAGCATCCCCCTGAAAATGAGACATCAGGTAGTACATTCTGTCGATGTCGCTTAGACGGGGGTCGTTGTGGATTAAAGATCGAAAAATATTCCCAATCCTTGCGACGACCGCTGAAAGCGGGGATGACGATGAATTCGTTATACCTGGTAATAGTGAAGAATACATTGATCTTGCACACGCGATGCTCAGTCTACGTGTTCGTCTTATTTTTGTTTTAAATGGCATTTCGAACTCGAAAGTTCCTTGCCTCATCTATTTTGTGCCAACCCCATCCATTTCGCGCCCTTCAGTGCTTCCGTTCAGATATATCTGAATTAATTTTACGATTTTTTTTGGTACGCCAAGGAGCACTAGAATTTGATACATTTTGTATCGCAATATTCCCACTTTTTCTCTAATAATAGTCTTACGGTAAACATTTGTTCGACCTGTTGCGTCGGAATCCACGCTGATAATCTCCTATTATATCTTCCATAAAATCCGCAATGGATCTTATGTGCTCGATATACATGCATTCTTTTACATTCTTCCGCAGTTCTCTTATCCAAAATCTTAAATGCGTTTTGTCTTTTCTATGTGAGAATGCACCGCAGAACTTAACATTTCTCTTAATTTCTACTTTACAAAGTCTCACGCATGTACTTGAAAATTCATTTAACTGGAGCAACCGCACGTATACTTTCATGGTATTTACTTCGGAAATTGGTATATGGCATTCGCCGATATTAATTAATGAGAAGGTTGTTAGATTCGAGACTTGTCGCGAGCAATCATATGCGACTATCGTGTACCTGACTCTTGCGTAAAGTCGAGTGTATGCTGAGACAAGAACCAGTTGAAAGTTTTGTTTCAACTGTATATATTAATTTATCTGATTATTTTTCGACAAGGGTTCGTTTATCCATTTAATCGTACAACAGAAATTATTAGCAAGAATATAAAATAAAAATAGGTTGTTTGTGGAATTACTATATATATATATAATTGCGTAACCACAACTGCGTGCGACATTTACGTGTTTTTGCCAAGCTTAATTTTTACGTTCCCATTTTTCTGGATGTCGAGCACCGTGTGCGGTCCCGTATATTCGTCCCCGAATTTATGGGATTTCGGTCCCTTTTCTAACCATACTGAGTCTCTCTCCTATTTTTACTGTTTTCTCATTTACTTTGTGATCGTAATATTCCTTTGAGTCGCGTGTTTTTATAGCAAGTCTTGAAATGTTAATACATACTCATTCCCGTGCGATGTTACCGGCAGTGGTCCCACTATATTCATAGCTAATTTTTCCATGAAAGTTACTGTCGAATCTTTTTAGCTGACAACCTTGAAACATACGCGGATGAAGTTTTGCACGTCCTCCTCACGATTTTTCCAGTAAAAATGGTGCTTAATGCGTTCATAGGTTTTTATCACCCCTCTATGACCTTCTATTATGGAACAATGCACTTCCTGAATTGTTTTATTCCGGTCCTCCTGTAATAGGCATTTAATTAAACCTAAACAGATTATTAATTTTATTTTATTCCTCGTAAAAACACCCTGAAGCCTATTGATAATTAATTGCCATTCTAGGTTTTCGATTTGGTTAGTTTTTGCTACACTTACTGACTGTATATGTATATCGGTTAAAGATTGTTCAAATAACTACTTAAAACATGAATGTTTTGGCTTATTATAGTTTGCCCTACGATTTCCTCATCACACAATGGCATAGCTATGTGTAGTTTTGTGTTAACATTTACTAAATTAGGTACCCCTATCTCTATGTCTTTGAATCGCGGAAGTTTCCCCTGCATTTCTAACTGCCTCGCTCCTTTATCGCACGGTTCGCCTTGAGTTGTAATAAAATACAGAGAGTTGTCCATCCTCTTAAATAACCTTTTCCTGCAAGTTATTTCGTAAAAAGGGGTGCTCGCGGGAGGTTGTAAATAGTCGACAGTGAAAAAACATTCCTCGCTGTCATCGTACGTGTGCGTCGCTTCCCAGTTACCCGGGCGTGCTTTCTCTCTCTCCTCCCACCTGTTCTCGTTTGAAGGGTCCGACGAATTTATGACTAGTAACAATCCGTAAATTGTTACTAGTCATAAATGGCGGCAGTTGCTCCTCCACATCGTTACTACACACTCCAATTCCTTCTATTGTATTCCGCTGCTTTTGTAATCCTACTTTCTTACCTTTCCTAGGAACCAGCACCTTTATAGCCTATATATATTTTTGTCATGCTTTTTGTCCCATTCTCAGATTGACATACAATAATACTTTCAGTTACGGCCGGCTTGATAGACACAACCTTTTGTACGGGATTTCGGGAAAGCGCGTCGGCCACGTTTGTCTTGCCTGGCCTGTACACTACCTCGAAGTCATATTCTGCTAGCATCGCCGCCAGCGTGTGATTCTAGAATTCGGATCCTTGTGCGTTTGCAACCACACCAGGGGTCTATGGTCGGTAACTAAGGTAAACTTTTTCCGTAGAGATATGGCCGAAAATGGTTTACACTATATACTACGACTAAACCTTCTTTGTTAAACGTGTCCCACCGTTGTTCAACGTCCGTGAGAACTCGCGACACGTACGCGACTACGTTATTGTGGCTAATAGTTTCTTTGTCTACTAAAATTCCACATCGTCTTTTAACAAGTGCGTCATCGGCTGAGCAACCTTTGCGAAATTGTGAATGAAACGTCTGTAATATCCCGCTAAACCCAAAAATTGTTTAATATTCTTCTTTGACCACGGAACTGGGAATTCTTTGACTGCCTCTAAGTTTCGCGGATCCGGACGCACGCCACTTTGCGAAATTAAATGTCCCAAGAAAATTACTTCCAACTTAAAAAATTGGTATTTTTCCGGGTGTAATTTTAGGTTTACATATCTCAATTGCGCAAACAAATTATTTAATGTACTAACGTGTTCAACTAATGTTTTCGAATACACTATTATATCATCGATAAAATAGAATAGTTCTTTATTAGCGTTTTTGCCAGTGCAATTGAGAGAATTCTAGAGAAAGTCGCCGGCATTGTGCGTAAACCGAAGTTCCCTCTATTAAAATGATAAAGGCCCCCACATATTACGATCGCTGTCTTGTGCCGATTTTGTTCGTCTCTCTCAATTAGATGATAGCCAGATTTAAGAACAAAAACTGAAATATATTTGGCTCCGCCTAATTGGTCTAAGATTTATGTTATATTAGGTAGCGGATATTGGTCGTCTAACGTTTTGCTATTAAGCTTAGGATAATCTATTAGCATACGATATCGCTTATTCCCCTGCAAGTCGTACATTTTTGGTACTAAAAAACACGGGCTAGAATAGGAAGAGATAAATAAATGGTCGAGACGAAGCGTACCTTTTACTGCCTTTGCGCGCCCAGGGGTTCCTTGCCTCACCTGCAAAACTCTAGTATCCGCTGCCGGGCATCCTATTTTCTTACCCTTTAAAATACCTTTTACCTGCTTTAATACTTTGATTACACTTTCGACAGCTGAATGAAAATGTGAACCATTTATGCGTTGCCTCTCTAAATAAAAGCAAAAGTTATTTAAAGCTTTTCTCAACTCTGTATGTATTATATCGAATTTTGCATGTATGGCTGTGAATTTAAGTATTAATGTAGTTACATTTTCAATTTCTTGTTTATGTTTCAGTAATTCATTATTATTTGTAGAGCTGTCGTTTAGTAACTTTTGTAAAGCACAGATTCTATCAAATATATTTCCCTCCTCCATGTCGTCCTCAATGCTTCGTGAGTGTGGAAATGAGGAGTTTGGACTGTTGTGTACGTCGTGCTCAGGATTAGGAACAATGTCGTTCGTTTCCGTCTTCGTTTCGTCGTAGTGTCAGGGTAAGTGAGAGTTTAAGATTTGCGTCATTGATGTTTTGGCTTTAAATAATTCTTTCAAGATTTTATTTTGTTTTTTGCTAAAAAAAATGTGGTCTACATCCTATTTTTACTTACTTTAATTTTATAAGGAAAGGAGATATGTATAGAATTTTGGTCTTTAAGGATAGTCGTTCGAACACTCTCTGCGTTAGCCTTGATTCGAAAATTTTCATGGGTTTTGCTTGGTTTTATAAATAAGAAACTCTTTGGGCTTCCCATTTGATTCGGATTGGGTAGGGAACTCTACGAATTCCTCATTTTATTAGAAATTGATTGAAAATTCTGTGGATTTTTAATTTGATTATTGAATGATAGAAAATTCTGTGGATTTTCAATTTGATTAAGTTATGATTGAGAATTCTGTGGATTTTCAATTTGATTAAGTTATGATTGAGAATTCTGTGGATTTTCAATTTGATTAAGTTATGATTGAGAATTCTGTGGATTCCCTGTTTGGTTAGAGATTGACTGAAAATTATTTGGATTTTCTCTTTGACGAGAACTAGGAAAATCACTATCCAAATTCGCCTGCAAATTCTGCGAGCTTTCCCCGTGCTTATAGTGATATCGAAAATTCTGTGGATTTTCGATTCGTTTAGAAGAAGTAGGATTGAATTGGGAATTATTTGGATTTCCAATTTTTTTGTAAGAAGTGGAATGATTTTTAAATTGTTTAGAATTTGAGTGAAAGTTTATTTGGCTTTCAACTTGAGAATTAATAGGCTGAGAGTTTTTGTTCAGTTTTTTATGAGTGTGATTAAGATCGTACGTTAAGTTTGAGGTATGGTTAACTGACAGAATTTGTGCGTTCCTGACCCTCTCTGTTCCATCGGCCGCTTATGTGCCTCCTTGTGCGGACGTTTCGCATTTACCGAATACTTTTATTGCTGGATTTTGTTGAACTAAATTTTGTACAGGGGTCTCGTCTCTTTCTAGTTTTACAAGCGGGATTTCATGCTCGCCCACTACTAGTCTACTATTTTTATAGTCAATATTCGCGCTGAGTTCATACAAAAAATCGCTTCCGAATAAACCGTCTTCCTTAATTGGAAAATCATCATCGACTAAATGAAATTGTACCTTGAAATGTGGCAAGTAGAGCGTTGTTTTGCCTGTAGTGCAAATTACTTCTTTCGTTATTCTCTTTAATATTAAGATTTCATTAGTATCGATCAAATTTTTATTTTGACAGTTGCTTGCTTTTAATAAATTGGGTCCCGCACCCGAATCTAGAATTAAATTGATCAACGGGTTATTCAGAGTGATTATAGGCGAGATACCGTTTGATTTCAGGTGTATTTCCCTTATTGAGTATTTCGCTGTTAGTATTGTGCCAGCGGACGCGAATTGCATTGGATCTCCTGCCTCGCGTCCTGCTGTTGGAGGCCCCGTGCATTTCCCTGTTGTGTTTCGTTACCATTTCTATATTTTCTTTTTCTACATTCTTCGATTGAATGTCCCTTATTTTTACAATACCTACAGATAATTGGCTCTGGATTTGTATTTGCAAATGTAGCCTTTTGTCTCCGTAAGTATTGATTTTCGGGCGGCCTTTCAGTCCTATATCGCATTCGCTGCTGCCATTTCGTTGGCCGTGTATTACGGCCCTCTGCTCGTGGCTCCGCCCATGCGTTCTCATATCGGCCACCTAGCGCGCGAGTCTTCTCTGCCCGGCGCTTGCTGGATATCCCAACACCTAAGCGCCGTATGTCCCCTTCTGTTACATGTCTGGCACGTTTCTACTATCAATTACTATCAATAAATTTTACGCTAGTTATCTGCTCCTCTATCTGCTTGATATCCGCGATTATTTTCATAGTACTCGTCACTTGCTCTTGTTCGTAACACGCGAAGTCTCTCTGTATCTTGATTACTTCTGACGTCACGGCCTCCAAATTGTGGACCACGCCAATTCGCGCTTTGATAACCCAACAAAGTACCCGTAAAAAGAATTTGACTAAATCCTGCTCTAGGAAAAAATGGAATTTTGCGATATTTCGCATCTCCCGTTTCGCGGCTGCTATTATTTCTTGTTCGACCGCGCGCACTCTATTTGAAAATTAGATCACGCTTTCGCTTCGATCTTATTTTAAATTAGCTAATTCTACGTGCAATTGATGGTATCTTTTCGCGGACCCGAATATTACATCTAAAAATTGAGCGATTTCATCAATAGAGTGGAAAGTCTTTTTTTATGCGGCTTTGTGTGCTTCTCCGTACAGTCTCATTTTTATAACTTTTGCAAGGTCTGTTTCAGCTGCCAGCGGCAAGATATTTCCTGCTTCTCTATACCCTTCTAAGAATTCCGTTAAAGAGATGTTTGACCCATTATATTTCGGTATGAGTTCTAATGCGTCTTTGATTGATAAAGACCTAACCTGCGAGTGTCGAGTTCATTATTGAAAAATTTGGTGCTGACTCTCCGTTGTACTTCGCGGCGTGCTGTTACTAAAACTGCGTATTACTGGTGTGAATTCTGGTTCGGTCTTATTTTCATCGGCGTTAGTCGCGTTTTCGTTCGAGCTTTTTACTCCTTCGCTGTCTTCTATGTTTTCCAATACAGAATGATATTGCGTATGATCGTTCGTAATATTTTCTTTAAATATTAAAGTAGGATTTCTGTTCTCCTAGGCTGCACAATGGTCGTTTTCAATCCCTTTTACTACTAAACGCGGATCTAATCGTTGATGTATTAAATACCCCAAAATTTTCACAAAAACCGACTCGTTACAAAAATCCTCTATTTCGCTCTCGCTCAGGTAATCTCTTAATAATTCTGTAGCTACTTTTATGTTTTGTTTGTATTTTGCAGAAAGGCTTACTGCCCATTATGAATGTATTTTTAAAAAGAATTGCAATAATTCTCGTAACGACGGATTTGGTATATCTTTGAAAGTTGCTTGATCAATTTCTAACGCCCTCTTTGATAAAATTCCCGTTACGTCGTCATTTCGTATGTCAGTCATCTTTGTTTAGTCCTTTTCTACGCGTCTTTGTTCACTCTAATCCTTTTAATGAGGGGCCCTCAAGTCTGTTACGTCCGGGTTGTCGTACAGTACTAAATAATAAAGGTTAATGAGCCCAGTTTCAGGTACTTGATGGCCAGGGCCACTCTACCTACGGACTGGCGGCGAACAAGCGTAGACGCACAATGATGGTCACAACAATAGCAGGGATAGACGGAAACACAAGCAAGTAGTTATAAAAATGTAATGGGTTCCCGTGGCTTACCTTTTGTCCAGTACCCTTAGAGTTAACCCGCGGTCAGTGTGCGGCAGCGCTCGGCTCGGCGGGACGCGTTCTCTGCTTGGACCTTTCGTGCTGACTCGAGCGCAGGGGGATTAGGGTGTTGCGGGAAGTTTGAATGACGTTGTCGACAATGTATATTAAATTGTACTGGTACTTTTATTGATCTGAACATAATTAGTATAAGTATACGATTACACAATACAAGTCTCAATCTGAGTTACAGATACATATTACAATATTCTTAAGTCGGATTTACAAGTTTAGTCTTCCGCCAGGCAGAGGTTCATCCTCTGAAGAAACTAGATCAGAACAGCCGTGGTGCTTGGTCGGCTGTTCAGCTTATAATAGGCTGATTTCTGGGCTTGATGACGTTGGAACAAGCTTCGAGTACTTCCTTAGGGAGTGGTTAGGGCATGATATGTTTAGAGGACGGCCTAAATGGGATTACTTCTGTAATATGTATGTTCGGTATTCGTGTAGGCTTGTTAGGATATGTACATGAAGGCGGAGGGAAATAGTGCTGTTTGTATGGGTGTGTGGCTTAGCCTTTTGCGGGGAAACCGTAAGATGGTTTTACTGCATCCATTGTCCTAATTGTGGCAGTTCGGTCCAGTAACGATTTTCCGTCATCATGGCTGCGGCTCCCTGAAGGGTGCGTAGAGAGAGAGAGAGAGAGAGTCGTTGTTCGCCCGTGTCGTGCATTGGCGCTAATGGCCGCGGCGATTCGGATGATTTGGTGGGGTGTGTGAGCGGTCGGTCAGTTGTCTGGTTAGCCGGTGTGTTCACGCCGGTCGGCATAGTAGGGTGAGGTAATTGATGTGTTGTAGTCTGTAGTCGTAGAGAGCAGAATGCAACAAAGAACACTGCGTTTTTGCTTTATCGTTAGTATATATGTGTAAAGCATCATATTTTTTATCATAATCATTGAAACTTCTATTATTTATACCATTTTCAATGTCTTTTAGAGACATCTTAAAGCAATTATCTTTTCCAACTATTTTCTACTTTGGTTTTTTAATTTGTTCTTTTTCAATCTTACACCGCTGCGAAAGTTTTTTCTTTAGTATTTGTTCAGCTCCAGTTGCACAATCTTCGTCCATGCAATTGATAATAAGTTAATTTTCATTTTTATATTTACTGTTTTTGTTTGTATTTTCTTCTCTTTGGTTAAGTAGTGAGTAAGATCTTCTTTGATGTTAAATTTGTCCTCTTTGTTTATTTTTTAACTTTTATTCTGGGGACCCACTTTGGGCGTGGTTTAGCTGTAATTATTATTTCAGAATAGGTTTTTTTATTAATGTTCGTATTGTCTTTCTCTTTAGCTAGTAATTCTTTCAATATATAATTTTCATCTTGTAGTTCAGTGTTGAGGTGTTTTTAAATATTATTTTCAATCTTCAAAATTTCTATTTCGTTATTGTCTTCATATATTGTTTGATTTTGATACAAGCACCAGTACTGGGATACTTTTAGGATACCCGTTTAGAAAGACTTTAGTTCTGAAATCTGGTAACAAAATGTAGCCCGGGAGATTTCCTATCGATTTAAAAAAATTTCGATGTTTAATCCTATTCTATGCTAACAAATAGATGTTTAAATAAAAGAGTTCCTGGCTGCAGTAGTGGGACACGATATTTTGAGTTGACGTAGTACTGGGACAGGCAATTGACACTAATACTGGGACAGTCATTAAGTAGCTTTATTCGTTACCATTCTGCAAACAAATATAAAAAAGCTCATTTTCTTAATTCCGTCGATAATACTAATCGATTTACATGCTTTTGTAGTTCGATAAGAATCGGCAAATTAGAAATCACAGAAATTGATAAATAGAGACCCATTTTTGGAGGTTATAGGATTACAACCCCATCAAGCAAGAGTTATAGATTTCAAAATCCACTTTTTCCGAAATTCATTCAAGTCGACATTATTGATTGTTATTTAATATCTTATTTAGTAAGCTCTAAAGTAGTTTTTAATCACTGAATCTAATTATAATTTGTATATTTTGAGTGTCCCACTACTACTTCTTCGCAAAAATATGGGACCAAAACTTAGACACCTAATTATTAAAAAAATAATTATGGTTTTCACTAAATACAACTTTGATCGTAATCATGAACGTGTCATCTATTGATAAAAACAGTATTTTGATACTGCTCGAGTAAAATATTTCTTTTGAATGCAAAACTCAATCCTTGTGATTTATTCAAATCTGCACGATTCAGTAGCGCCATTCGTTACTCTTGGATCCTGTTCAGAACACATTTTAAGTAAAAACGTTGAATATAATTTCCGCCGTAGATTTGTAATAATTCATGTTCATTTGAATAGTTGACACCCTAGACAATAGATACAAATTTTTACTATAACGATTTATGGCTGTATTTTTCACGAAAACCGTAATTTTTCGCCTCTGTCCCACTATAGATCCCGATTTTTTATTTGGCCAGGTACTGGTACTTTACCCTTAGTAAGAAAGTTTCAGAATAGTTGCTTTAAAAGAAAAAAAATTTATCGAATCATAACAAAATTTCCGTTTTCGAGTTTAACTCAGGTTGGCCACCTTAAAAATTATTAAAACACCTTAAACAAACTTGTACAAACCAACATTTTTTATACAGAAAACTAAAGTGTTACATTAATGTATGAGACAGGGTCATATACGCAATGCTTTCCATGGAAAAAAATTCAAAACGGTTTTTTTGTTGCAAATAATAACGGAATATTTTTGAAATTATAACAAGACAACGCTTACACAAATGTGGTACATAGGCATGGTAAGTTGTTTTTTATAAATAATTTTTCAAATCTCAAATAATTGCTTAAAATAAAGATATCAATAATACAGATCCGTGTCAAAAACTTTCTGATTTTCGAAAAAATCGGTTACTATGCCATTTGTATTCTTATAAACACTATCTAGTTAAATTTTCAAAAAATTCTGATATTATATGGATTCAGAAAATTGTTTTGTAAATTACCGATTCACGTTCCAGCAATAATATATTTTACACTTCATTTAAACAGATTAATAAAAAATAAAACGTATATCACTTAATAGTACATTTACCTTACAAATTCCTCTAAAAAATTTCAGTTGTGTGTGTGTGTGTGTGTGTGTATGCGTGGGCGTGTAAACAAAGCGGGCACAATAATAAATTTTTTAGTTTTTCGGATTCATTTTGTTTTTTAACAGTTTATCGATTTTTGGCTTCAAGTTTTCCAATTTTTTTGGTACGTTAGAAATGATATCATCGATCGTGTAAAAACGCATTTCAATATTTACACTGTAATTTTCGACCAATGGACGCTTATTTTTTTCCTCTTTAATGAAGATTTCAAATAAAAAAAGGATTTTTAAGCTTCATCGAATCCTTTTTGTTTTATACCGTTTTTCATTTTTTATGATACTTTCTGTATCAAAAAAATTTTCGTCGTATATTTCTTGCGTATAACGTGGTAATATTTGACTAACCATAGCTCATTTTTTTTACGTGTTTTGATGAAGACTTGAAATCATGAAGAATGTTTAAGAGTTATTCATTCGTTTCTGTTTTATTATTTTTTTCATTATTATAATATTCATTTTTTTCTAAAAAAATTCAATAACTTTTTTCTTGAGCATTATGCGGTAATTTTTGACAATTCAAAGCTCTTTTCTTATTTTTTGATGAAGATTTGAAATAAAAAAATTTAAGATTCATTGATTTGTATTTGTTTTAGAAACAAATATACAGTTTTTTAATTTCTGAATAAATACGTTGTTCACATACTGGAACAAAATTACGAAACAATTTTATTTGTAAAAATTATAGTGTTGCAAAATGTATTATTGTTGAAAAAAAATTTAGCTTGATATGCAAAAACTTCTTAAGTGCTATACTTTGGCATAGGTTTATTTATAGTTGAAAAATTTTCTTGAATTTTTTTAAATAAACTTTGTTTCATAGGTGTGCCTGCAAAAATTTTTTTTAAACTTTTTTTATTACAAAAATATGCGTTTACTTCAATAAATTGTAAACAAAAATTTTTGTATTAAATATTTTCAAAATAAAATAAGTTCTAGAGCAGTTTTTAGTTAATCAATATACTTTATATGTTTTCTTTTCCAATACAATCTGTCAGGAACAAAATTTAATAGTAAAAATTTTGGTTCACAGTTAAATGAGAACAGTTAAATAAACTAATTTTGAAGAATTAATTGGAATAATTACACTTAAGGGGAGGTTGGACCGAACTTTACCATTGTGACCTTTACCTAGCGCCGTATTTTTCGTTATACATCTAAAATTTGAATAGTAACGTCAAAATCGAAAATGATAATGATTTGTTATTGTGTAAAGAACAGTGGACAAAAGCGTTTTTGTTTATTAATGGCTTCGAAAGCTTTTTATTATGAAATATTATTACAATTGACCAATAGAAAACGGTCCAAATGACGGTCATCTTACCGTTTCTTAACCTCATCGATGGCTTCACCTCGCGTCGTATTTTTTGTTATACGTCAAGATTTCATAAAAAATTGTACATAGCGACCTTGATAATTATTTATTATTATGTAAAGAATATTGGACAACTACATTTATGTACACCAATCAGAATAGCTCCAACATCCCCTTAATGAACATTTGTAAGATTTTCTTAGTTACATATTATTATGTTATCTTAAATTCTTTTGTAAAAATGGTATGCAGTATATGTATATTACAAAATAATTTGAACAACAATACTTTTTTATAATCTATGCTATACTTTTATATAAGTTTAAATTGTTAAATTTATATATATATATATATATATATATATTGAACGTTCCACGTCGACCCGGGGACAAACAATTTTTTTGGGCTGAAACTTTTTATATGGGTTAATTATGGTCAACAAAGTATACATTTAAATTTTTAGACCACAAAACCCAATATATCTATAGACTAAGCACGTGAAATCCCATTAAATTAACACAGACAGACATTAATTTGTTTGAACTGACATAACTTTTGTTACAAATCTCGACCCATCTTCTGCCGATACTCATTTTGAAGGTCTTATCACAAGGAGAATTTTAAGACCAAAATGAAAAAAAAATAAGCTAGCCAACATGCCTCAAAATTATCCTGATATGTGTAAATTTTATCAACCAATTAGAAATCTTGAAATTAAAGTCTGAAAATATTTACATGTGTTCTACAGGTAATTTTCTACAAAAAATGTTTCTACAAATTTTTTTCAAAAACGCACCTTAGCTGTGTTAAATATCATCAAAGATTTGTTTTTTTTGTGTAAAAAATAATGAACAGCAGATTTTTAATAGGCCCATAACTATAGATATATTTTTAATCATAATTAAATCATATAAAAAGTTTCAGCCAAAAAACTTTTTTTCTCGACGGTTAACGTGGAATGTCCCACATATATATCTTGACAAACTAAAAATCAATAGACTTGTCATTTTCATTTTTTACCGCAGTATTAAATAGAATCAATAATTTAATATTGGAACGGTTTATAAAGTTTGAGGAAGCTTAGTACCAATGAATTTCCAGCGGTTTTTTAAGTATAATAAGGGTTAATATAGAAAATTTCTATGGACTGACATTCATATATCTATTACCAATCTATATCAATAGATATTTTAAAATTAAGATAATAAAGATCATCATCTTTGCTCTCGTTAAGACTATCTGGTATTACTTCTGTTCCAATTATTTAGTCTTCAGAGTTGTTTACTTAATTTTTTTCGTTTATAAGTTACAATCAATATATACTGTAAACATTGAATGATTATTGAATCACAGTACCGATAACAATTCACAACGCAGAGTTATTTGTATACACGGTATTTAAATAAAAATAAAATTGATTTAAATATTTTCATAAAATATAATTTAAGTACACTCACAGAATAATAATAATATATAAATAACGTTAACTAAAGTAGAAATAATTGTTTTCATTAAAGTTTAAAATTAAACAGTTCACGTTTTCTATAATGGGACTTACAGGTGCTACTAAGAGTACGAATACTTTAAGATTTATTCTAAAAATATAAGTAGACACATTTAAATTTTCATATTATTAAATGAGATATTAAATATGTGTGAAATATATACTACAATGATGAAATTATATATATATATATATATATAAAATTATTTTCTTTTTTTTAATGCATTTGTAATGTTTTTGACAAGGCAATCGAATAAATCGATTGAAAGAATAAAGTTTATATATATATATATGTAAACGTTATTCTTTTAATCAGTTTATTCGATTGCCTTGTCAAAAACATTACAAAATGCATTAAAAAAAAACTTTATTTTCCAGCACAATACTATAACTACTAACCTAACATGACTTATTTGTAAAACATCTGAATAATTCTGTAAGTTATACTGTTAGTCACTCTATATATAATTATATATAATAATACATGGCTGTACGTATATAACAATTAATATTTATGTATAATTGTATAAAGACAAAACTCAATTATAACCATATATAACTGTTGTATATGATTATATATAAATACTTGAATTTAATTATATATACTTATATATGATTTGGTCTAATACTATTTAATTCGGGTGTTAATTGAAGATAGTACACAAACAGATACCGTAATTGAGGGCACAATAATATGTTACAGACGAAATATTTGCTTGGCACTAAGTTTTCTGCGAATTTAAATGTTTGTCAGAATAACTAGTTAATAAATACATATTTTTAATGGTGCTAAATAGGGATTTTAATCATATTTTAGCATAATTTGACTGTTATTTTTATTTGTAGCAAGAAATACAACTTGATTGCCGTTCTGGAACTTGTACAGGTACTTTTGTACTGAAGAAAGGCATGTCCATGAATTTTTTGGTAGTCGACCGAGTGATCTAACTCTCTTTTATCCAACTTTTGAGTTTTGAAATGGACTTAATCCATGTAATGAAGAGTCATATAACCCTGAAAAAAAATTTTTTGAAACATTCAGAAAATTTGCATAAACAAGTACACATTCAATTTTTGCGTAAAATGCACTCCTTTTGAGCTAAAAGTCATTCAAAACAACTCCAAAATGCAAAAAATGCTAAAATGACCGTCTTTGACCCACTGTAACTCTAACATACTTGGTCAACAAAATCTAAAAGAATTCACAGACACTTATAAGAACCCTATATACATGTTAAAATTGATTAGAGAAAATTTTTTTTTGTCTTCGATTTTACAGAGAATTGTCCATATATATGTTGAAAAAGAGAAAATTGAGATGAAAAGAAATTTCTCTTTAATTTCATCGGTAAAAACGTTCTCCTTGGTATGTAAAATGTATGTGAGTTTTTTCAGATTTTTTGAAGCCCTTAGGTTCAAAGTTGATCAAGGCTAAATGTGAGCATATAGTCATTCTTTTCAATTTTTAGCAAATTTCAACCTCAATTTATTCAACAAATTTCAATCTCTTAAGAAAATAGCAACAAGGGATTTTTCAGAAAATTTTCTTCATTTTTCACTAAAAAATGTTTCTAAAATCTTTTATTACCCCTTTCAATTAATTAAAACTAAAAATCCTGAAAAAAGTGGGTTTGAGCCCTCGAACCATTCACCAAAAATCATGAAAATAGCTTTTTTCAGTACAAAAGTGACTGCCACAGTCTCAAAATGGCATAAGTACTATATTTATATAAAAAAATTAAAATAACATGAAATATTGTTAGAAAAATTATTAAAATTCACATTTTAGCAATAATGTGATATTTAACTTCTAACAACTTTCAATGTATGGATTTCAAAAGATCGGAAAAAAATTTACGACTATTTTACGTACTAAAAAGGACATTTTTGCCCAAAAAAAATTGTGTTTTATTCTCCAGCTCCCAAAGAATCATGCATATAATTATATATGGAATACGGTCATATTTAGCTCCAAACAACTCTAAACCTATGAGCTTAAAAAATCTGAAAAAATTGACGTGCATTCTACATACTAGAAGAAACATTTTTTCTGAATTAAAAACTAAATTTTTTTTCGTTTTCGAATTCCTAGTGAACTACACACACACACACACATATATATTCAAGATTTTTCATACAATAAACTACATTTTTAAATATAAATGGATAACTCTTGGGAAATCGAAAACAACAAATTATACATATATATTCAATATTTTTCATAAAATAAGCTATATTATTATATATATATATATATATATATATATATATATATATATATATATATATATATATATATAAATGGATAACTCTTTTGTAAATCGAAAATTATGTGAAGAGTCATATGCGTCAAATTTGAACAAAAAACAGGCTATCTTTGAACATTTTTCAAGATTCTAATTTTCGATTATTTTTCAAATCCCAAATTTTTTAGAATCTTTCTTTCGAATAGAGTCTACATAAAAATTGGTAAACGTAAATAAATCTAAATATAGAAACTGTTCCAGTCCCAATATTGTGCAATTTTTCCAGCATCTTAAAGCTGTCATAGTTTGATGTAATTTACTTCCGGTAATTTACGTCATGGAGACTTGTCATAATTTTAGATAAAAGCTGATAACATGAACTTTAATTTGAGTGGAACACAACTTGGGAACGGTACAACCAATTTTTATTTTTTACGACTCTTCTTTTTTATTTTTAATGTAGAAAAGCGACTGAAAAATAATAATTTTGGTTGGTCGATGTTTTTTGCATGTTTAGCGATTTTTCGATTTTGGGTTTTAGTTTTTCGGGATATTTTATAGGTTAAAATTAATCTAATCAATTTGGATAAAATACATTTAAAGAAACTAAAAATTACCTATCTTTTGCGGCTACAAACATTTTATAAGCTAATTCCTTTCTATTGCTATACACAAAAACGTCATTTTTCGCTTTCTTAATGCTAGAGTACACTTTGTGGGGTCTAAAATCAATTTTTCTTATACTTCATATAGTGTTACTTGAAGCTCACTTTATACGTTAGGAAGTTCCAAATTGCATTCTAAAGGATCCTATAAGTTTTTTGAAAATTTTGATAGTATTTAATTACATTGCCTTAGGTTAAGTAACTCAGTTACTGAATCGTGGGTAAGTTTCTGTGCCCCACAATATTTTTCTTTCAAAAATAATAAAATGAAAATGCAATTGGACGAAATACTAGCCTTCCATATAAACTACATTTGTATTGTGTTACTTTATACTTTTATAGGTTTTTGGAAAATTACCATGGGGCACAGTAACTTACGCAGGGCACAGGAGCAGCCTAACTTACCCTATATGCAATTTGCAATCTGTAAAATAGTTTTTCTTAGCACTTCATTTTTGTCTTTAAAAATGCTCCTTGCACAAATATGCGAGGTGAAGTGATTTGAAACTTCACATGATTATTATTTCTTTATATTACAAACACACAACTTATAACGTTATTAAATGAGTAATACTCATTTAATTTAATATATTAGAATAAATAATGTCACATTATAACAATTAATTAAGTTTGAGGAAGTGAATTTTTAATAAATCGGCGGATTTTCGCGCATTATTTATTCATTTACTTTGAAATTAATCATTGTTTTCTTTAAAAGAGTTGTTAATTTGAAAAAATACCGTTTAATAGTTAAAAAACTTATTTTATATAAATAAATTCGCAGTTATATTTAGTTTGAATAATCTCTTCTGCTGCAAGAATAATAGTTTAGTTTACGACATTTTTCGGTATAATACCTGTTGTGGTATTATACTGCATAAAA
The DNA here is from genome assembly GCA_949152435.1 of Gastracanthus pulcherrimus. Classification (NCBI taxonomy): domain Eukaryota; kingdom Metazoa; phylum Arthropoda; class Insecta; order Hymenoptera; family Pteromalidae; genus Gastracanthus; species Gastracanthus pulcherrimus. The sequence goes on from OX424574.1 coordinate 88,895,484, forward strand.
CGTCTGAACCGTGTCAGAAACCCAACCCTGGTGTACGTGCTCGTGTGCGAGAGGATAATCTCGGACGTGATCCAGATGTCCCAGATGCTGCGTATAATTTTTCGGTATTATTGATACTTTTTACTACTACCGAAAATGTAACACTGGGTGTACGTGACTTTATGAGAGATAATCATCTCGGATATGGACGAGATGTTCCGGATTTTGCGTATGATTTTTCACTATTATGCATATTCTTTACTACAATCGATAGTTTCTAATAGTATGTGTACGTTAGGGTGGTCCAAAAGTTACAAAGGTTCGATTTTCCTTCTTGTAACCCTTTCAAAAGTTGACATATGTGAAGAAAATAACTCTCCTGCAAGGTAGGTGCTGGACGTTCACATTTAAAGGTTCCTACCTTGATTTTAAAGCTTTTGAAGTGCATTTTTGCGCTTTTTTTATAAATTTGGTAAAAAATGAATAAATCTTTATAAATCAAGGCAAAACAAATTTAGTAACTTACATTATCACTAAAATGGAAAATTAAACACATCCGGTTATTGAAAAAAAAATTTCGTCTTTGGGCGTTCTAGAGACACAAGCGTCAAATTTTAACAGAAACAAGCTATCTTTGTACATTTATCAAGACTCTAATTTTCGATTATTTTTCAAATCCCAATTTTTTTAGAATCAGTGCTTCCAATAGAATCTACATAAAAATTGGCAAACGTAAATAAATCTAAATAAAAACTGTTCCAGTCCCAATATTGTGCAATTTTTCCAGCATCTTAAATGGTATATGTCATAGTTTGATGTAATTTACTTCCGGTAGCTTACATCATGGAGATTTGTACATAATTTTATTTAAAAGCTGATAATATGAACTTTAACTTGAGTGGTCGCAGCATTTCTAAAGTTGTTTGGATCAAAAGTTATGTCCATTTTAATATTACGAAAATTCTCACGTGGTAAATTGGGACAATTCAAAATACGGTCCTACAGCGTGATCCCCAATTTACCACCAGAGACTACTCCCGAAATGATAATCTCGCACAAGTACCTATACAGACACCATAAGGAATCTTCGATAGCAGCAAATAATATCGATAATAAAGAAAATCCATACGCAGCATCCAGTACATCTAGACAATACCCGAGACGATCATCGCGCACACGTACAGGTATATATACCCACTGTAAAGTTATCGATAGTAGTAAAACGTATCGATAATAGTGAAAAATCATATGCATCCTCCAGTACGTCTGGACCACAACCGAGGTGATTAATTCCCATACGTGTATGTACACCAATAATAAGAAATTATCGATTGTAGTAAAAAGTATGGATAATCGTGAAAAATAATACGCAGCATCCGTGATATCTAGACCACTCCCGAGATGATCATATCGCACATGTGCACATACACCCACTGTAAAGTTATCGATAGTAGTAAAAAGTGTCGATAGTAGTGAAAAATCATATGCAGCCTCCAGGACGTCTGGACCACACATCAGATGATCATCAGTTAAGAGTATCGATAATACTGAGATAATTGGGGATCCCGCTGTAGGACCGTATTTTGAATTGTCCCAATTTACCGGCAGAGAATTTTCATAATATTAAAACGGACATAACTTTTGTTTTAAAAAAGTCTCCATGACGTAAACTACCGGAAGTAAATTACATCAAACTATTTTTATGTAGATTCTAATCGAAACAAAGATTCTAAAAAGATTTGGGTTTTGAAAAATGATCGAAAAATAGAGTCTTGAAAAATGTTCAAAAATGGAAGATAATAATTTTTTGCTGAAGCGGATGTGGTTATCTTTCCATTTTAGTAGTATGGTAAGTTACTAAATTTTTGTTACATTGATTTATAAAGTTTTAATCATTTTTTACCAAATTTATTAAAAAAGTGTATAAATGCAGTTCAAAAACTTTAAAATCAAGGTTAGAACCTTTAAATGTCAACGTCCGGCACCTACCTTGCAGGAGAGTTATTTTCTTCATATTTGTCAACTTTTGAAAGGATTAAAAGAAGGAAAATCAAATCTTTGAAAATTTTGGACCACCCTAACGTATACACAGTATAAGAAACTACCACGTTATCGTCTCGTACATGGGCCACCCTAACGTATACACACTATAAGAAACTACCAGATTATCGTCTCGCACATGGGCACGTGCACCAGGGTTGGGTTTCTGACACGGTTCAGACGTTTTATACAGTATAATATCAAAACAGGTATTATACCGAAAAAGGCCGCGTATGATTTTTCAGTATTATCGATACTTTTTACTACTATCGATAATTTTACAGTAGATGTACGTACACGAGTGCGAGATGATCATCTTGGGTTTGGTCCATATATCTCGGAAGTTGCATATGATTTTTCTTTATTTTTGATATTATTCACCACTCTCGAAGCTTCTTCATAGTGGGTGCATGTGTGCGAGATGATCGTCTCGGGTGTTGTCTAGATGTACTGGATGCTGCGTATGATTTTTCTTTATTATCGATTCGTTTTACTACTATCCATAATTTATTTATAGTGTATGTATATGCACTTCTGCGAGATAATCATCATGGGTGTGGTCCAGATGTCCCAGGGCTGCGTGTTATTTTTCACTATTATCGATATTTTTTACTACTGTCGATGATTTCTTGTGGTGGATGTACGTGTACGTGTGCGAGATCATCGTCTCGGATGTGGTCCAAATGTCCCAGATGCTGCATATGATTTTTCACTATTACCGATACTTTTTATTGCTATCGAAGATTGTTTATAGTTAGTGTACGTATACATATGCGATCTGATCATCTCGGACGTGGTCCAGATATCTAGGATGCCAGGTATAATTTTTCTTTATTATCGATGTTATTTACATTTATCGAAGATTCTTCATAGTGGGTGTACGTGCACGTGTGCGAGATGATCGTCTCGGGTGTTGTTTATATGTACTGGATGCTGCGTACGGATTTTCTTTGTTATCGATATTATTTACTGCTATCGAAGATTCTTCATGATGTGTGTATAGGCACTTGTGCGAGATTATCATCTCGGGAGTGATCCAGATGTCCCGGGGGCTACGTATTATTTTTCACTAATATTGATATTTTTTACTACTATCGATAAAATTTCTTATGGTGGATGTACGTGCAGGTATACGAGAATATCATCTCGGATATGGTCAAGATGTACTGAATGCTGCGTATGATTTTTCTTTGTTATCGATATTATTTACTGCTATCGAAGATTCTTTCTGCTGTGTGTATAGGCACTTGTGCGAGATTATCATCTCGGGTGTGGTCCAGATATATGGAAGGTTGCGTATGATTTTTCAGTATTATCGATACATTTGACTACTGTCGACAATTTCATATAGTGCGCGTTCGTGCACGTGTACGACATAATCGTCTCGGGTGTGGTCCAGATGTCCCGGAGGCTGCGTATTATTTTTTACTATTATCGATATTTTTTAGTACTATCGAAGATTCTTTATAGTGTGTATACGTTCATGTGTGCGAGATAATTATCTCACTTGTCTTTTACATCTATCTACATTATATTAATGGAATAACTGGTATAGAGAAAATTCTGTTATAATTATCTTTTCATGTTAGAATTTCTGAAAATATTCTTTTTATTACCTTCCGTACTTATTCTATTCATTTACGTTCCATCTTCTCTCTCTCTACAAATATTTTATCTCCATTCATCTACTATCTACAAATAATAATAGTGGATCATCTAATGTACCCTGATAATAATATCGGATTAGGATGGAATACATATAATTTGATTGTATACCATTGTAATCGGTTTTAATTCATGTAATGATCAAATGGTATTAAAATTTAATCTTTTTCGATGCAGAATAATCTTTGTCCTGTTTAATACGGTTTTTTAATAGGATTTTTTACTACTGTAATTGGTTTCAATACACGTGGTCATACTACGAGTTTATACTGTAATCTTTTTCAATTCTGGATATTCTTATTATATTTAATACAATTTATTTAAATGGTTTTAACATTATTGCAATCAGTTTTAATACATGTTATTTATCTGCATGGTTGAACTTTAATCTTCTTTAATCCACAAAATCCATATTATTTTTAATACGAAATTTCTGGATTCCTTTGAAAAGGTTGTAATCAATTTTAAAACTATATCTGAAGAAATCTATTTTGATTCTTCTCTTTTCAATAGGGTATAATTTTAATAATCTGATTATATTTAGAACTTGTCAGGAAAAGCGTCATCACTCTGATTAGGACCTGAACAGTCTGATAGGGATCCTAATCAGGGTCTGACGGCGCCTTACGTATTTGTCTACTCATATATTAGAAAAATCATTTAGAAGTGTTAAGGTAATAAATATAAGTTTTGTAAAAAATTCATATACTAATGTGTATTTACAAATATTTCTTTATAATTTTATTTCAGTGGATACGATTATTAGTCAAACAATTTTTGTTGAATATACAGATTACTGGAAGACATCTAAGTATAACGAAATTTGTAATTATTCCATCATTAAAAATATTGGAACATAGCGAAAACATTGAAAATCACAAAATACACAATGTTAAAAAAGTTCGATAAAATTAATTTTATTTTTCAATTTTCGATTTCGATTTTCGACTTTTATTTAGTATTTGAACATAATTTACTGCAAATTAAATAATTTCTCTAAATTTTGTTTATCTTTGTCGAATACTGGAGATGTAAAATGAGAAATACGACAAAAAACTCTATTTTACCGGCATCCAACTTGCAATACTAATGCAAAAATATTTTATTTCAAATGTATCGATTTTAAGAAAATATATTTTTAAACCATCGTTGTAGATATTTATTATATTATTACGGAATATAAAAATATTTTCAGGACTGGTAAATGTAGATAATAAGTCAGTTTTTTTTCCATTTATTTTTTCCGTAGTCCCGTTAGAGCGTTGGAGTTTCACGCAGCGATCGACGGTTCGATTCCCTGTCGCGTCAATATTTTTTAATTGTTTTATTCTTTCAGATACAGCCATCAAATAATTCTAATAAAAAAATTTGTTTCAGACAAATATAATAATATATACAAAATTTAAATGCAAAAATCTAAGTAAAACAAATGTACAAATCAACATCAATAAAAAGATTAGATTGGATTATATTTTTTAATCAAATGAAATAGATAAAAAAATTAAACCAGAATAAACAAGGTTAACATAAATTAAAAAAAGGATTACCTTCGATTAAATTAAATTAAATTTCCTATTCCCTGGATTATTTTTTTTTTAATATATTGTAATCCGATATTTGTATCAGAGTTCGTCCATACATACGTACGTTTGCGAGATAATCATCTCAGTCATCGCATTACAATACATTTTGATTGCTTCCAAAATGCGAGTCAGCAGTAGTTGCTAATACATAATTATATTTCATAAGTTCGTGAGGAAAATGTGTATACGAAATTTATATAAAAAATTGCTCTGACAATATGTTTATAAAGTAAAAACCGATAATCCTGTGAAGTTTGAACTTATTTCACACCGCGCATTTTTAATTTGGAGCTTTCTAACGTATATAGTGAGATTCAAGGAATAGTTTTTTCTAGAAAATAAAAGTTTATTTTTTGACCCCTTCAGGTGTACTTAAGGGGACAGGTCTGGGTTAAACCCAAAGAAAAACTTTTTCATCACAAGTCCAGAAAACTTTTTATGTTTAAAAGGAATTATTCTGAAAATTTGTATGTTATCAAAACGCAATAATATCTTAAATTTTACCGTTGTAAAACCTCAAGATCTTGACCCAACTTGTCACAATAAATCACTGTTTTCAATACCATATTTATTAAAGGAACATTGATCCTCACACGATTCGGGGTGACATGATCAAGAAAAATTGTTATTTTCCGTTTATTTGGTTTAAAAATTTTTTTATTATTTTTTTGGATATCTAATGGATTTTTTGAAAAAAGAAATTTAATATTTTTTAAATAATTGATTGGATGTTCGAAAAAAAAATAAACAAAATTTTAACTATAAAGTGGCTATAGCCATCTAATCGCTCTCGTGTCTTTTCTACTCCTATTCTCTCTAGCTGTCTGTCTTTGATGCTTGCTGGCATATACAAGGTGTTCAAACATAATATATGTGGCTTTCGCTCGGAGAGGCATTGTAATGTTTTAGAAGACAATGCTTTATAAGTGCATAAGCAATAAAACCACCACAATATTGAAGATATATAGATAATAGACATAAATCCTGAAAGCGCGTACAATTTCCTTTTTATTTGTGTACATTACAACTGTTATTAAGCTATTTTTAATAAAAACTTAGAATTTAAAGAAATTTGGAAAGTATCTATTTTAACATATAAAAAATAATTTTATTCGGCAGTTTGTAATGAAGATATATAAGAGATGGACATAAATTCTTAAAAAGCGTGTGATTTTCTTTTAATTTTTCTATTAAAACGTTATTTAAGCTATTTTAAAGAATAAAATCGCGAATTTGAAGAATGTATCCATTTTTCTCTAAATTGGTTTTTTTACCAAATCGAAATTAATTGTTTAGCACTGCTCACTAAAATATAAAAATATATGTAAAGTTATTTTTGAAATAATTCTTTTAAGGATATTCTGGAACCTGAAATCATAAATTAATATTAGTATTAATTTATGTAACGTGAATTTTTATTATAACATGCTATAAGTCGATTAATAAAGACCTCTCTTTCAGAAAGCATTCTGCTAAGGCAGATAGCATCCAATTTTTCTCTTGAAGAGATAAAAATATTTTATCTAAAAAAATCGATTTTATGTGACCTACGAAAACTGGAGTGAGTCGGCTTTGATATAAAACTTTTAAAAAAGGAAGCTTTACTATCTCTTGGATGAGTTCTTTGTCCAGATCACAACGATGTTTATATTTCGAGACATTTGCGGTTCCTTATTTTTTGAACATTCTTTTTGATCGCTAATATCTTGAGAATGACAGTCAGTTTTTATCAAATAGAGCTCATTTTTTTAGTTTTTAAATGAAGATTTGAAATTAAGAAGAAATTTTAATATGCATTGACTCATTTTGGTTACCATTTTTCTATTTTACGATTTTCTGAAATCGATAACATAAATTATTTCGGTATATTAGGAATAATATTATCACTTCAGTGTAATACATTTGAAAGAGAATAAAATTACATACCTTTTCTGACCTGAAATTTTTCATAAACTTAATATCTTCTTTCTTTTGTTATACACGAAAACGTCATTTTTTGCTTCCTGAAAGAAGAAGCTTTATGGTAGTAAAAAAAAGTTTTACTAAAAGCATATTAGAAACATGTTTTGAGACTTAAGAAATCAAAATGCACTACTCTTAGAAAATGTCGGTATGGGTGTGTGTGTGAGTGCGAGTATATGGACGTGGATCAGCATTACTCTGCATATACACAGTGAAACTTAATGTTTGAGGGTTCGTTTTATTTGTTTTCTTTTATATGAGTGGGGGACAAGAAAATTTTTTTTGTATAAAATAAAATATAATAAAATAAAATAATATTTTGTTTTTATATCGGTTTCTCGATTTTAGTTTTTCGGAGTGGGATGTTAGAAATATTATGATTAATTTAGTGTAAATGCATTAAAAAGAACATAAAATTACGTATCTTCTACAACCGCAAATTTTGGATAGGCTCTTTTCCTTCTTTTTCGATACACGAAAACGTATTTCTTAGTTTAAGGGGAGGCACTACTGAAAACTGGTGTTTTAGCAGTTTTACTTTTGTATTTTTGGATATACAAAACATTATGCTAAATCCAGGCGAGAAGTTATTTAGAATGATCTCAGAAAAATGTAAGAAAAGTTTCAACCAAAAATATTAAAAACCGTAGGAGAAGATAGACTTTAGCATATCAGTTTTTAAATTACTATTCATTTTTACTAAATTATCAAAATTATGAGCTTAGAAAACTTTAATAACAACGTATTAAATTGACAACGTGCCTTCTTCTATAGTATAGCTAACTATGGTATTAATGCTTGGGGTGGTGCATATAATAACGTATTAAAATTATCTGACTCTTTACAGAATAGGTTAATAAAAATGATTGTTAAAAATAATAATGATAGTCTACTTTCATTTACAATTAAAGATTCCATTGTGATAGAATCAGTATTATATCATCATAATGATCTAAAAACAATATTTAGATTTAAAAGTATTACTAGGCGTAAGAATATAAATCTTCCAAGAATTCATAAAACTATTAGTTTCAAGATAGTTAAAAAATAGCAATAAACACATTTAATGTATTGCCAAATGAAATGAAAGTACTTATTGAAATAAAAAGAAATTAATAAGTTGGTCTAAGAATAAGTAAATTTACAAACTGTTAGAATTTATAATTATCAAATTATTAAATAGTAAAAAGCTACGAAAAAAATGACATAAACCTGTCAATTGCTTTCTGAGGCGTTAGATTTAAGTTTAGATATAAGTTGGATATAGTAATTTTGTTAATTATTTTTTCCTGGTTATCCGTACCAGAAATATGAATAGGTAATTTGATTTACCTCTATAGGGTGCGTGTTATATCAAATATATGTAATTGTATAATGTCCCTGGTAGAAAGATTGACCAACTATTTGCCATATAAAGGTTAATTTTATGGTGTGTGGTCAATTTATGGCCTATATTATGGTCAACAATCCAACTTATGACCGACGGTTTATGGCCAAAATGTGGTGTAATTTATTTAATTATTTATAAATAAAATGTAATTAACCTGAAATAATTGAATACGAATTAGATACTTAAAAGATAACAAATAATTAAAAAATTATACTAGCATATGGCACGTCAAGCTTACATGCTAAAAATATTCAAACCTAACCTACAAATATTTTTTCTTGTATTTCTTTTAAGATATGTACGATAAATTTTAGTTTAATTTAATCGTCTGCTTTAATAAATATATATATTAATTAACAAATAAATAAATACATAAATTGGACCAAACGCTGCTTATTTATTTGCGTTGAACTTGTCCAACTAGTCAAGTTCAACGACTTAAGTAAAAATTGCTTTAGTAGTTAAGTCAAATATTCTTGACTCTATTGGGCAAATTGTACTCAGCAATCCTGCTCAACTTTTTCAATTAAATCTGCTAAACTGCTCAGAAGGCAAAACTACGTTTTTCTTAAAATGTTTCAAACAGGTAAGGGTCTGCTCTCTCCCCCAACTCCCAGCTGTCAACACACTGTATATGTATAAATGTCTGCATGTGTATTGGGAGAGTAAAGAACTTTTGCACGTTAAAAGAGTAAGGACAGACATAAGAATAACATTGATTGGTAAATCTGTATATATACAACAAATCAGAGGAATAAAAACTTATTTTTCATCATACCCTGGCCGAAAGTAGCACATTTTCTCCCGACTCCGAAACTGAAATGTGTCATTTTCGGCCCGGGTATGGTGAAAAATAGTATACACACCACGGGAGGAAAAATGGCTACCCCATAGCACGTGTTTACCACCCTCGCCTTCGGTTAGGGTGGATATTTACACGTGCTATGGACTAGCCAATACTTTTCCTCCCTAGATGCGTAATATACTATTTCACCATACCCTGGCCGAAAGTACCACATTTCCTCCCAGCTCCGAGACTGAAATGTGTCATTTTCGTCCCAGGTATGGTGAAACATAGTATGCGCACCACGGGAGGAAAAAGGCTCGGGTGACAACTAACACGTGCTATGGATTAGCCAATACTTTTCCTCCCTACATGCGTAATATATTCTATTCCCCACACCTGAACCGAAAGTACCACTTTTCCTCCCGAGTACCTGGAGATTTTCGCTGCTGATAGGAGGAAAGAGTATATTACGCATCTAGGGAGGTAAAGAATTGGCGAGTCAATAGCACGTGTAAATTGCGACCCGAGCCGAAGATTGTCCTGTTCCTCCTGTAGATTGTGACCCGAATTTACATGTGCTATCGGGTCGTCATTTTAATGATTTAAGCCCATGTAGGGCCTTATTAACCTTTCGGCTAACTGCATCCACTTGCGGTCTCCATGTTATCTTCGAATCCATGACTACACCGAGGTTAGTAACTGTGTCAAGAAAGGGAACAAAGACGTGACCCTGAATCTCTATGCCAGACAAATCCATACTCTGTATTATTTTAATGTTAGAATCTGACCCAAAAATAATTGCTTTCGTTTTCTCGACATTGAGACACAGAGCGTTCTCAGAAGCCCACGCCGACACTGCTTTGACCACAGCCGACAAGCGTCTTATCCCCTGATGAAGGTTATCGCAAGTACCTTGAGTGTAGGTTTGCAAATCGTCCGCGTATAATAAATGCGATACACTATCCGTAAGAATATCCCTCGTACTTTTAAAGCCCGATAAAACTTCCTGAAGGTCATTAATATAAAGGCTGAACAAAAGGGGCCCCAAGACAGAGCCCTGTGGTACGCCGAGATTGGTTGTGAGCCAATCTGAACTACCATTAGATGCCGTAACAACTTTTTGGTTACGCCCAGTAATATATGATTTTATCCACATGACTACTCCCCTGGAGAACCTCATTCTGATCAGCTTGCGTAACAACTTGGATGGCGAATAGTGTCAAACGCCTTACAAAAATCAAATAGTAAAAGGATGGTAATTAGCCGCTTGTTATTATCTATACCGGATCGTATGTCTTCAGTCAATTTCAATAGTGCTGTCTGCGTACTATGATGCGGAGGGAAACCTGGCTGAAGGGGATCGAGGATTTCTTTCGAAAACAAATAAGCTGACATTTGTTCATGCACGATCTTTTCCAGAACCTTGGAGAGAAAGCTAAGAAGGGCAATAGGACGAAAGTCCGTGACTATAGATGGAATGGCCTTCTTTTTTAACGGTACCAAATGAGCTTTCTTCCAGGTACCGGGAAAGATCCCACTGGAGAGGGAGGCATTAAAAATGTCAGCAAGAAAAGGACCGATGACTGGAAGTGCTTTAGCAATAACACTTTGAGGAATTCCATCTTCACCCTTTGCTTGAGAAGAAAAATGCGCGACAGCTAGGACCACATCCGAATAAGTTATCTTACTAAAAGTAAAACCTTCATCACTAGCTGACGACATTATATCATTTAAATCGTACTCGCGCTCACTATCAGAAATGGATACTCCCGCAAAATGTGAATTAAGTTCACCCGGAGAGAAACCATGGAGTTCCTCCCGACCTCTCCGTAAGAGTCCAAGACTCCTAAGCTCTCTCCAGATGTCCTTCCCGCTTTCAAGGGCCTCAAAAATCTTGCTTTGAATGAAATTATCTCGTGCTTTCATCGTCCGATCCTCCGCTAGAGTCACCAGAGTCTGACATTCCTGCCAAATTTCTTGATTCCTCGTGCGGAGAAATCGACGGCGCAAGGCATCACGTTTGTTATATAGCTCCTTAAGTTCCGAGTCAACCCACGGTGGTTGTACACTTTTTGTCGGCCGAAATTCTTTAACTGGAGCTACTTTATCTAACGCCTTCATGATATTTACACCCAGATGTTCTAAACGAGTGTCCACGTCCACATCCGAACAATTGATGGACGACCAATCGTACTCTTGCAGGAGAGACAGAAGCTCTTCGTGCTTTATTGCCTTAAAATTACGGTACGAGAAGTTACGTATGATCGGAGTCTTAGTTGTTGGGAGGTCAATAGTCACGTCAATGATGGTATGTCGATTTGGAAAGGTCGCCACCAAATTGTTCGAGTCAAGTATGACGTCGTCATTTTCAATAAAAATTACATCTATCCATGTGCGAGTCTCTTTGGCATGATGAGATGCGCCGTGATTAACTAGTTTTATGTTAAGGCTACATGCTAGCTGCCTAATACAATCTGATTACGCTGATGTTCACAGCATGTTTGCGTTCAGATCACCATAATAATGCGATGTTTAAAACCTGCCGAATGACGTTCAAGAACATCGGCAAGGTCGGAGATTCTAAGTTTAACATCAGGTGCTCTATATATAACCGCAACAAAGACGGGTGGTAAGGATCCCTGTTGCACACTACACATCAAGTATTCAGGAGCGAGCAGCTTACCCTCGTCCTGCACTGTTGAAAAGGAACATAATACTGTAGCTTTGCATGAATTGTGGACATACAGGAGAACCCCACCACCTTTCCTATTCCTGTCTTGTCTAATGATGGAATAACCATCGATCTGAACGTAATCATCCCCAATATTTGGCCCGAGACGCGACCCAGCAATGCCGAAAAGATGATAGAAGGGATGAGCAAGTAGGAATTGGCGAAAAGCAGTTATGTGTTTTTTTAGCGAGTTTACATTTAGAAAGCCTGCTCTAAATCCCTTACAATGTGCCTCTTTGACTCGTGGACCATCTAGTCAATCTACTGCTACATCTGCTACTACATCAATAGCAATATCGTCTGACGAACTCAAAGTAGTTATTTTATTATTTCTTTTTGCGTTAGCCTTATCAATCGGGATAGGGTAAATTTTAGCAGTTCTAAAAGACACTGCGATCGCTTGCAGGTCAGCCGCAATATATACTGAGTGGGATGTTTCGCCATCTTGGAACTTGACTAGGAAACGACCTCCTCTATGCCAAAAATATTTAAAATGCAGTCCATGAGCAACTGCTTTTAAACTTTTAAACTGAGCAAACTTATCTTTACTCAAAAATTCATTAATAAAAATTTTCCCATTACTCACATTACCAATCGGTTTCTGATCAAGTCCAGAGAAATCAACGTCTCCTTTACTATATCTCGTACAACTATGCATAGAGAACATCACGTTTCTTACTAGACTGCTGCTTTCTAGCCGGACAACCCACGGATTGCGGCCCCCGACTATGGGTGATTGCCGATGGTGTGGCTGGGATTTGCCCGTCTGATCGGAGTAAGCATATAGACACAATGTCATCCCTCTCAATGGTGGGGACAACTGTGGAGAGGACAGCGTGGATTACGTCTGCACGTTGTTCATCAGTACCGTCAAAGATATTAGAAATAATTAATTCTTCCGAGCCCTCTCCATAATTTGTCCTATTCATGGGAGAACAATACTTATTCCGATTAGAGGGGTCATCTAACATGCGGCGACGGTCCTTGGTTTGACGCCGATAGTGTTGTGTTCGAAACCCGTCAAGAGGAGGTTCGACCAGCGGGGTGCGACCCGACGGGGCAGCATGTACATCCGCACGGACGACAATAGTACGGTCATCGTTTCTGTTATATATTTTCGCATTATAAGGACTAGCCTTACTACTACGACAATCTTTACAACTATGACTATTCTTATTACTACTATTATAATTACTATTATTACTATTACTATTATTATTCATTCATTCATTCATTCATTCATTCATTCATTCATTCATTCATTCATTCATTCATTCATTCATTCATTCATTCATTCATTCATCAAGACCGTAGCTAATAAAAAAGAAAAAAATATTGAGACTACCTGCAACTTAGATCTAAGCGCTATCCGTTATTGTACGCTGCCTTCATCGATGCTTAATTTATTTACCAATCGATTTGATTTGCTTGAAGCAGCAGTAGGAGATCTTAAGTCTCTTCTAGTGGGGAAAATTGATGCTATTGGAACAGTCTCGACTCCTGTCCCAGCAACAGAGGGGCTGATTGATGATCTGGCTGCTAAGTTTTCGTCACTTGAAGAGAAAATGGCTGCGCAGTCTTCTAAGCTGGAAGGGCTGCACAATGATCGATTGCAGCTGCTTCAAGAAAATAGAGTTCTTAAAGATCAAATTAACTCCTTACTTACTAAAATCACAAAATTGGTCGAGAGTACTGAGCAGCAGCGCGGTGAGGGTGGTCAAAAATGCGTCAACACCGACGATTCTCAAATATTTGTGTCACTCAAAGACTTAGACAAATCTGCCCAGTTTTTAGACGCTAATAATAATAGTAATAATAGTAATTATAATAGTAGTAATAAGAATAGTCATAGTTGTAAAGATCGTCGTAGTAGTAAGGCTAGTCCTTATAATGCGAAAATATATAATAGAAACGATGACCGTACTATTGTCGTCCGAGCGGATGTACATACTGCCCCGTCGGGTCGCACCCCGCTGGTCGAACCTCCTCTTGACGGGTTTTGAACACAACACTATCGGCGTCAAACCAGGGACCGTCGCCGCATGTTAGATGACCCCTCTAATCGGAATAAGTATTGTTCTCCCATGAATAGGACAAATTATGTAGAGGGCTCGGAAGAATTAATTATTTCTAATATATTTGACGGTACTGATGAACAACGTGCAGACGTAATCCACGCTGTCCTCTCCACAGTTGTCCCGACCATTGAGAGGGATGACATTGTGTCTATACGCTTACTCCGATCAGACGGGCAAATCCCAGCCACACCATCGGCATCACCCATAGTAGGGGGCCGCAATCCGTGGGTTGTCCGGCTAGAAAGCAGCAGTCTAGTAAGAAACGTGATGTTCTCTATGCATAGATGTACGAGATATAGTAAAGAAGACGTTGATTTCTCGGGACTTGATCAGGAAACGATTGATAATGTGAGTAATGGGAAAATTTTTATTAATGAATTTTTGAGTAAAGATAAGTTTGCTCAGTTTAAAAGTTTAAAAGCAGTTGCTCATGGACTGCATTTTAAATATTTTTGGCATAGAGGAGGTCGTTTCCTGGTCAAGTTCCGAGATGGCGAAACATCGCACTCAGTATCTATTGCGGCTGACCTGCAAGCGATCGCAGTGTCTTTTAGAACTGCTAAAATTTACCCTATCCCGATTGATAAGGCTAACGCAAAAAGAAATAATAAAATAACTACTTTCAGTTCGTCAGACGATATTGCTATTGATGTAGTAGCAGATGTAGCAGTAGATTGACTAGATGGTCCACGAGTCAAAGAGGCATATTGTGAGGGATTTAGAGCAGGCTTTTTAAATGTGAACTCGCTAAAAAAACACATAACTGCTTTTCGCCAATTCCTACTCGCTCATCCCTTTTATCATCTTTTCGGCATTGCTGACTCGCGTCTCGGGCCAAATATCGGGGATGATTACGTTCAGATCGATGGTTATTCCATCATTATACAAGACAGGAATAGGAAAGGTGGTGGGGTTCTCCTGTATGTCCACAATTCATGCAAAGCTACAGTATTATGTACCTCTTCAACAGTGCAGGACCAGGGTAAGCCGCTCGCTCCTGAATACTTGATGTGTAGTGTGGAACAGGGATCCTTGCCACCCGTCTTTGTTGCGGTTATATATAGAGCCCCTGATGCTAAACTTAGAAACTCCGACCTTGCCGATGTTCTTGAACGTCATTCGGCAGGTTTTAAACATCGCATTATTATGGGTGATCTGAACGCAAACATTCTATCAACATCAGCGGAATCAGATTGTATTAGGCAGCTGGCATGTAGCCTTAACATAAAACTAGTTAATCACGGCGCGACTCATCATGCCAAAGAGACTCGCACATGGATAGATGTAATTTTTATTGACAATGACGACGTCATACTCGACTCGAACAATTTGGTGGCTACCTTTCCAAATCGACATTCCATCATTGACGTGACTATTGACCTCCCAACAACTAAGACTCCGATCATACGTAACTTCTCGTACCGTAATTTTAAGGCAATAAAGCACGAAGAGCTTCTGTCTCTCCTGCAAGAGTACGATTGGTCGTTAGGGTTTATGGGTTTAGGGTTAATGGGTTTAGGGTTTATGGGTTTATGGTTTATGGGTTTAGGGTTGAGATTGTGGGTTTAGGGTTTATGGGTTGGGTTTACGGGTTTAGGTCGGGGTTTATGGGGTTAGGGTTTATGGGTTCAGGGTCTATGGGTTTAGGGTTTATGGGTTCAGGGTTTATGGGTTTATGGTTTATGGGTTTAGGGTTGAGTTTGTGGGTTTAGGGTTTATGGGTTTAGGGTTTATGGGTTTAGGGTTTATGGGTTTAGGGTTTATGGGTTTAGGGTTTATGGGTTTAGGGTTTATGGGTTTAGGGTTTATGGGTTTAGGGTTTATGGGTTTAGGGTTTATGGGTTTAGGGTTTATGGGTTTAGGGTTTATGGGTTTAGGGTTTATGGGTTTAGGGTTTATGGGTTTAGGGTTTATGGGTTTAGGGTTTATGGGTTTAGGGTTTATGGGTTTAGGGTTTATGGGTTTAGGGTTTATGGGTTTAGGGTTTATGGGTTTAGGGTTTATGGGTTTAGGGTTTATGGGTTTAGGGTTTATGGGTTTATGGGTTTAGTGTTTAGGGTTTATGGGTTTACGGTTTAGGGTTTATGGGTTTAGTGTTTATGGGTTTAGGGTTTATGGGTTTAGGGTTTATGGGTTTAGGGTTTATGGTTTATGGGTTTAGGGTTTATGGGTTTAGGGTTTATGGGTTTATGGGTTTAGGGTTTATGGGTTTAGGGTTTATGGGTTTAGGGTTTATGGGTTTAGGGTTTATGGGTTTAGGGTTTATGGGTTTAGGGTTTATGGGTTTAGGGTTTATGGGTTAAGGGTTTATGGGTTTAGGGTTTATGGGTTTAGGGTTTATGGGTTTAGGGTTTATGGGTTTAGGGTTTATGGGTTTAGGGTTTATGGGTTTAGGGTTTATGGGTTTAGGGTTTATGGGTTTAGGGTTTATGGGTTTAGGGTTTATGGGTTTAGGGTTTATGGGTTTAGGGTTTATGGGTTTAGGGTTTATGGGTTTAGGGTTTATGGGTTTAGGGTTTATGGGTTTAGGGTTTATGGGTTTAGGGTTTATGGGTTTAGGGTTTATGGGTTTAGGGTTTATGGGTTTAGGGTTTATGGGTTTAGGGTTTATGGGTTTAGGGTTTATGGGTTTAGGGTTTATGGGTTTAGGGTTTATGGGTTTAGGGTTTATGGGTTTAGGGTTTATGGGTTTAGGGTTTATGGGTTTAGGGTTTATGGGTTTAGGGTTTATGGGTTTAGGGTTTATGGGTTTAGGGTTTATGGGTTTAGGGTTTATGGGTTTAGGGTTTATGGGTTTAGGGTTTATGGGTTTAGGGTTTATGGGTTTAGGGTTTATGGGTTTAGGGTTTATGGGTTTAGGGTTTATGGGTTTAGGGTTTATGGGTTTAGGGTTTATGGGTTTAGGGTTTATGGGTTTAGGGTTTATGGGTTTAGGGTTTATGGGTTTAGGGTTTATGGGTTTAGGGTTTATGGGTTTAGGGTTTATGGGTTTAGGGTTTATGGGTTTAGGGTTTATGGGTTTAGGGTTTATGGGTTTAGGGTTTATGGGTTTAGGGTTTATGGGTTTAGGGTTTATGGGTTTAGGGTTTATGGGTTTAGGGTTTATGGGTTTAGGGTTTATGGGTTTAGGGTTTATGGGTTTAGGGTTTATGGGTTTAGGGTTTATGGGTTTAGGGTTTATGGGTTTAGGGTTTATGGGTTTAGGGTTTATGGGTTTAGGGTTTATGGGTTTAGGGTTTATGGGTTTAGGGTTTATGGGTTTAGGGTTTATGGGTTTAGGGTTTATGGGTTTAGGGTTTATGGGTTTAGGGTTTATGGGTTTAGGGTTTATGGGTTTAGGGTTTATGGGTTTAGGGTTTATGGGTTTAGGGTTTATGGGTTTAGGGTTTATGGGTTTAGGGTTTATGGGTTTAGGGTTTATGGGTTTAGGGTTTATGGGTTTAGGGTTTATGGGTTTAGGGTTTATGGGTTTAGGGTTTATGGGTTTAGGGTTTATGGGTTTAGGGTTTATGGGTTTAGGGTTTATGGGTTTAGGGTTTATGGGTTTAGGGTTTATGGGTTTAGGGTTTATGGGTTTAGGGTTTATGGGTTTAGGGTTTATGGGTTTAGGGTTTATGGGTTTAGGGTTTATGGGTTTAGGGTTTATGGGTTTAGGGTTTATGGGTTTAGGGTTTATGGGTTTAGGGTTTATGGGTTTAGGGTTTATGGGTTTAGGGTTTATGGGTTTAGGGTTTATGGGTTTAGGGTTTATGGGTTTAGGGTTTATGGGTTTAGGGTTTATGGGTTTAGGGTTTATGGGTTTAGGGTTTATGGGTTTAGGGTTTATGGGTTTAGGGTTTATGGGTTTAGGGTTTATGGGTTTAGGGTTTATGGGTTTAGGGTTTATGGGTTTAGGGTTTATGGGTTTAGGGTTTATGGGTTTAGGGTTTATGGGTTTAGGGTTTATGGGTTTAGGGTTTATGGGTTTAGGGTTTATGGGTTTAGGGTTTATGGGTTTAGGGTTTATGGGTTTAGGGTTTATGGGTTTAGGGTTTATGGGTTAGGGTTTATGGGTTTAGGGTTTATGGGTTTAGGGTTTATGGGTTTAGGGTTTATGGGTTTAGGGTTTATGGGTTTAGGGTTTATGGGTTTAGGGTTTATGGGTTTAGGGTTTATGGGTTTAGGGTTTATGGTTTAGGGTTTATGGGTTTAGGGTTTATGGGTTTAGGGTTTATGGGTTTAGGGTTTATGGGTTTAGGGTTTATGGGTTTAGGGTTTATGGGTTTAGGGTTTATGGGTTTAGGGTTTATGGGTTTAGGGTTTATGGGTTTAGGGTTTATGGGTTTAGGGTTTATGGGTTTAGGGTTTATGGGTTTAGGGTTTATGGGTTTAGGGTTTATGGGTTTAGGGTTTATGGGTTTAGGGTTTATGGGTTTAGGGTTTATGGGTTTAGGGTTTATGGGTTTAGGGTTTATGGGTTTAGGGTTTATGGGTTTAGGGTTTATGGGTTTAGGGTTTATGGGTTTAGGGTTTATGGGTTTAGGGTTTATGGGTTTAGGGTTTATGGGTTTAGGGTTTATGGGTTTAGGGTTTATGGGTTTAGGGTTTATGGGTTTAGGGTTTATGGGTTTAGGGTTTATGGGTTTAGGGTTTATGGGTTTAGGGTTTATGGGTTTAGGGTTTATGGGTTTAGGGTTTATGGGTTTAGGGTTTATGGGTTTAGGGTTTATGGGTTTAGGGTTTATGGGTTTAGGGTTTATGGGTTTAGGGTTTATGGGTTTAGGGTTTATGGGTTTAGGGTTTATGGGTTTAGGGTTTATGGGTTTAGGGTTTATGGGTTTAGGGTTTATGGGTTTAGGGTTTATGGGTTTAGGGTTTATGGGTTTAGGGTTTATGGGTTTAGGGTTTATGGGTTTAGGGTTTATGGGTTTAGGGTTTATGGGTTTAGGGTTTATGGGTTTAGGGTTTATGGGTTTAGGTTTATGGGTTTAGGGTTTATGGTTTAGGGTTTATGGGTTTAGGGTTTATGGGTTTAGGGTTTATGGGTTTAGGGTTTATGGGTTTAGGTTTATGGGTTTAGGGTTTATGGGTTTAGGGTTTATGGGTTTAGGGTTTATGGGTTTAGGGTTTATGGGTTTAGGGTTTATGGGTTTAGGGTTTATGGGTTTAGGGTTTAGGGTTTAGGGTTTATGGGTTTAGGGTTTATGGGTTTAGGGTTTATGGGTTTAGGGTTTATGGGTTTAGGGTTTATGGGTTTAGGGTTTATGGGTTTAGGGTTTATGGGTTTAGGGTTTATGGGTTTAGGGTTTATGGGTTTAGGGTTTATGGGTTTAGGGTTTATGGGTTTAGGGTTTATGGGTTTAGGGTTTATGGGTTTAGGGTTTATGGGTTTAGGGTTTATGGGTTTAGGGTTTATGGGTTTAGGGTTTATGGGTTTAGGGTTTATGGGTTTAGGGTTTATGGGTTTAGGGTTTATGGGTTTAGGGTTTATGGGTTTAGGGTTTATGGGTTTATGGGTTTATGGGTTCAGGGTTGAGTTTGTGGGTTTAGAGATTATGGGTTTAGGGTTTATGGGTTTAGGGTTTATGGGTTTAGGGTTTATGGGTTTATGGGTTTAGGGTTTATGGGTTTAGGGTTTATGGGTTTAGGGTTTATGGGTTTAGGGTTTATGGGTTTAGGGTTTATGGGTTTAGGGTTTATGGGTTTAGGGTTTATGGGTTTAGGGTTTATGGGTTTAGGGTTTATGGGTTTAGGGTTTATGGGTTTAGGGTTTATGGGTTTAGGGTTTATGGGTTTAGGGTTTATGGGTTTAGGGTTTATGGGTTTAGGGTTTATGGGTTTAGGGTTTATGGGTTTAGGGTTTATGGGTTTAGGGTTTATGGGTTTAGGGTTTATGGGTTTAGGGTTTATGGGTTTAGGGTTTATGGGTTTAGGGTTTATGGGTTTAGGGTTTATGGGTTTAGGGTTTATGGGTTTAGGGTTTATGGGTTTAGGGTTTATGGGTTTAGGGTTTATGGGTTTAGGGTTTATGGGTTTAGGGTTTATGGGTTTAGGGTTTATGGGTTTAGGGTTTATGGGTTTAGGGTTTATGGGTTTATGGGTTTATGGGTTCAGGGTTGAGTTTGTGGGTTTAGAGATTATGGGTTTAGGGTTTATGGGTTTAGGGTTTATGGGTTTAGGGTTTATGGGTTTATGGGTTTAGGGTTTATGGGTTTAGGGTATATGGGTTTAGGGTTTATGGGTTTAGGGTTTATGGGTTTAGGGTTTATGGGTTTAGGGTTTATGGGTTTAGGGTTTATGGGTTTAGGGTTTATGGGTTTAGGGTTTATGGGTTTAGGGTTTATGGGTTTAGGGTTTATGGGTTTAGGGTTTATGGGTTTATGGGTTTAGGGTTTATGGGTTTATGGGTTTAGGGTTTATGGGTTTAGGGTTTATGGGTTTAGGGTTTAGGGTTTATGGGTTTAGGGTTTATGGGTTTAGGGTTTATGGGTTTAGGGTTTATGGGTTTAGGGTTTATGGGTTTAGGGTTTATGGGTTTAGGGTTTATGGGTTTAGGGTTTATGGGTTTATGGGTTTATGGGTTCAGGGTTGAGTTTGTGGGTTTAGAGATTATGGGTTTAGGGTTTATGGGTTTAGGGTTTATGGGTTTAGGGTTTATGGGTTTATGGGTTTAGGGTTTATGGGTTTAGGGTTTATGGGTTTAGGGTTTATGGGTTTAGGGTTTATGGGTTTAGGGTTTATGGGTTTAGGGTTTATGGGTTTAGGGTTTATGGGTTTAGGGTTTATGGGTTTAGGGTTTATGGGTTTAGGGTTTATGGGTTTAGGGTTTATGGGTTTAGGGTTTATGGGTTTAGGGTTTATGGGTTTAGGGTTTATGGGTTTAGGGTTTATGGGTTTAGGGTTTATGGGTTTAGGGTTTATGGGTTTAGGGTTTATGGGTTTAGGGTTTATGGGTTTAGGGTTTATGGGTTTAGGGTTTATGGGTTTAGGGTTTATGGGTTTAGGGTTTATGGGTTTAGGGTTTATGGGTTTAGGGTTTATGGGTTTAGGGTTTATGGGTTTAGGGTTTATGGGTTTAGGGTTTATGGGTTTAGGGTTTATGGGTTTAGGGTTTATGGGTTTAGGGTTTATGGGTTTAGGGTTTATGGGTTTAGGGTTTATGGGTTTAGGGTTTATGGGTTTAGGGTTTATGGGTTTAGGGTTTATGGGTTTAGGGTTTATGGGTTTAGGGTTTATGGGTTTAGGGTTTATGGGTTTAGGGTTTATGGGTTTAGGGTTTATGGGTTTAGGGTTTATGGGTTTAGGGTTTATGGGTTTAGGGTTTATGGGTTTAGGGTTTATGGGTTTAGGGTTTATGGGTTTAGGGTTTATGGGTTTAGGGTTTATGGGTTTAGGGTTTATGGGTTTAGGGTTTATGGGTTTAGGGTTTATGGGTTTAGGGTTTATGGGTTTAGGGTTTATGGGTTTAGGGTTTATGGGTTTAGGGTTTATGGGTTTAGGGTTTATGGGTTTAGGGTTTATGGGTTTAGGGTTTATGGGTTTAGGGTTTATGGGTTTAGGGTTTATGGGTTTAGGGTTTATGGGTTTAGGGTTTATGGGTTTAGGGTTTATGGGTTTAGGGTTTATGGGTTTAGGGTTTATGGGTTTAGGGTTTATGGGTTTAGGGTTTATGGGTTTAGGGTTTATGGGTTTAGGGTTTATGGGTTTAGGGTTTATGGGTTTAGGGTTTATGGGTTTAGGGTTTATGGGTTTAGGGTTTATGGGTTTAGGGTTTATGGGTTTAGGGTTTATGGGTTTAGGGTTTATGGGTTTAGGGTTTATGGGTTTAGGGTTTATGGGTTTAGGGTTTATGGGTTTAGGGTTTATGGGTTTAGGGTTTATGGGTTTATGGGTTTATGGGTTCAGGGTTGAGTTTGTGGGTTTAGAGATTATGGGTTTAGGGTTTATGGGTTTAGGGTTTATGGGTTTAGGGTTTATGGGTTTAGGGTTTATGGGTTTAGGGTTTATGGGTTTAGGGTTTATGGGTTTAGGGTTTATGGGTTTAGGGTTTATGGGTTTATGGGTTTATGGGTTCAGGGTTGAGTTTGTGGGTTTAGAGATTATGGGTTTAGGGTTTATGGGTTTAGGGTTTATGGGTTTAGGGTTTATGGGTTTATGGGTTTAGGGTTTATGGGTTTAGGGTTTATGGGTTTAGGGTTTATGGGTTTAGGGTTTATGGGTTTAGGGTTTATGGGTTTAGGGTTTATGGGTTTAGGGTTTATGGGTTTAGGGTTTATGGGTTTAGGGTTTATGGGTTTAGGGTTTATGGGTTTAGGGTTTATGGGTTTAGGGTTTATGGGTTTAGGGTTTATGGGTTTAGGGTTTATGGGTTTAGGGTTTATGGGTTTAGGGTTTATGGGTTTAGGGTTTATCGGTTTAGGGTTTATGTGTTTAGGGTTTATGGGTATAGGGTTTAGGGTTTATGGGTTTAGGGGTTTAGGGGTTTAGGGTTTATGGGTTTATGGTTTATGGGTTTAGGGTTGAGTTTGTGGGATTAGGGTTTATGGGTTTAGGGTTTATGGTTTTAGGGTTTATGGGTTTAGGGTTTATGGGTTTATGGGTTTAGGGTTTATGGGTTAAGGGTTTATGGGTTTAGGGTTTATGGGTTTAGGGTTTATGGGTTTAGGGTTTATGGTTTAGGGTTTAGGGTTTATGGGTTTAGGGGTTTAGGGGTTTAGGGTTTATGGGTTTATGGTTTATGGGTTTAGGGTTGAGTTTGTGGGATTAGGGTTTATGGGTTTAGGGTTTATGGTTTTAGGGTTTATGGGTTTAGGGTTTATGGGTTTAGGGTTTATGGGTTTAGGGTTTATGGGTTTAGGGTTTATGGGTTTATGGGTTCAGGGTTGAGTTTGTGGGTTTAGAGATTATGGGTTGGGTTTATGGGTTTAGGTCGGGGTTTATGGGTTTAGGGTTTATGGGTTTATGGGTTTAGGGTTTATGGGTTTAGGGTTTATGGGTTTAGGGTTTATGGGTTTAGGGTTTATGGGTTTAGGGTTTATGGGTTTAGGGTTTATGGGTTTAGGGTTTATGGGTTTAGGGTTTATGGGTTTAGGGTTTATGGGTTTAGGGTTTATGGGTTTAGGGTTTATGGGTTTAGGGTTTATGGGTTTAGGGTTTATGGGTTTAGGGTTTATGGGTTTAGGGTTTATGGGTTTAGGGTTTATGGGTTTAGGGTTTATGGGTTTAGGGTTTATGGGTTTAGGGTTTATGGGTTTAGGGTTTATGGGTTTAGGGTTTATGGGTTTAGGGTTTATGGGTTTAGGGTTTATGGGTTTAGGGTTTATGGGTTTAGGGTTTATGGGTTTAGGGTTTATGGGTTTAGGGTTTATGGGTTTAGGGTTTATGGGTTTAGGGTTTATGGGTTTAGGGTTTATGGGTTTAGGGTTTATGGGTTTAGGGTTTATGGGTTTAGGGTTTATGGGTTTAGGGTTTATGGGTTTAGGGTTTATGGGTTTAGGGTTTATGGGTTTAGGGTTTATGGGTTTAGGGTTTATGGGTTTAGGGTTTATGGGTTTAGGGTTTATGGGTTTAGGGTTTATGGGTTTAGGGTTTATGGGTTTAGGGTTTATGGGTTTAGGGTTTATGGGTTTAGGGTTTATGGGTTTAGGGTTTATGGGTTTAGGGTTTATGGGTTTAGGGTTTATGGGTTTAGGGTTTATGGGTTTAGGGTTTATGGGTTTAGGGTTTATGGGTTTAGGGTTTATGGGTTTAGGGTTTATGGGTTTAGGGTTTATGGGTTTAGGGTTTATGGGTTTAGGGTTTAGGGTTTATGGGTTTAGGGTTTATGGGTTTAGGGTTTATGGGTTTAGGGTTTATGGGTTTAGGGTTTATGGGTTTAGGGTTTATGGGTTTAGGGTTTATGGGTTTAGGGTTTATGGGTTTAGGGTTTATGGGTTTAGGGTTTATGGGTTTAGGGTTTATGGGTTTAGGGTTTATGGGTTTAGGGTTTATGGGTTTAGGGTTTATGGGTTTAGGGTTTATGGGTTTAGGGTTTATGGGTTTAGGGTTTATGGGTTTAGGGTTTATGGGTTTAGGGTTTATGGGTTTAGGGTTTATGGGTTTAGGGTTTATGGGTTTAGGGTTTATGGGTTTAGGGTTTATGGGTTTAGGGTTTATGGGTTTATGGGTTTAGGGTTTATGGGTTTAGGGTTTATGGGTTTAGGGTTTATGGGTTTAGGGTTTATGGGTTTAGGGTTTATGGGTTTAGGGTTTATGGGTTTAGGGTTTATGGGTTTAGGGTTTATGGGTTTAGGGTTTATGGGTTTAGGGTTTATGGGTTTAGGGTTTATGGGTTTAGGGTTTATGGGTTTAGGGTTTATGGGTTTAGGGTTTATGGGTTTATGGGTTTAGGGTTTATGGGTTTATGGGTTTAGTGTTTAGGGTTTATGGGTTTAGGGTTTAGGGTTTATGGGTTTAGTGTTTATGGGTTTAGGGTTTATGGGTTTAGGGTTTATGGGTTTAGGGTTTATGGGTTTAGGGTTTATGGGTTTAGGGTTTATGGGTTTAGGGTTTATGGGTTTAGGGTTTATGGGTTTAGGGTTTATCGGTTTAGGGTTTATGTGTTTAGGGTTTATGGGTATAGGGTTTAGGGTTTATGGGTTTAGGGGTTTAGGGGTTTAGGGTTTATGGGTTTATGGTTTATGGGTTTAGGGTTGAGTTTGTGGGATTAGGGTTTATGGGTTTAGGGTTTATGGTTTTAGGGTTTATGGGTTTAGGGTTTATGGGTTTATGGGTTTAGGGTTTATGGGTTAAGGGTTTATGGGTTTAGGGTTTATGGGTTTTTGGGTTTAGGGTTTATGGGTTTATGGGTTTATGGGTTTAGTGTTTAGGGTTTATGGGTTAAGGGTTTATGGGTTTAGGGTTTATGGGTTTAGGGTTTATGGGTTTAGGGTTTATGATTTAGGGTTTATGGGTTTATGGGTTTAGTGTTTAGGGTTTATGGGTTTAGGGTTTAGGGTTTATGGGTTTAGTGTTTATGGGTTTAGGGTTTATGGGTTTAGGGTTTATGGGTTTAGGGTTTATGGGTTTAGGGTTTATGGGTTTAGGGTTTATGGGTTTATGGGTTCAGGGTTGAGTTTGTGGGTTTAGAGATTATGGGTTTAGGGTTTATGGGTTTAGGGTTTATGGGTTTAGGGTTTATGGGTTTAGGGTTTATGGGTTTAGGGTTTATGGGTTTAGGGTTTATGGGTTTAGGGTTTATGGGTTTAGGGTTTATGGGTTTAGGGTTTATGGGTTTAGGGTTTATGGGTTTAGGGTTTATGGGTTTAGGGTTTATGGGTTTAGGGTTTATGGGTTTAGGGTTTATGGGTTTAGGGTTTATGGGTTTAGGGTTTATGGGTTTAGGGTTTATGGGTTTAGGGTTTATGGGTTTAGGGTTTATGGGTTTAGGGTTTATGGGTTTAGGGTTTATGGGTTTAGGGTTTATGGGTTTAGGGTTTATGGGTTTAGGGTTTATGGGTTTAGGGTTTATGGGTTTAGGGTTTATGGGTTTAGGGTTTATGGGTTTAGGGTTTATGGGTTTAGGGTTTATGGGTTTATGGGTTTAGGGTTTATGGGTTTATGGGTTTAGTGTTTAGGGTTTATGGGTTTAGGGTTTAGGGTTTACGGGTTTAGTGTTTATGGGTTTAGGGTTTATGGGTTTAGGGTTTATGGGTTTAGGGTTTATGGGTTTAGGGTTTATGGGTTTAGGGTTTATCGGTTTAGGGTTTATGTGTTTAGGGTTTATGGGTATAGGGTTTAGGGTTTATGGGTTTAGGGGTTTAGGGGTTTAGGGTTTATGGGTTTATGGTTTATGGGTTTAGGGTTGAGTTTGTGGGATTAGGGTTTATGGGTTTAGGGTTTATGGTTTTAGGGTTTATGGGTTTAGGGTTTATGGGTTTATGGGTTTAGGGTTTATGGGTTAAGGGTTTATGGGTTTAGGGTTTATGGGTTTAGGGTTTATGGGTTTAGGGTTTATGGTTTAGGGTTTAGGGTTTATGGGTTTAGGGGTTTAGGGGTTTAGGGTTTATGGGTTTATGGTTTATGGGTTTAGGGTTGAGTTTGTGGGATTAGGGTTTATGGGTTTAGGGTTTATGGTTTTAGGGTTTATGGGTTTAGGGTTTATGGGTTTAGGGTTTATGGGTTTAGGGTTTATGGGTTTAGGGTTTATGGGTTTAGGGTTTATGGGTTTAGGGTTTATGGGTTTAGGGTTTATGGGTTTATGGGTTCAGGGTTGAGTTTGTGGGTTTAGAGATTATGGGTTGGGTTTATGGGTTTAGGTCGGGGTTTATGGGTTTAGGGTTTATGGGTTTATGGGTTTAGGGTTTATGGGTTTAGGGTTTATGGGTTTAGGGTTTATGGGTTTAGGGTTTATGGGTTTAGGGTTTATGGGTTTAGGGTTTATGGGTTTAGGGTTTATGGGTTTAGGGTTTATGGGTTTAGGGTTTATGGGTTTAGGGTTTATGGGTTTAGGGTTTATGGGTTTAGGGTTTATGGGTTTAGGGTTTATGGGTTTAGGGTTTATGGGTTTAGGGTTTATGGGTTTAGGGTTTATGGGTTTAGGGTTTATGGGTTTAGGGTTTATGGGTTTAGGGTTTATGGGTTTAGGGTTTATGGGTTTAGGGTTTATGGGTTTAGGGTTTATGGGTTTAGGGTTTATGGGTTTAGGGTTTATGGGTTTAGGGTTTATGGGTTTAGGGTTTATGGGTTTAGGGTTTATGGGTTTAGGGTTTATGGGTTTAGGGTTTATGGGTTTAGGGTTTATGGGTTTAGGGTTTATGGGTTTAGGGTTTATGGGTTTAGGGTTTATGGGTTTATGGGTTCAGGGTTGAGTTTGTGGGTTTAGAGATTATGGGTTTAGGGTTTATGGGTTTAGGGTTTATGGGTTTAGGGTTTATGGGTTTAGGGTTTATGGGTTTAGGGTTTATGGGTTTAGGGTTTATGGGTTTAGGGTTTATGGGTTTAGGGTTTATGGGTTTAGGGTTTATGTGTTTAGGGTTTATGGGTATAGGGTTTAGGGTTTATGGGTTTGGGGGTTTAGGGGTTTAGGGTTTATGGGTTTATGGTTTATGGGTTTAGGGTTGAGTTTGTGGGATTAGGGTTTATGGGTTTAGGGTTTATGGTTTTAGGGTTTATGGGTTTAGGGTTTATGGGTTTAGGGTTTATGGGTTTAGGGTTTATGGGTTAAGGATTTATGGGTTTAGGGTTTATGGGTTTAGGGTTTATGGGTTTAGGGTTTATGGTTTAGGGTTTATGGGTTTATGGGTTTAGTGTTTAGGGTTTATGGGTTTAGGGTTTAGTGTTTATGGGTTTAGTGTTTATGGGTTTAGGGTTTATGGGTTTAGGGTTTATGGGTTTAGGGTTTATGGGTTTATGGGTTTATGGTTTATGGGTTTAGGGTTGAGTTTGTGGGATTAGGGTTTATGGGTTTATGGGTTTATGGTTTATGGGTTTAGGGTTGAGTTTGTGGGATTAGGGTTTATGGGTTTAGGGTTTATGGTTTTAGGGTTTATGGGTTTAGGGTTTATGGGTTTAGGGTTTATGGGTTTAGGGTTTATGGGTTAAGGGTTTATGGGTTTAGGGTTTATGGGTTTAGGGTTTAGGGTTTATGGGTTTAGGGTTTATGGGTTTAGGGTTTATGGGTTTAGGGTTTATCGGTTTAGGGTTTATGTGTTTAGGGTTTATGGGTATAGGGTTTAGGGTTTATGGGTTTAGGGGTTTAGGGGTTTAGGGTTTATGGGTTTATGGTTTATGGGTTTAGGGTTGAGTTTGTGGGATTAGGGTTTATGGGTTTAGGGTTTATGGTTTTAGGGTTTATGGGTTAAGGGTTTAGGGTTTATGGGTTTAGGGTTTATGGGTTTAGGGTTTATGGTTTAGGGTTTATGGGTTTATGGGTTTAGTGTTTAGGGTTTATGGGTTTAGGGTTTAGTGTTTATGGGTTTAGTGTTTATGGGTTTAGGGTTTATGGGTTTAGGGTTTATGGGTTTAGGGTTTATGGGTTTATGGGTTTAGGGTTGAGTTTGTGGGATTAGGGTTTATGGGTTTAGGGTTTATGGTTTTAGGGTTTATGGGTTTAGGGTTTATGGGTTAAGGGTTTATGGGTTTAGGGTTTATGGGTTTAGGGTTTATGGGTTTAGGGTTTATGGTTTAGGGTTTATGGGTTTATGGGTTTATGGGTTTAGTGTTTAGGGTTTATGGGTTTAGGGTTTAGTGTTTATGGGTTTAGTGTTTATGGGTTTAGGGTTTATGGGTTTAGGGTTTATGGGTTTAGGGTTTATGGGTTTATGGGTTTATGGTTTATGGGTTTAGGGTTGAGTTTGTGGGATTAGGGTTTATGGGTTTAGGGTTTATGGTTTTAGGGTTTATGGGTTTAGGGTTTATGGGTTTAGGGTTTATGGGTTTAGGGTTTATGGGTTTAGGGTTTATGGGTTTAGGGTTTATGGTTTAGGGTTTATGGGTTTATGGGTTTAGGGTTTATGGGTTTATGGTTTATGGGTTTAGGGTTTATGGGTTTAGGGTTTATGGATTTATGGGTTTAGGGTTGAGTTTGTGGGTTTAGAGATTATGGGTTGGGTTTATGGGTTAAGGTCGGGGTTTATGGGTTTAGGGTTTATGGGTTTATGGTTTATGGGTTTAGGGTTGAGTTTGTGGGTTTAGGGTTTAGGGTTTATGGGTTTATGGTTTATGGGTTTAGGGTTTATGGGTTTAGGGCTTATGGGTTTAGGGTTTATGGGTTTATGGGTTTAGGGTTGAGTTTGTGGGTTAGAGATTATGGGTTGGGTTTATGGGTTTAGGTCGGGGTTTATGGGTTTAGGGTTTATGGGTTTATGGGTTTAGGGTTTATGGGTTTAGGGTTTATGGGTTTATGGGTTTAGGGTTGAGTTTGTGGGTTAGAGATTATGGGTTGGGTTTATGGGTTTAGGTCGGGGTTTATGGGTTTAGGGTTTATGGGTTTATGGTTTATGGGTTTAGGGTTGAGGGTTTATGGGTTTATGGTTTTAGGGGTTTAGGGTTTATGGGTTTATGGTTTATGGGTTTAGGGTTGAGTTTGTGGGATTAGGGTTTATGGGTTTAGGGTTTATGGGTTTAGGGTTTATGGGTTTAGGGTTTATGGGTTTAGGGTTTATGGGTTTAGGGTTTATGGGTTTAGGGTTTATGGGTTTAGGGTTTATGGGTTTAGGGTTTATGGGTTTAGGGTTTATGGGTTTATGGGTTTAGGGTTGAGTTTGTGGGTTTAGAGATTATGGGTTGGGTTTATGGGTTTAGGTCGGGATTTATGGGTTTAGGGTTTATGGGTTTATGGTTTATGGGTTTAGGGTTTATGGGTTAAGGGTTTATGGGTTTAGGGTTTATGGGTTTAGGGTTTATGGGTTTAGGGTTTATGGTTTAGGGTTTATGGGTTTATGGGTTTAGTGTTTAGGGTTTATGGGTTTAGGGTTTAGTGTTTATGGGTTTAGTGTTTATGGGTTTAGGGTTTATGGGTTTAGGGTTTATGGGTTTAGGGTTTATGGGTTTATGGGTTTATGGTTTATGGGTTTAGGGTTGAGTTTGTGGGATTAGGGTTTATGGGTTTAGGGTTTATGGTTTTAGGGTTTATGGGTTTAGGGTTTATGGGTTTAGGGTTTATGGGTTTAGGGTTTATGGGTTTAGGGTTTATGGGTTTAGGGTTTATGGTTTAGGGTTTATGGGTTTATGGGTTTAGGGTTTATGGGTTTATGGTTTATGGGTTTAGGGTTTATGGGTTTAGGGTTTATGGATTTATGGGTTTAGGGTTGAGTTTGTGGGTTTAGAGATTATGGGTTGGGTTTATGGGTTAAGGTTGGGGTTTATGGGTTTAGGGTTTATGGGTTTATGGTTTATGGGTTTAGGGTTGAGTTTGTGGGTTTAGGGTTTAGGGTTTATGGGTTTATGGTTTATGGGTTTA
Organism: Gastracanthus pulcherrimus; assembly: GCA_949152435.1. Taxonomy (NCBI): domain Eukaryota; kingdom Metazoa; phylum Arthropoda; class Insecta; order Hymenoptera; family Pteromalidae; genus Gastracanthus; species Gastracanthus pulcherrimus. The sequence goes on from OX424574.1 coordinate 88,925,618, forward strand.
GGGTTTATGGGTTTAGGGCTTATGGGTTTAGGGTTTATGGGTTTATGGGTTTAGGGTTGAGTTTGTGGGTTAGAGATTATGGGTTGGGTTTATGGGTTTAGGTCGGGGTTTAGGGTTTATGGGTTTAGGGTTTATGGGTTTAGGGTTTATGGGTTTAGGGTTTATGGGTTTAGGGTTTATGGGTTTAGGGTTTATGGGTTTATGGGTTTAGGGTTGAGTTTGTGGGTTAGAGATTATGGGTTGGGTTTATGGGTTTAGGGTTTATGGGTTTAGGGTTTATGGGTTTAGGGTTTATGGGTTTAGGGTTTATGGGTTTAGGGTTTATGGGTTTAGGGTTTATGGGTTTAGGGTTTATGGGTTTAGGGTTTATGGGTTTAGGGTTTATGGGTTTAGGGTTTATGGGTTTAGGGTTTATGGGTTTAGGGTTTATGGGTTTAGGGTTTATGGGTTTAGGGTTTATGGGTTTAGGGTTTATGGGTTTAGGGTTTATGGGTTTAGGGTTTATGGGTTTAGGGTTTATGGGTTTAGGGTTTATGGGTTTAGGGTTTATGGGTTTAGGGTTTATGGGTTTAGGGTTTATGGGTTTAGGGTTTATGGGTTTAGGGTTTATGGGTTTAGGGTTTATGGGTTTAGGGTTTATGGGTTTAGGGTTTATGGGTTTAGGGTTTATGGGTTTAGGGTTTATGGGTTTAGGGTTTATGGGTTTAGGGTTTATGGGTTTAGGGTTTATGGGTTTAGGTCGGGGTTTATGGGTTTAGGGTTTAGGGTTTATGGGTTTAGGGTTTATGGGTTTAGGGTTTATGGGTTTAGGGTTTATGGGTTTAGGGTTTATGGGTTTAGGGTTTATGGGTTTAGGGTTTATGGGTTTAGGGTTTATGGGTTTAGGGTTTATGGGTTTAGGGTTTATGGGTCTAGGGTTTATGGGTTTAGGGTTTATGGGTTTAGGGTTTATGGGTTTAGGGTTTATGGGTTTAGGGTTTATGGGTTTAGGGTTTATGGGTTTAGGGTTTATGGGTTTAGGGTTTATGGGTTTAGGGTTTATGGGTTTAGGGTTTATGGGTTTAGGGTTTATGGGTTTAGGGTTTATGGGTTTAGGGTTTATGGGTTTAGGGTTTATGGGTTTAGGGTTTATGGGTTTAGGGTTTATGGGTTTAGGTCGGGGCTTATGGGTTTAGGGTTTAGGGTTTATGGGTTTAGGGTTTATGGGTTTAGGGTTTAGGGTTTATGGGTTTAGGGTTTATGGGTTTAGGGTTTATGGGTTTAGGGTTTATGGGTTTAGGGTTTATGGGTTTATGGTTTATGGGTTTAGGGTTGAGTTTGTGGGTTTAGGGTTTAGGGTTTATGGGTTTAGGTCGGGGTTTATGGGTTTAGGGTTTATGGGTTTATGGTTTAAGGTTTATGGGTTTAGGGTTGAGTTTGTGGGTTTAGGGTTTAGGGTTTATGGGTTTATGGTTTATGGGTTTAGGGTTTATGGGTTTAGGGTTTATGGGTTTAGGGTTTATGGGTTTATGGGTTTAGGGTTGAGTTTGTGGGTTTAGAGATTATGGGTTGGGTTTATGGGTTTAGGTCGGGGTTTATGGGTTTAGGGTTGAGTTTGTGGGTTTAGAGATTATGGGTTGGGTTTATGGGTTTAGGTCGGGGTTTATGGGTTTAGGGTTTAGGGTTTATGGGTTTAGGGTTTATGGGTTTAGGGTTTATGGGTTTAGGGTTTATGGGTTTAGGGTTTATGGGTTTAGGGTTTATGGGTTTAGGGTTTATGGGTTTAGGGTTTATGGGTTTAGGGTTTATGGGTTTAGGGTTTATGGGTTTAGGGTTTATGGGTTTAGGGTTTATGGGTTTAGGGTTTATGGGTTTAGGGTTTATGGGTTTAGGGTTTATGGGTTTAGGGTTTATGGGTTTAGGGTTTATGGGTTTAGGGTTTATGGGTTTAGGGTTTATGGGTTTAGGGTTTATGGGTTTAGGGTTTATGGGTTTAGGGTTTATGGGTTTAGGGTTTATGGGTTTAGGGTTTATGGGTTTAGGGTTTATGGGTTTAGGGTTTATGGGTTTAGGGTTTATGGGTTTAGGGTTTATGGGTTTAGGGTTTATGGGTTTAGGGTTTATGGGTTTAGGGTTTATGGGTTTAGGGTTTATGGGTTTAGGGTTTATGGGTTTAGGGTTTATGGGTTTAGGGTTTATGGGTTTAGGGTTTATGGGTTTAGGTTTTATGGGTTTAGGGTTTATGGGTTTAGGGTTTATGGGTTTAGGGTTTATGGGTTTAGGGTTTATGGGTTTAGGGTTTATGGGTTTAGGGTTTATGGGTTTAGGGTTTATGGGTTTAGGGTTTAGGGTTTATGGGTTTAGGGTTTATGGGTTTAGGGTTTATGGGTTTAGGGTTTATCGGTTTAGGGTTTATGTGTTTAGGGTTTATGGGTATAGGGTTTAGGGTTTATGGGTTTAGGGGTTTAGTGGTTTAGGGTTTATGGGTTTATGGTTTATGGGTTTAGGGTTGAGTTTGTGGGATTAGGGTTTATGGGTTTAGGGTTTATGGTTTTAGGGTTTATGGGTTAAGGGTTTAGGGTTTATGGGTTTAGGGTTTATGGGTTTAGGGTTTATGGTTTAGGGTTTATGGGTTTATGGGTTTAGTGTTTAGGGTTTATGGGTTTAGGGTTTAGTGTTTATGGGTTTAGTGTTTATGGGTTTAGGGTTTATGGGTTTAGGGTTTATGGGTTTAGGGTTTATGGGTTTATGGGTTTAGGGTTGAGTTTGTGGGATTAGGGTTTATGGGTTTAGGGTTTATGGTTTTAGGGTTTATGGGTTTAGGGTTTATGGGTTAAGGGTTTATGGGTTTAGGGTTTATGGGTTTAGGGTTTATGGGTTTAGGGTTTATGGTTTAGGGTTTATGGGTTTATGGGTTTAGTGTTTAGGGTTTATGGGTTTAGGGTTTAGTGTTTATGGGTTTAGTGTTTATGGGTTTAGGGTTTATGGGTTTAGGGTTTATGGGTTTAGGGTTTATGGGTTTATGGGTTTATGGTTTATGGGTTTAGGGTTGAGTTTGTGGGATTAGGGTTTATGGGTTTAGGGTTTATGGTTTTAGGGTTTATGGGTTTAGGGTTTATGGGTTTAGGGTTTATGGGTTTAGGGTTTATGGGTTTAGGGTTTATGGGTTTAGGGTTTATGGTTTAGGGTTTATGGGTTTATGGGTTTAGGGTTTATGGGTTTATGGTTTATGGGTTTAGGGTTTATGGGTTTAGGGTTTATGGATTTATGGGTTTAGGGTTGAGTTTGTGGGTTTAGAGATTATGGGTTGGGTTTATGGGTTAAGGTCGGGGTTTATGGGTTTAGGGTTTATGGGTTTATGGTTTATGGGTTTAGGGTTGAGTTTGTGGGTTTAGGGTTTAGGGTTTATGGGTTTATGGTTTATGGGTTTAGGGTTTATGGGTTTAGGGCTTATGGGTTTAGGGTTTATGGGTTTATGGGTTTAGGGTTGAGTTTGTGGGTTAGAGATTATGGGTTGGGTTTATGGGTTTAGGTCGGGGTTTATGGGTTTAGGGTTTATGGGTTTATGGGTTTAGGGTTTATGGGTTTAGGGTTTATGGGTTTATGGGTTTAGGGTTGAGTTTGTGGGTTAGAGATTATGGGTTGGGTTTATGGGTTTAGGTCGGGGTTTATGGGTTTAGGGTTTATGGGTTTATGGTTTATGGGTTTAGGGTTGAGGGTTTATGGGTTTATGGTTTTAGGGGTTTAGGGTTTATGGGTTTATGGTTTATGGGTTTAGGGTTGAGTTTGTGGGATTAGGGTTTATGGGTTTAGGGTTTATGGGTTTAGGGTTTATGGGTTTAGGGTTTATGGGTTTAGGGTTTATGGGTTTAGGGTTTATGGGTTTAGGGTTTATGGGTTTAGGGTTTATGGGTTTATGGGTTTAGGGTTGAGTTTGTGGGTTTAGAGATTATGGGTTGGGTTTATGGGTTTAGGTCGGGGTTTATGGGTTTAGGGTTTATGGGTTTATGGTTTATGGGTTTAGGGTTTATGGGTTAAGGGTTTATGGGTTTAGGGTTTATGGGTTTAGGGTTTATGGGTTTAGGGTTTATGGTTTAGGGTTTATGGGTTTATGGGTTTAGTGTTTAGGGTTTATGGGTTTAGGGTTTAGTGTTTATGGGTTTAGTGTTTATGGGTTTAGGGTTTATGGGTTTAGGGTTTATGGGTTTAGGGTTTATGGGTTTATGGGTTTATGGTTTATGGGTTTAGGGTTGAGTTTGTGGGATTAGGGTTTATGGGTTTAGGGTTTATGGTTTTAGGGTTTATGGGTTTAGGGTTTATGGGTTTAGGGTTTATGGGTTTAGGGTTTATGGGTTTAGGGTTTATGGGTTTAGGGTTTATGGTTTAGGGTTTATGGGTTTATGGGTTTAGGGTTTATGGGTTTATGGTTTATGGGTTTAGGGTTTATGGGTTTAGGGTTTATGGATTTATGGGTTTAGGGTTGAGTTTGTGGGTTTAGAGATTATGGGTTGGGTTTATGGGTTAAGGTCGGGGTTTATGGGTTTAGGGTTTATGGGTTTATGGTTTATGGGTTTAGGGTTGAGTTTGTGGGTTTAGGGTTTAGGGTTTATGGGTTTATGGTTTATGGGTTTAGGGTTTATGGGTTTAGGGCTTATGGGTTTAGGGTTTATGGGTTTATGGGTTTAGGGTTGAGTTTGTGGGTTAGAGATTATGGGTTGGGTTTATGGGTTTAGGTCGGGGTTTAGGGTTTATGGGTTTAGGGTTTATGGGTTTAGGGTTTATGGGTTTAGGGTTTATGGGTTTAGGGTTTATGGGTTTATGGGTTTAGGGTTGAGTTTGTGGGTTAGAGATTATGGGTTGGGTTTATGGGTTTAGGGTTTATGGGTTTAGGGTTTATGGGTTTAGGGTTTATGGGTTTAGGGTTTATGGGTTTAGGGTTTATGGGTTTAGGGTTTATGGGTTTAGGGTTTATGGGTTTAGGGTTTATGGGTTTAGGGTTTATGGGTTTAGGGTTTATGGGTTTAGGGTTTATGGGTTTAGGGTTTATGGGTTTAGGGTTTATGGGTTTAGGGTTTATGGGTTTAGGGTTTATGGGTTTAGGGTTTATGGGTTTAGGGTTTATGGGTTTAGGGTTTATGGGTTTAGGGTTTATGGGTTTAGGGTTTATGGGTTTAGGGTTTATGGGTTTAGGGTTTATGGGTTTAGGGTTTATGGGTTTAGGGTTTATGGGTTTAGGGTTTATGGGTTTAGGGTTTATGGGTTTAGGGTTTATGGGTTTAGGGTTTATGGGTTTAGGGTTTATGGGTTTAGGGTTTATGGGTTTAGGGTTTATGGGTTTAGGGTTTATGGGTTTAGGGTTTATGGGTTTAGGGTTTATGGGTTTAGGGTTTATGGGTTTAGGGTTTATGGGTTTAGGTCGGGGTTTATGGGTTTAGGGTTTATGGGTTTATGGTTTATGGTTTATGGGTTTAGGGTTGAGTTTGTGGGTTTAGGGTTTATGGGTTTAGGGTTTATGGGTTTAGGGTTTATGGGTTTAGGGTTTATGGGTTTAGGGTTTATGGGTTTAGGGTTTATGGGTTTAGGGTTTATGGGTTTAGGGTTTATGGGTTTAGGGTTTATGGGTTTAGGGTTTATGGGTTTAGGGTTTATGGGTTTAGGGTTTATGGGTTTAGGGTTTATGGGTTTAGGGTTTATGGGTTTAGGATTTATGGGTTTAGGTCGGGGTTTATGGGTTTAGGGTTTATGGGTTTATGGTTTATGGTTTATGGGTTTAGGGTTGAGTTTGTGGGTTTAGGGTTTATGGGTTTAGGGTTTATGGGTTTAGGGTTTATGGGTTTAGGGTTTATGGGTTTAGGGTTTATGGGTTTAGGGTTTATGGGTTTAGGGTTTATGGGTTTAGGGTTTATGGGTTTAGGGTTTATGGGTTTAGGGTTTATGGGTTTAGGGTTTATGGGTTTAGGGTTTATGGGTTTAGGGTTTATGGGTTTAGGGTTTATGGGTTTAGGTCGGGGCTTATGGGTTTAGGGTTTAGGGTTTATGGGTTTAGGGTTTATGGGTTTAGGGTTTAGGGTTTATGGGTTTAGGGTTTATGGGTTTAGGGTTTATGGGTTTAGGGTTTATGGGTTTAGGGTTTATGGGTTTATGGTTTATGGGTTTAGGGTTGAGTTTGTGGGTTTAGGGTTTAGGGTTTATGGGTTTAGGTCGGGGTTTATGGGTTTAGGGTTTATGGGTTTATGGTTTAAGGTTTATGGGTTTAGGGTTGAGTTTGTGGGTTTAGGGTTTAGGGTTTATGGGTTTATGGTTTATGGGTTTAGGGTTTATGGGTTTAGGGTTTATGGGTTTAGGGTTTATGGGTTTATGGGTTTAGGGTTGAGTTTGTGGGTTTAGAGATTATGGGTTGGGTTTATGGGTTTAGGTCGGGGTTTATGGGTTTAGGGTTGAGTTTGTGGGTTTAGAGATTATGGGTTGGGTTTATGGGTTTAGGTCGGGGTTTATGGGTTTAGGGTTTAGGGTTTATGGGTTTAGGGTTTATGGGTTTAGGGTTTATGGGTTTAGGGTTTATGGGTTTAGGGTTTATGGGTTTAGGGTTTATGGGTTTAGGGTTTATGGGTTTAGGGTTTATGGGTTTAGGGTTTATGGGTTTAGGGTTTATGGGTTTAGGGTTTATGGGTTTAGGGTTTATGGGTTTAGGGTTTATGGGTTTAGGGTTTATGGGTTTAGGGTTTATGGGTTTAGGGTTTATGGGTTTAGGGTTTATGGGTTTAGGGTTTATGGGTTTAGGGTTTATGGGTTTAGGGTTTATGGGTTTAGGGTTTATGGGTTTAGGGTTTATGGGTTTAGGGTTTATGGGTTTAGGGTTTATGGGTTTAGGGTTTATGGGTTTAGGGTTTATGGGTTTAGGGTTTATGGGTTTAGGGTTTATGGGTTTAGGGTTTATGGGTTTAGGGTTTATGGGTTTAGGGTTTATGGGTTTAGGGTTTATGGGTTTAGGGTTTATGGGTTTAGGGTTTATGGGTTTAGGGTTTATGGGTTTAGGGTTTATGGGTTTAGGGTTTATGGGTTTAGGGTTTATGGGTTTAGGGTTTATGGGTTTAGGGTTTATGGGTTTAGGGTTTATGGGTTTAGGGTTTATGGGTTTAGGGTTTATGGGTTTAGGGTTTATGGGTTTAGGGTTTATGGGTTTAGGGTTTATGGGTTTAGGGTTTATGGGTTTAGGGTTTATGGGTTTAGGGTTTATGGGTTTAGGGTTTATGGGTTTAGGGTTTATGGGTTTAGGGTTTATGGGTTTAGGGTTTATGGGTTTAGGGTTTATGGGTTTAGGGTTTATGGGTTTAGGGTTTATGGGTTTAGGGTTTATGGGTTTAGGGTTTATGGGTTTAGGGTTTATGGGTTTAGGGTTTATGGGTTTAGGGTTTATGGGTTTAGGGTTTATGGGTTTAGGGTTTATGGGTTTAGGGTTTATGGGTTTAGGGTTTATGGGTTTAGGGTTTATGGGTTTAGGGTTTATGGGTTTAGGGTTTATGGGTTTAGGGTTTATGGGTTTAGGGTTTATGGGTTTAGGGTTTATGGGTTTAGGGTTTATGGGTTTAGGGTTTATGGGTTTAGGGTTTATGGGTTTAGGGTTTATGGGTTTAGGGTTTATGGGTTTAGGGTTTATGGGTTTAGGGTTTATGGGTTTAGGGTTTATGGGTTTAGGGTTTATGGGTTTAGGGTTTATGGGTTTAGGGTTTATGGGTTTAGGGTTTATGGGTTTAGGGTTTATGGGTTTAGGGTTTATGGGTTTAGGGTTTATGGGTTTAGGGTTTATGGGTTTAGGGTTTATGGGTTTAGGGTTTATGGGTTTAGGGTTTATGGGTTTAGGGTTTATGGGTTTAGGGTTTATGGGTTTAGGGTTTATGGGTTTAGGGTTTATGGGTTTAGGGTTTATGGGTTTAGGGTTTATGGGTTTAGGGTTTATGGGTTTAGGGTTTATGGGTTTAGGGTTTATGGGTTTAGGGTTTATGGGTTTAGGGTTTATGGGTTTAGGGTTTATGGGTTTAGGGTTTATGGGTTTAGGGTTTATGGGTTTAGGGTTTATGGGTTTAGGGTTTATGGGTTTAGGGTTTATGGGTTTAGGGTTTATGGGTTTAGGGTTTATGGGTTTAGGGTTTATGGGTTTAGGGTTTATGGGTTTAGGGTTTATGGGTTTAGGGTTTATGGGTTTAGGGTTTATGGGTTTAGGGTTTATGGGTTTAGGGTTTATGGGTTTAGGGTTTATGGGTTTAGGGTTTATGGGTTTAGGGTTTATGGGTTTAGGGTTTATGGGTTTAGGGTTTATGGGTTTAGGGTTTATGGGTTTAGGGTTTATGGGTTTAGGGTTTATGGGTTTAGGGTTTATGGGTTTAGGGTTTATGGGTTTAGGGTTTATGGGTTTAGGGTTTATGGGTTTAGGGTTTATGGGTTTAGGGTTTATGGGTTTAGGGTTTATGGGTTTAGGGTTTATGGGTTTAGGGTTTATGGGTTTAGGGTTTATGGGTTTAGGGTTTATGGGTTTAGGGTTTATGGGTTTAGGGTTTATGGGTTTAGGGTTTATGGGTTTAGGGTTTATGGGTTTAGGGTTTATGGGTTTAGGGTTTATGGGTTTAGGGTTTATGGGTTTAGGGTTTATGGGTTTAGGGTTTATGGGTTTAGGGTTTATGGGTTTAGGGTTTATGGGTTTAGGGTTTATGGGTTTAGGGTTTATGGGTTTAGGGTTTATGGGTTTAGGGTTTATGGGTTTAGGGTTTATGGGTTTAGGGTTTATGGGTTTAGGGTTTATGGGTTTAGGGTTTATGGGTTTAGGGTTTATGGGTTTAGGGTTTATGGGTTTAGGGTTTATGGGTTTAGGGTTTATGGGTTTAGGGTTTATGGGTTTAGGGTTTATGGGTTTAGGGTTTATGGGTTTAGGGTTTATGGGTTTAGGGTTTATGGGTTTAGGGTTTATGGGTTTAGGGTTTATGGGTTTAGGGTTTATGGGTTTAGGGTTTATGGGTTTAGGGTTTATGGGTTTAGGGTTTATGGGTTTAGGGTTTATGGGTTTAGGGTTTATGGGTTTAGGGTTTATGGGTTTAGGGTTTATGGGTTTAGGGTTTATGGGTTTAGGGTTTATGGGTTTAGGGTTTATGGGTTTAGGGTTTATGGGTTTAGGGTTTATGGGTTTAGGGTTTATGGGTTTAGGGTTTATGGGTTTAGGGTTTATGGGTTTAGGGTTTATGGGTTTAGGGTTTATGGGTTTAGGGTTTATGGGTTTAGGGTTTATGGGTTTAGGGTTTATGGGTTTAGGGTTTATGGGTTTAGGGTTTATGGGTTTAGGGTTTATGGGTTTAGGGTTTATGGGTTTAGGGTTTATGGGTTTAGGGTTTATGGGTTTAGGGTTTATGGGTTTAGGGTTTATGGGTTTAGGGTTTATGGGTTTAGGGTTTATGGGTTTAGGGTTTATGGGTTTAGGGTTTATGGGTTTAGGGTTTATGGGTTTAGGGTTTATGGGTTTAGGGTTTATGGGTTTAGGGTTTATGGGTTTAGGGTTTATGGGTTTAGGGTTTATGGGTTTAGGGTTTATGGGTTTAGGGTTTATGGGTTTAGGGTTTATGGGTTTAGGGTTTATGGGTTTAGGGTTTATGGGTTTAGGGTTTATGGGTTTAGGGTTTATGGGTTTATGGGTTTAGGGTTTATGGGTTTAGGGTTTATGGGTTTAGGGTTTATGGGTTTAGGGTTTATGGGTTTAGGGTTTATGGGTTTAGGGTTTATGGGTTTAGGGTTTATGGGTTTAGGGTTTATGGGTTTAGGGTTTATGGGTTTAGGGTTTATGGGTTTAGGGTTTATGGGTTTAGGGTTTATGGGTTTAGGGTTTATGGGTTTAGGGTTTATGGGTTTAGGGTTTATGGGTTTAGGGTTTATGGGTTTAGGGTTTATGGGTTTAGGGTTTATGGGTTTAGGGTTTATGGGTTTAGGGTTTATGGGTTTAGGGTTTATGGGTTTAGGGTTTATGGGTTTAGGGTTTATGGGTTTAGGGTTTATGGGTTTAGGGTTTATGGGTTTAGGGTTTATGGGTTTAGGGTTTATGGGTTTAGGGTTTATGGGTTTAGGGTTTATGGGTTTAGGGTTTATGGGTTTAGGGTTTATGGGTTTAGGGTTTATGGGTTTAGGGTTTATGGGTTTAGGGTTTATGGGTTTAGGGTTTATGGGTTTAGGGTTTATGGGTTTAGGGTTTATGGGTTTAGGGTTTATGGGTTTAGGGTTTATGGGTTTAGGGTTTATGGGTTTAGTGTTTATGGGTTTAGGGTTTATGGGTTTAGGGTTTATGGGTTTAGGGTTTATGGGTTTAGGGTTTATGGGTTTAGGGTTTATGGGTTTAGGGTTTATGGGTTTAGGGTTTATGGGTTTAGGGTTTATGGGTTTAGGGTTTATGGGTTTAGGGTTTATGGGTTTAGGGTTTATGGGTTTAGGGTTTATGGGTTTAGGGTTTATGGGTTTAGGGTTTATGGGTTTAGGGTTTATGGGTTTAGGGTTTATGGGTTTAGGGTTTATGGGTTTAGGGTTTATGGGTTTAGGGTTTATGGGTTTAGGGTTTATGGGTTTAGGGTTTATGGGTTTAGGGTTTATGGGTTTAGGGTTTATGGGTTTAGGGTTTATGGGTTTAGGGTTTATGGGTTTAGGGTTTATGGGTTTAGGGTTTATGGGTTTAGGTTTTATGGGTTTAGGGTTTATGGGTTTAGGGTTTATGGTTTTAGGGTTTATGGGTTTAGGGTTTATGGGTTTATGGGTTTATGGGTTCAGGGTTGAGTTTGTGGGTTTAGAGATTATGGGTTTAGGGTTTATGGGTTTAGGGTTTATGGGTTTAGGGTTTATGGGTTTATGGGTTTAGGGTTTATGGGTTTAGGGTTTATGGGTTTAGGGTTTATGGGTTTAGGGTTTATGGGTTTAGGGTTTATGGGTTTAGGGTTTATGGGTTTAGGGTTTATGGGTTTAGGGTTTATGGGTTTAGGGTTTATGGGTTTAGGGTTTATGGGTTTAGGGTTTATGGGTTTAGGGTTTATGGGTTTAGGGTTTATGGGTTTAGGGTTTATGGGTTTATGGGTTTAGGGTTTATGGGTTTAGGGTTTATGGGTTTATGGGTTCAGGGTTGAGTTTGTGGGTTTAGAGATTATGGGTTTAGGGTTTATGGGTTTAGGGTTTATGGGTTTAGGGTTTATGGGTTTAGGGTTTATGGGTTTAGGGTTTATGGGTTTAGGGTTTATGGGTTTAGGGTTTATGGGTTTAGGGTTTATGGGTTTAGGGTTTATGGGTTTAGGGTTTATGGGTTTAGGGTTTATGTGTTTAGGGTTTATGGGTATAGGGTTTAGGGTTTATGGGTTTGGGGGTTTAGGGGTTTAGGGTTTATGGGTTTATGGTTTATGGGTTTAGGGTTGAGTTTGTGGGATTAGGGTTTATGGGTTTAGGGTTTATGGTTTTAGGGTTTATGGGTTTAGGGTTTATGGGTTTAGGGTTTATGGGTTTAGGGTTTATGGGTTAAGGGTTTATGGGTTTAGGGTTTATGGGTTTAGGGTTTATGGGTTTAGGGTTTATGGTTTAGGGTTTATGGGTTTATGGGTTTAGTGTTTAGGGTTTATGGGTTTAGGGTTTAGTGTTTATGGGTTTAGTGTTTATGGGTTTAGGGTTTATGGGTTTAGGGTTTATGGGTTTAGGGTTTATGGGTTTATGGGTTTATGGTTTATGGGTTTAGGGTTGAGTTTGTGGGATTAGGGTTTATGGGTTTAGGGTTTATGGTTTTAGGGTTTATGGGTTTAGGGTTTATGGGTTTAGGGTTTATGGGTTTAGGGTTTATGGGTTAAGGGTTTATGGGTTTAGGGTTTATGGGTTTAGGGTTTAGGGTTTATGGGTTTAGGGTTTATGGGTTTAGGGTTTATGGGTTTAGGGTTTATCGGTTTAGGGTTTATGTGTTTAGGGTTTATGGGTATAGGGTTTAGGGTTTATGGGTTTAGGGGTTTAGGGGTTTAGGGTTTATGGGTTTATGGTTTATGGGTTTAGGGTTGAGTTTGTGGGATTAGGGTTTATGGGTTTAGGGTTTATGGTTTTAGGGTTTATGGGTTAAGGGTTTAGGGTTTATGGGTTTAGGGTTTATGGGTTTAGGGTTTATGGTTTAGGGTTTATGGGTTTATGGGTTTAGTGTTTAGGGTTTATGGGTTTAGGGTTTAGTGTTTATGGGTTTAGTGTTTATGGGTTTAGGGTTTATGGGTTTAGGGTTTATGGGTTTAGGGTTTATGGGTTTATGGGTTTAGGGTTGAGTTTGTGGGATTAGGGTTTATGGGTTTAGGGTTTATGGTTTTAGGGTTTATGGGTTTAGGGTTTATGGGTTAAGGGTTTATGGGTTTAGGGTTTATGGGTTTAGGGTTTATGGGTTTAGGGTTTATGGTTTAGGGTTTATGGGTTTATGGGTTTAGTGTTTAGGGTTTATGGGTTTAGGGTTTAGTGTTTATGGGTTTAGTGTTTATGGGTTTAGGGTTTATGGGTTTAGGGTTTATGGGTTTAGGGTTTATGGGTTTATGGGTTTATGGTTTATGGGTTTAGGGTTGAGTTTGTGGGATTAGGGTTTATGGGTTTAGGGTTTATGGTTTTAGGGTTTATGGGTTTAGGGTTTATGGGTTTAGGGTTTATGGGTTTAGGGTTTATGGGTTTAGGGTTTATGGGTTTAGGGTTTATGGTTTAGGGTTTATGGGTTTATGGGTTTAGGGTTTATGGGTTTATGGTTTATGGGTTTAGGGTTTATGGGTTTAGGGTTTATGGATTTATGGGTTTAGGGTTGAGTTTGTGGGTTTAGAGATTATGGGTTGGGTTTATGGGTTAAGGTCGGGGTTTATGGGTTTAGGGTTTATGGGTTTATGGTTTATGGGTTTAGGGTTGAGTTTGTGGGTTTAGGGTTTAGGGTTTATGGGTTTATGGTTTATGGGTTTAGGGTTTATGGGTTTAGGGCTTATGGGTTTAGGGTTTATGGGTTTATGGGTTTAGGGTTGAGTTTGTGGGTTAGAGATTATGGGTTGGGTTTATGGGTTTAGGTCGGGGTTTATGGGTTTAGGGTTTATGGGTTTATGGGTTTAGGGTTTATGGGTTTAGGGTTTATGGGTTTATGGGTTTAGGGTTGAGTTTGTGGGTTAGAGATTATGGGTTGGGTTTATGGGTTTAGGTCGGGGTTTATGGGTTTAGGGTTTATGGGTTTATGGTTTATGGGTTTAGGGTTGAGGGTTTATGGGTTTATGGTTTTAGGGGTTTAGGGTTTATGGGTTTATGGTTTATGGGTTTAGGGTTGAGTTTGTGGGATTAGGGTTTATGGGTTTAGGGTTTATGGGTTTAGGGTTTATGGGTTTAGGGTTTATGGGTTTAGGGTTTATGGGTTTAGGGTTTATGGGTTTAGGGTTTATGGGTTTAGGGTTTATGGGTTTAGGGTTTATGGTTTAGGGTTTATGGGTTTATGGGTTTAGGGTTTATGGGTTTATGGTTTATGGGTTTAGGGTTTATGGGTTTAGGGTTTATGGATTTATGGGTTTAGGGTTGAGTTTGTGGGTTTAGAGATTATGGGTTGGGTTTATGGGTTAAGGTCGGGGTTTATGGGTTTAGGGTTTATGGGTTTATGGTTTATGGGTTTAGGGTTGAGTTTGTGGGTTTAGGGTTTAGGGTTTATGGGTTTATGGTTTATGGGTTTAGGGTTTATGGGTTTAGGGCTTATGGGTTTAGGGTTTATGGGTTTATGGGTTTAGGGTTGAGTTTGTGGGTTAGAGATTATGGGTTGGGTTTATGGGTTTAGGTCGGGGTTTATGGGTTTAGGGTTTATGGGTTTATGGGTTTAGGGTTTATGGGTTTAGGGTTTATGGGTTTATGGGTTTAGGGTTGAGTTTGTGGGTTAGAGATTATGGGTTGGGTTTATGGGTTTAGGTCGGGGTTTATGGGTTTAGGGTTTATGGGATTATGGTTTATGGGTTTAGGGTTGAGGGTTTATGGGTTTATGGTTTTAGGGGTTTAGGGTTTATGGGTTTATGGTTTATGGGTTTAGGGTTGAGTTTGTGGGTTAGAGATTATGGGTTGGGTTTATGGGTTTAGGTCGGGGTTTATGGGTTTAGGGTTTATGGGTTTATGGTTTATGGGTTTAGGGTTGAGGGTTTATGGGTTTAGGGTTTATGGGTTTAGGGTTTATGGGTTTAGGGTTTATGGGTTTAGGGTTTATGGGTTTAGGGTTTATGGGTTTATGGGTTTAGGGTTGAGTTTGTGGGTTAGAGATTATGGGTTGGGTTTATGGGTTTAGGTCGGGGTTTATGGGTTTAGGGTTTATGGGTTTATGGTTTATGGGTTTAGGGTTGAGGGTTTATGGGTTTAGGGTTTATGGGTTTAGGGTTTATGGGTTTAGGGTTTATGGGTTTAGGGTTTATGGGTTTAGGGTTTATGGGTTTAGGGTTTATGGGTTTAGGGTTTATGGGTTTAGGGTTTATGGGTTTAGGGTTTATGGGTTTAGGGTTTATGGGTTTAGGGTTTATGGGTTTAGGGTTTATGGGTTTAGGGTTTATGGGTTTAGGGTTTATGGGTTTAGGGTTTATGGGTTTAGGGTTTATGGGTTTAGGGTTTATGGGTTTAGGGTTTATGGGTTTAGGGTTTATGGGTTTAGGGTTTATGGGTTTAGGGTTTATGGGTTTAGGGTTTATGGGTTTAGGGTTTATGGGTTTAGGGTTTATGGGTTTAGGGTTTATGGGTTTAGGGTTTATGGGTTTAGGGTTTATGGGTTTAGGGTTTATGGGTTTAGGGTTTATGGGTTTAGGGTTTATGGGTTTAGGGTTTATGGGTTTAGGGTTTATGGGTTTAGGGTTTATGGGTTTAGGGTTTATGGGTTTAGGGTTTATGGGTTTAGGGTTTATGGGTTTAGGGTTTATGGGTTTAGGGTTTATGGGTTTAGGGTTTATGGGTTTAGGGTTTATGGGTTTAGGGTTTATGGGTTTAGGGTTTATGGGTTTAGGGTTTATGGGTTTAGGGTTTATGGGTTTAGGGTTTATGGGTTTAGGGTTTATGGGTTTAGGGTTTATGGGTTTAGGGTTTATGGGTTTAGGGTTTATGGGTTTAGGGTTTATGGGTTTAGGGTTTATGGGTTTAGGGTTTATGGGTTTAGGGTTTATGGGTTTAGGGTTTATGGGTTTAGGGTTTATGGGTTTAGGGTTTATGGGTTTAGGGTTTATGGGTTTAGGGTTTATGGGTTTAGGGTTTATGGGTTTAGGGTTTATGGGTTTAGGGTTTATGGGTTTAGGGTTTATGGGTTTAGGGTTTATGGGTTTAGGGTTTATGGGTTTAGGGTTTATGGGTTTAGGGTTTATGGGTTTAGGGTTTATGGGTTTAGGGTTTATGGGTTTAGGGTTTATGGGTTTAGGGTTTATGGGTTTAGGGTTTATGGGTTTAGGGTTTATGGGTTTAGGGTTTATGGGTTTAGGGTTTATGGGTTTAGGGTTTATGGGTTTAGGGTTTATGGGTTTAGGGTTTATGGGTTTAGGGTTTATGGGTTTAGGGTTTATGGGTTTAGGGTTTATGGGTTTAGGGTTTATGGGTTTAGGGTTTATGGGTTTAGGGTTTATGGGTTTAGGGTTTATGGGTTTAGGGTTTATGGGTTTAGGGTTTATGGGTTTAGGGTTTATGGGTTTAGGGTTTATGGGTTTAGGGTTTATGGGTTTAGGGTTTATGGGTTTAGGGTTTATGGGTTTAGGGTTTATGGGTTTAGGGTTTATGGGTTTAGGGTTTATGGGTTTAGGGTTTATGGGTTTAGGGTTTATGGGTTTAGGGTTTATGGGTTTAGGGTTTATGGGTTTAGGGTTTATGGGTTTAGGGTTTATGGGTTTAGGGTTTATGGGTTTAGGGTTTATGGGTTTAGGGTTTATGGGTTTAGGGTTTATGGGTTTAGGGTTTATGGGTTTAGGGTTTATGGGTTTAGGGTTTATGGGTTTAGGGTTTATGGGTTTAGGGTTTATGGGTTTAGGGTTTATGGGTTTAGGGTTTATGGGTTTAGGGTTTATGGGTTTAGGGTTTATGGGTTTAGGGTTTATGGGTTTAGGGTTTATGGGTTTAGGGTTTATGGGTTTAGGGTTTATGGGTTTAGGGTTTATGGGTTTAGGGTTTATGGGTTTAGGGTTTATGGGTTTAGGGTTTATGGGTTTAGGGTTTATGGGTTTAGGGTTTATGGGTTTAGGGTTTATGGGTTTAGGGTTTATGGGTTTAGGGTTTATGGGTTTAGGGTTTATGGGTTTAGGGTTTATGGGTTTAGGGTTTATGGGTTTAGGGTTTATGGGTTTAGGGTTTATGGGTTTAGGGTTTATGGGTTTAGGGTTTATGGGTTTAGGTTTTATGGGTTTAGGGTTTATGGGTTTAGGGTTTATGGTTTTAGGGTTTATGGGTTTAGGGTTTATGGGTTTATGGGTTTATGGGTTCAGGGTTGAGTTTGTGGGTTTAGAGATTATGGGTTTAGGGTTTATGGGTTTAGGGTTTATGGGTTTAGGGTTTATGGGTTTAGGGTTTATGTGTTTAGGGTTTATGGGTATAGGGTTTAGGGTTTATGGGTTTGGGGGTTTAGGGGTTTAGGGTTTATGGGTTTATGGTTTATGGGTTTAGGGTTGAGTTTGTGGGATTAGGGTTTATGGGTTTAGGGTTTATGGTTTTAGGGTTTATGGGTTTAGGGTTTATGGGTTTAGGGTTTATGGGTTTAGGGTTTATGGGTTAAGGGTTTATGGGTTTAGGGTTTATGGGTTTAGGGTTTATGGGTTTAGGGTTTATGGTTTAGGGTTTATGGGTTTATGGGTTTAGTGTTTAGGGTTTATGGGTTTAGGGTTTAGTGTTTATGGGTTTAGTGTTTATGGGTTTAGGGTTTATGGGTTTAGGGTTTATGGGTTTAGGGTTTATGGGTTTATGGGTTTATGGTTTATGGGTTTAGGGTTGAGTTTGTGGGATTAGGGTTTATGGGTTTAGGGTTTATGGTTTTAGGGTTTATGGGTTTAGGGTTTATGGGTTTAGGGTTTATGTGTTTAGGGTTTATGGGTATAGGGTTTAGGGTTTATGGGTTTAGGGGTTTAGGGGTTTAGGGTTTATGGGTTTATGGTTTATGGGTTTAGGGTTGAGTTTGTGGGATTAGGGTTTATGGGTTTAGGGTTTATGGTTTTAGGGTTTATGGGTTAAGGGTTTAGGGTTTATGGGTTTAGGGTTTATGGGTTTAGGGTTTATGGTTTAGGGTTTATGGGTTTATGGGTTTAGTGTTTAGGGTTTATGGGTTTAGGGTTTAGCGTTTATGGGTTTAGTGTTTATGGGTTTAGGGTTTATGGGTTTAGGGTTTATGGGTTTAGGGTTTATGGGTTTATGGGTTTAGGGTTGAGTTTGTGGGATTAGGGTTTATGGGTTTAGGGTTTATGGTTTTAGGGTTTATGGGTTTAGGGTTTATGGGTTAAGGGTTTATGGGTTTAGGGTTTATGGGTTTAGGGTTTATGGGTTTAGGGTTTATGGTTTAGGGTTTATGGGTTTATGGGTTTAGTGTTTAGGGTTTATGGGTTTAGGGTTTAGTGTTTATGGGTTTAGTGTTTATGGGTTTAGGGTTTATGGGTTTAGGGTTTATGGGTTTAGGGTTTATGGGTTTATGGGTTTATGGTTTATGGGTTTAGGGTTGAGTTTGTGGGATTAGGGTTTATGGGTTTAGGGTTTATGGTTTTAGGGTTTATGGGTTTAGGGTTTATGGGTTTAGGGTTTATGGGTTTAGGGTTTATGGGTTTAGGGTTTATGGGTTTAGGGTTTATGGTTTAGGGTTTATGGGTTTATGGGTTTAGGGTTTATGGGTTTATGGTTTATGGGTTTAGGGTTTATGGGTTTAGGGTTTATGGATTTATGGGTTTAGGGTTGAGTTTGTGGGTTTAGAGATTATGGGTTGGGTTTATGGGTTAAGGTCGGGGTTTATGGGTTTAGGGTTTATGGGTTTATGGTTTATGGGTTTAGGGTTGAGTTTGTGGGTTTAGGGTTTAGGGTTTATGGGTTTATGGTTTATGGGTTTAGGGTTTATGGGTTTAGGGCTTATGGGTTTAGGGTTTATGGGTTTATGGGTTTAGGGTTGAGTTGGTGGGTTAGAGATTATGGGTTGGGTTTATGGGTTTAGGTCGGGGTTTATGGGTTTAGGGTTTATGGGTTTATGGGTTTAGGGTTTATGGGTTTAGGGTTTATGGGTTTATGGGTTTAGGGTTGAGTTTGTGGGTTAGAGATTATGGGTTGGGTTTATGGGTTTAGGTCGGGGTTTATGGGTTTAGGGTTTATGGGTTTATGGTTTATGGGTTTAGGGTTGAGGGTTTATGGGTTTATGGTTTTAGGGGTTTAGGGTTTATGGGTTTATGGTTTATGGGTTTAGGGTTGAGTTTGTGGGATTAGGGTTTATGGGTTTAGGGTTTATGGGTTTAGGGTTTATGGGTTTAGGGTTTATGGGTTTAGGGTTTATGGGTTTAGGGTTTATGGGTTTAGGGTTTATGGGTTTAGGGTTTATGGGTTTAGGGTTTATGGGTTTAGGGTTTATGGGTTTATGGGTTTATGGTTTATGGGTTTAGGGTTGAGTTTGTGGGATTAGGGTTTATGGGTTTAGGGTTTATGGGTTTATGGGTTTATGGTTTATGGGTTTAGGGTTGAGTTTGTGGGATTAGGGTTTATGGGTTTAGGGTTTATGGTTTTAGGGTTTATGGGTTTAGGGTTTATGGGTTTAGGGTTTATGGGTTTAGGGTTTATGGGTTTAGGGTTTATGGGTTTAGGGTTTATGGGTTTAGGGTTTATGGGTTTAGGGTTTATGGGTTTAGGGTTTATGGGTTTAGGGTTTATGGGTTTAGGGTTTATGGGTTTAGGGTTTATGGGTTTAGGGTTTATGGGTTTAGGGTTTATGGGTTTAGGGTTTATGGGTTTAGGGTTTATGGGTTTAGGGTTTATGGGTTTAGGGTTTATGGGTTTAGGGTTTATGGGTTTAGGGTTTATGGGTTTAGGGTTTATGGGTTTAGGGTTTATGGGTTTAGGGTTTATGGGTTTAGGGTTTATGGGTTTAGGGTTTATGGGTTTAGGGTTTATGGGTTTAGGGTTTATGGGTTTAGGGTTTATGGGTTTAGGGTTTATGGGTTTAGGGTTTATGGGTTTAGGGTTTATGGGTTTAGGGTTTATGGGTTTAGGGTTTATGGGTTTAGGGTTTATGGGTTTAGGGTTTATGGGTTTAGGGTTTATGGGTTTAGGGTTTATGGGTTTAGGGTTTATGGGTTTAGGGTTTATGGGTTTAGGGTTTATGGGTTTAGGGTTTATGGGTTTAGGGTTTATGGGTTTAGGGTTTATGGGTTTAGGGTTTATGGGTTTAGGGTTTATGGGTTTAGGGTTTATGGGTTTAGGGTTTATGGGTTTAGGGTTTATGGGTTTAGGGTTTATGGGTTTAGGGTTTATGGGTTTAGGGTTTATGGGTTTAGGGTTTATGGGTTTAGGGTTTATGGGTTTAGGGTTTATGGGTTTAGGGTTTATGGGTTTAGGGTTTATGGGTTTAGGGTTTATGGGTTTAGGGTTTATGGGTTTAGGGTTTATGGGTTTAGGGTTTATGGGTTTAGGGTTTATGGGTTTAGGGTTTATGGGTTTAGGGTTTATGGGTTTAGGGTTTATGGGTTTAGGGTTTATGGGTTTAGGGTTTATGGGTTTAGGGTTTATGGGTTTAGGGTTTATGGGTTTAGGGTTTATGGGTTTAGGGTTTATGGGTTTAGGGTTTATGGGTTTAGGGTTTATGGGTTTAGGGTTTATGGGTTTAGGGTTTATGGGTTTAGGGTTTATGGGTTTAGGGTTTATGGGTTTAGGGTTTATGGGTTTAGGGTTTATGGGTTTAGGGTTTATGGGTTTAGGGTTTAGGGTTGAGTTTGTGGGTTTAGGGTTTAGGGTTTATGGGTTTAGGTCGGGGTTTATGGGTTTAGGGTTTATGGGTTTATGGTTTATGGTTTATGGGTTTATGGTTTATGGGTTTAGGGTTTATGGGTTTAGGGTTTATGGGTTTAGGGTTTATGGGTTTAGGGGTTTAGGGGTTTAGGGTTTATGGGTTTATGGTTTATGGGTTTAGGGTTGAGTTTGTGGGATTAGGGTTTATGGGTTTAGGGTTTATGGTTTTAGGGTTTATGGGTTAAGGGTTTAGGGTTTATGGGTTTAGGGTTTATGGGTTTAGGGTTTATGGTTTAGGGTTTATGGGTTTATGGGTTTAGTGTTTAGGGTTTATGGGTTTAGGGTTTAGTGTTTATGGGTTTAGTGTTTATGGGTTTAGGGTTTATGGGTTTAGGGTTTATGGGTTTAGGGTTTATGGGTTTATGGGTTTATGGTTTATGGGTTTAGGGTTGAGTTTGTGGGATTAGGGTTTATGGGTTTAGGGTTTATGGTTTTAGGGTTTATGGGTTTAGGGTTTATGGGTTAAGGGTTTATGGGTTTAGGGTTTATGGGTTTAGGGTTTATGGGTTTAGGGTTTATGGTTTAGGGTTTATGGGTTTATGGGTTTAGTGTTTAGGGTTTATGGGTTTAGGGTTTAGTGTTTATGGGTTTAGTGTTTATGGGTTTAGGGTTTATGGGTTTAGGGTTTATGGGTTTAGGGTTTATGGGTTTATGGGTTTATGGTTTATGGGTTTAGGGTTGAGTTTGTGGGATTAGGGTTTATGGGTTTAGGGTTTATGGTTTTAGGGTTTATGGGTTTAGGGTTTATGGGTTTAGGGTTTATGGGTTTAGGGTTTATGGGTTTAGGGTTTATGGGTTTAGGGTTTATGGTTTAGGGTTTATGGGTTTATGGGTTTAGGGTTTATGGGTTTATGGTTTATGGGTTTAGGGTTTATGGGTTTAGGGTTTATGGATTTATGGGTTTAGGGTTGAGTTTGTGGGTTTAGAGATTATGGGTTGGGTTTATGGGTTAAGGTCGGGGTTTATGGGTTTAGGGTTTATGGGTTTATGGTTTATGGGTTTAGGGTTGAGTTTGTGGGTTTAGGGTTTAGGGTTTATGGGTTTATGGTTTATGGGTTTAGGGTTTATGGGTTTAGGGCTTATGGGTTTAGGGTTTATGGGTTTATGGGTTTAGGGTTGAGTTTGTGGGTTAGAGATTATGGGTTGGGTTTATGGGTTTAGGTCGGGGTTTATGGGTTTAGGGTTTATGGGTTTATGGGTTTAGGGTTTATGGGTTTAGGGTTTATGGGTTTATGGGTTTAGGGTTGAGTTTGTGGGTTAGAGATTATGGGTTGGGTTTATGGGTTTAGGTCGGGGCTTATGGGTTTAGGGTTTATGGGTTTATGGTTTATGGGTTTAGGGTTGAGGGTTTATGGGTTTATGGTTTTAGGGGTTTAGGGTTTATGGGTTTATGGTTTATGGGTTTAGGGTTGAGTTTGTGGGATTAGGGTTTATGGGTTTAGGGTTTATGGGTTTAGGGTTTATGGGTTTAGGGTTTATGGGTTTAGGGTTTATGGGTTTAGGGTTTATGGGTTTAGGGTTTATGGGTTTAGGGTTTATGGGTTTATGGGTTTAGGGTTGAGTTTGTGGGTTTAGAGATTATGGGTTGGGTTTATGGGTTTAGGTCGGGGTTTATGGGTTTAGGGTTTATGGGTTTATGGTTTATGGGTTTAGGGTTTATGGGTTTAGGGTTTATGGGTTTATGGGTTTAGGGTTGAGTTTGTGGGTTTAGAGATTATGGGTTGGGTTTATGGGTTTAGGGTTTATGGGTTTAGGGTTTATGGGTTTAGGGTTTATGGGTTTAGGGTTTATGGGTTTAGGGTTTATGGGTTTAGGGTTTATGGGTTTATGGTTTATGGGTTTAGGGTTGAGTTTGTGGGATTAGGGTTTATGGGTTTAGGGTTTATGGTTTTAGGGTTTATGGGTTTAGGGTTTATGGGTTTATGGGTTTAGGGTTTATGGGTTAAGGGTTTATGGGTTTAGGGTTTATGGGTTTTTGGGTTTAGGGTTTATGGGTTTATGGGTTTAGTGTTTAGGGTTTATGGGTTAAGGGTTTATGGGTTTAGGGTTTATGGGTTTAGGGTTTATGGGTTTAGGGTTTATGATTTAGGGTTTATGGGTTTATGGGTTTAGTGTTTAGGGTTTATGGGTTTAGGGTTTAGGGTTTATGGGTTTAGTGTTTATGGGTTTAGGGTTTATGGGTTTAGGGTTTATGGGTTTAGGGTTTATGGGTTTAGGGTTTATGGGTTTATGGGTTCAGGGTTGAGTTTGTGGGTTTAGAGATTATGGGTTTAGGGTTTATGGGTTTAGGGTTTATGGGTTTAGGGTTTATGGGTTTAGGGTTTATGGGTTTAGGGTTTATGGGTTTAGGGTTTATGGGTTTAGGGTTTATGGGTTTAGGGTTTATGGGTTTAGGGTTTATGGGTTTAGGGTTTATGGGTTTAGGGTTTATGGGTTTAGGGTTTATGGGTTTAGGGTTTATGGGTTTAGGGTTTATGGGTTTAGGGTTTATGGGTTTAGGGTTTATGGGTTTAGGGTTTATGGGTTTAGGGTTTATGGGTTTAGGGTTTATGGGTTTAGGGTTTATGGGTTTAGGGTTTATGGGTTTAGGGTTTATGGGTTTAGGGTTTATGGGTTTAGGGTTTATGGGTTTAGGGTTTATGGGTTTAGGGTTTATGGGTTTAGGGTTTATGGGTTTAGGGTTTATGGGTTTAGGGTTTATGGGTTTAGGGTTTATGGGTTTAGGGTTTATGGGATTAGGGTTTATGGGTTTAGGGTTTATGGGTTTATGGGTTTAGGGTTTATGGGTTTAGGGTTTATGGGTTTATGGGTTTAGGGTTGAGTTTGTGGGTTTAGAGATTATGGGTTGGGTTTATGGGTTTAGGTCGGGGTTTATGGGTTTAGGGTTTATGGGTTTATGGTTTATGGGTTTAGGGTTTATGGGTTTAGGGTTTATGGGTTTATGGGTTTAGGGTTGAGTTTGTGGGTTTAGGGTTTAGGGTTTATGGTTTATGGGTTTAGGGTTGAGTTTGTGGGTTTAGGGTTTAGGGTTTATGGGTTTATGTTTTATGGGTTTAGGGTTTATGGGTTTAGGGTTTATGGGTTTAGGGTTTATGGGTTTAGGGTTTATGGTTTTATGGGTTTAGGGTTGAGTTTGTGGGTTTAGAGATTATGGGTTGGGTTTATGGGTTTAGGTCGGGGTTTATGGGTTTAGGGTTTATGGGTTTATGGTTTATGGGTTTAGGGTTGAGTTTGTGGGTTTAGGGTTTAGGGTTTATGGGTTTATGTTTTATGGGTTTAGGGTTTATGGGTTTAGGGTTTATGGGTTTAGGGTTTAAGGTTTTATGGGTTTAGGGTTGAGTTTGTGGGTTTAGAGATTATGGGTTGGGTTTATGGGTTTAGGTCGGGGTTTATGGGTTTAGGGTTTATGGGTTTATGGTTTATGGGTTTAGGGTTGAGTTTGTGGGTTTAGGGTTTAGGGTTTATGGGTTTATGGTTTATGGGTTTAGGGTTGAGTTTGTGGGTTTAGGGTTTATGGGTTTAGGGTTTATGGGTTTATGGTTTATGGGTTTAGGGTTGAGTTTGTGGGTTTAGGGTTTATGGGTTTAGGGTTTATGGTTTATGGGTTTAGGGTTTATGGGTTTAGGGTTTATGGGTTTATGGGTTTAGGGTTGAGTTTGTGGGTTTAGAGATTATGGGTTGGGTTTATGGGTTTAGGTCGGGGTTTATGGGTTTAGGGTTTATGGGTTTATGGTTTATGGGTTTAGGGTTGAGTTTGTGGGTTTAGGGTTTAGGGTTTATGGTTTATGGGTTTAGGGTTGAGTTTGTGGGTTTAGGGTTTAGGGTTTATGGGTTTATGTTTTATGGGTTTAGGGTTTATGGGTTTAGGGTTTATGGGTTTAGGGTTTATGGGTTTAGGGTTTATGGTTTTATGGGTTTAGGGTTGAGTTTGTGGGTTTAGAGATTATGGGTTGGGTTTATGGGTTTAGGTCGGGGTTTATGGGTTTAGGGTTTATGGGTTTATGGTTTATGGGTTTAGGGTTGAGTTTGTGGGTTTAGGGTTTAGGGTTTATGGGTTTATGTTTTATGGGTTTAGGGTTTATGGGTTTAGGGTTTATGGGTTTAGGGTTTAAGGTTTTATGGGTTTAGGGTTGAGTTTGTGGGTTTAGAGATTATGGGTTGGGTTTATGGGTTTAGGTCGGGGTTTATGGGTTTAGGGTTTATGGGTTTATGGTTTATGGGTTTAGGGTTGAGTTTGTGGGTTTAGGGTTTAGGGTTTATGGGTTTATGGTTTATGGGTTTAGGGTTGAGTTTGTGGGTTTAGGGTTTATGGGTTTAGGGTTTATGGGTTTATGGTTTATGGGTTTAGGGTTGAGTTTGTGGGTTTAGGGTTTATGGGTTTAGGGTTTATGGGTTTATGGTTTATGGGTTTAGGGTTGAGTTTGTGGGATTAGGGTTTATGGGTTTAGGGTTTATGGGTTTAGGGTTTATGGGTTTAGGGTTTATGGGTTTAGGTCGGGGTTTATGGGTTTAGGGTTTATGGGTTTATGGTTTATGGGTTTATGGGTTTAGTGTTTATGGGTTTAGGGTTTATGGGTTTAGGGTTTATGGGTTTAGGGTTTATGGGTTTAGGTCGGGGTTTATGGGTTTAGGGTTTATGGGTTTATGGGTTTATGGTTTATGGGTTTATGGGTTTATGTGTTTAGGGTTTATGGGTTTAGGGTTTATGGGTTTATGGGTTTAGTGTTTAGGGTTTATGGGTTTAGGGTTTAGGGTTTATGGGTTTAGTGTTTATGGGTTTAGGGTTTAGGGTTTATGGTTTTATGGGTTTAGGGTTGAGTTTGTGGGTTTAGAGATTATGGGTTGGGTTTATGGGTTTAGGTCGGGGTTTATGGGTTTAGGGTTTATGGGTTTATGGTTTATGGGTTTAGGGTTGAGTTTGTGGGATTAGGGTTTATGGGTTTAGGGTTTATGGGTTTAGGGTTTATGGGTTTAGGGTTTATGGGTTTAGGTCGGGGTTTATGGGTTTAGGGTTTATGGGTTTATGGTTTATGGGTTTATGGGTTTAGTGTTTATGGGTTTAGGGTTTATGGGTTTAGGGTTTATGGGTTTAGGGTTTATGGGTTTAAGGTTTATGGGTTTAGGGTTTATGGGTTTAGGGTTTATGGGTTTATGGGTTTAGGGTTGAGTTTGTGGGTTTAGAGATTATGGATTGGGTTTATGGGTTTAGGTCGGGGTTTATGGGTTTAGGGTTTATGGGTTTATGGTTTATGGGTTTATTGGTTTATGGGTTTAGGGTTTATGGGTTTAGGGTTTATGGGTTTATGGGTTTAGTGTTTAGGGTTTATGGGTTTAGGGTTTAGGGTTTATGGGTTTAGTGTTTATGGGTTTAGGGTTTATGGGTTTAGGGTTTATGGGTTTAGGGTTTATGGGTTTATGGGTTTAGGGTTGCGTTTGTGGGTTTAGAGATTATGGGTTGGGTTTATGGGTTTAGGGTTTATGGGTTTAGGGTTTATGGGTTTAGGGTTTATGGGTTTAGGGTTTATGGGTTTAGGGTTTATGGGTTTAGGGTTTATGGGTTTAGGGTTTATGGGTTTAGGGTTTATGGGTTTAGGGTTTATGGGTTAAGGGTTTATGGGTTTAGGGTTTATGGGTTTAGGGTTTATGGGTTTAGGGTTTATGATTTAGGGTTTATGGGTTTATGGGTTTAGTGTTTAGGGTTTATGGGTTTAGGGTTTAGGGTTTATGGGTTTAGTGTTTATGGGTTTAGGGTTTATGGGTTTAGGGTTTATGGGTTTAGGGTTTATGGGTTTAGGGTTTATGGGTTTAGGGTTTATGGGTTTATGGGTTCAGGGTTGAGTTTGTGGGTTTAGAGATTATGGGTTTAGGGTTTATGGGTTTAGGGTTTATGGGTTTAGGGTTTATGGGTTTAGGGTTTATGGGTTTAGGGTTTATGGGTTTAGGGTTTATGGGTTTAGGGTTTATGGGTTTAGGGTTTATGGGTTTAGGGTTTATGGGTTTAGGGTTTATGGGTTTAGGGTTTATGGGTTTAGGGTTTATGGGTTTAGGGTTTATGGGTTTAGGGTTTATGGGTTTAGGGTTTATGGGTTTAGGGTTTATGGGTTTAGGGTTTATGGGTTTAGGGTTTATGGGTTTAGGGTTTATGGGTTTAGGGTTTATGGGTTTAGGGTTTATGGGTTTAGGGTTTATGGGTTTAGGGTTTATGGGTTTAGGGTTTATGGGTTTAGGGTTTATGGGTTTAGGGTTTATGGGTTTAGGGTTTATGGGTTTAGGGTTTATGGGTTTAGGGTTTATGGGTTTAGGGTTTATGGGTTTAGGGTTTATGGGTTTAGGGTTTATGGGTTTAGGGTTTATGGGATTAGGGTTTATGGGTTTAGGGTTTATGGGTTTATGGGTTTAGGGTTTATGGGTTTAGGGTTTATGGGTTTATGGGTTTAGGGTTGAGTTTGTGGGTTTAGAGATTATGGGTTGGGTTTATGGGTTTAGGTCGGGGTTTATGGGTTTAGGGTTTATGGGTTTATGGTTTATGGGTTTAGGGTTTATGGGTTTAGGGTTTATGGGTTTATGGGTTTAGGGTTGAGTTTGTGGGTTTAGAGATTATGGGTTGGGTTTATGGGTTTAGGTCGGGGTTTATGGGTTTAGGGTTTATGGGTTTATGGTTTATGGGTTTAGGGTTGAGTTTGTGGGTTTAGGGTTTAGGGTTTATGGTTTATGGGTTTAGGGTTGAGTTTGTGGGTTTAGGGTTTAGGGTTTATGGGTTTATGTTTTATGGGTTTAGGGTTTATGGGTTTAGGGTTTATGGGTTTAGGGTTTATGGGTTTAGGGTTTATGGTTTTATGGGTTTAGGGTTGAGTTTGTGGGTTTAGAGATTATGGGTTGGGTTTATGGGTTTAGGTCGGGGTTTATGGGTTTAGGGTTTATGGGTTTATGGTTTATGGGTTTAGGGTTGAGTTTGTGGGTTTAGGGTTTAGGGTTTATGGGTTTATGTTTTATGGGTTTAGGGTTTATGGGTTTAGGGTTTATGGGTTTAGGGTTTAAGGTTTTATGGGTTTAGGGTTGAGTTTGTGGGTTTAGAGATTATGGGTTGGGTTTATGGGTTTAGGTCGGGGTTTATGGGTTTAGGGTTTATGGGTTTATGGTTTATGGGTTTAGGGTTGAGTTTGTGGGTTTAGGGTTTAGGGTTTATGGGTTTATGGTTTATGGGTTTAGGGTTGAGTTTGTGGGTTTAGGGTTTATGGGTTTAGGGTTTATGGGTTTATGGTTTATGGGTTTAGGGTTGAGTTTGTGGGTTTAGGGTTTATGGGTTTAGGGTTTATGGTTTATGGGTTTAGGGTTTATGGGTTTAGGGTTTATGGGTTTATGGGTTTAGGGTTGAGTTTGTGGGTTTAGAGATTATGGGTTGGGTTTATGGGTTTAGGTCGGGGTTTATGGGTTTAGGGTTTATGGGTTTATGGTTTATGGGTTTAGGGTTGAGTTTGTGGGTTTAGGGTTTAGGGTTTATGGTTTATGGGTTTAGGGTTGAGTTTGTGGGTTTAGGGTTTAGGGTTTATGGGTTTATGTTTTATGGGTTTAGGGTTTATGGGTTTAGGGTTTATGGGTTTAGGGTTTATGGGTTTAGGGTTTATGGTTTTATGGGTTTAGGGTTGAGTTTGTGGGTTTAGAGATTATGGGTTGGGTTTATGGGTTTAGGTCGGGGTTTATGGGTTTAGGGTTTATGGGTTTATGGTTTATGGGTTTAGGGTTGAGTTTGTGGGTTTAGGGTTTAGGGTTTATGGGTTTATGTTTTATGGGTTTAGGGTTTATGGGTTTAGGGTTTATGGGTTTAGGGTTTAAGGTTTTATGGGTTTAGGGTTGAGTTTGTGGGTTTAGAGATTATGGGTTGGGTTTATGGGTTTAGGTCGGGGTTTATGGGTTTAGGGTTTATGGGTTTATGGTTTATGGGTTTAGGGTTGAGTTTGTGGGTTTAGGGTTTAGGGTTTATGGGTTTATGGTTTATGGGTTTAGGGTTGAGTTTGTGGGTTTAGGGTTTATGGGTTTAGGGTTTATGGGTTTATGGTTTATGGGTTTAGGGTTGAGTTTGTGGGTTTAGGGTTTATGGGTTTAGGGTTTATGGGTTTATGGTTTATGGGTTTAGGGTTGAGTTTGTGGGATTAGGGTTTATGGGTTTAGGGTTTATGGGTTTAGGGTTTATGGGTTTAGGGTTTATGGGTTTAGGTCGGGGTTTATGGGTTTAGGGTTTATGGGTTTATGGTTTATGGGTTTATGGGTTTAGTGTTTATGGGTTTAGGGTTTATGGGTTTAGGGTTTATGGGTTTAGGGTTTATGGGTTTAGGTCGGGGTTTATGGGTTTAGGGTTTATGGGTTTATGGGTTTATGGTTTATGGGTTTATGGGTTTATGTGTTTAGGGTTTATGGGTTTAGGGTTTATGGGTTTATGGGTTTAGTGTTTAGGGTTTATGGGTTTAGGGTTTAGGGTTTATGGGTTTAGTGTTTATGGGTTTAGGGTTTAGGGTTTATGGTTTTATGGGTTTAGGGTTGAGTTTGTGGGTTTAGAGATTATGGGTTGGGTTTATGGGTTTAGGTCGGGGTTTATGGGTTTAGGGTTTATGGGTTTATGGTTTATGGGTTTAGGGTTGAGTTTGTGGGATTAGGGTTTATGGGTTTAGGGTTTATGGGTTTAGGGTTTATGGGTTTAGGGTTTATGGGTTTAGGTCGGGGTTTATGGGTTTAGGGTTTATGGGTTTATGGTTTATGGGTTTATGGGTTTAGTGTTTATGGGTTTAGGGTTTATGGGTTTAGGGTTTATGGGTTTAGGGTTTATGGGTTTAAGGTTTATGGGTTTAGGGTTTATGGGTTTAGGGTTTATGGGTTTATGGGTTTAGGGTTGAGTTTGTGGGTTTAGAGATTATGGATTGGGTTTATGGGTTTAGGTCGGGGTTTATGGGTTTAGGGTTTATGGGTTTATGGTTTATGGGTTTATTGGTTTATGGGTTTAGGGTTTATGGGTTTAGGGTTTATGGGTTTATGGGTTTAGTGTTTAGGGTTTATGGGTTTAGGGTTTAGGGTTTATGGGTTTAGTGTTTATGGGTTTAGGGTTTATGGGTTTAGGGTTTATGGGTTTAGGGTTTATGGGTTTATGGGTTTAGGGTTGCGTTTGTGGGTTTAGAGATTATGGGTTGGGTTTATGGGTTTAGGGTTTATGGGTTTAGGGTTTATGGGTTTAGGGTTTATGGGTTTAGGGTTTATGGGTTTAGGGTTTATGGGTTTAGGGTTTATGGGTTTAGGGTTTATGGGTTTAGGGTTTATGGGTTTAGGGTTTATGGGTTTAGGGTTTATGGGTTTAGGGTTTATGGGTTTAGGGTTTATGGGTTTAGGGTTTATGGGTTTAGGGTTTATGGGTTTAGGGTTTATGGGTTTAGGGTTTATGGGTTTAGGGTTTATGGGTTTAGGGTTTATGGGTTTAGGGTTTATGGGTTTAGGGTTTATGGGTTTAGGGTTTATGGGTTTAGGGTTTATGGGTTTAGGGTTTATGGGTTTAGGGTTTATGGGTTTAGGGTTTATGGGTTTAGGGTTTATGGGTTTAGGGTTTATGGGTTTAGGGTTTATGGGTTTAGGGTTTATGGGTTTAGGGTTTATGGGTTTAGGGTTTATGGGTTTAGGGTTTATGGGTTTAGGGTTTATGGGTTTAGGGTTTATGGGTTTAGGGTTTATGGGTTTAGGGTTTATGGGTTTAGGGTTTATGGGTTTAGGGTTTATGGGTTTAGGGTTTATGGGTTTAGGGTTTATGGGTTTAGGGTTTATGGGTTTAGGGTTTATGGGTTTAGGGTTTATGGGTTTAGGGTTTATGGGTTTAGGGTTTATGGGTTTAGGGTTTATGGGTTTAGGGTTTATGGGTTTAGGGTTTATGGGTTTAGGGTTTATGGGTTTAGGGTTTATGGGTTTAGGGTTTATGGGTTTAGGGTTTATGGGTTTAGGGTTTATGGGTTTAGGGTTTATGGGTTTAGGGTTTATGGGTTTAGGGTTTATGGGTTTAGGGTTTATGGGTTTAGGGTTTATGGGTTTAGGGTTTATGGGTTTAGGGTTTATGGGTTTAGGGTTTATGGGTTTAGGGTTTATGGGTTTAGGGTTTATGGGTTTAGGGTTTATGGGTTTAGGGTTTATGGGTTTAGGGTTTATGGGTTTAGGGTTTATGGGTTTAGGGTTTATGGGTTTAGGGTTTATGGGTTTAGGGTTTATGGGTTTAGGGTTTATGGGTTTAGGGTTTATGGGTTTAGGGTTTATGGGTTTAGGGTTTATGGGTTTAGGGTTTATGGGTTTAGGGTTTATGGGTTTAGGGTTTATGGGTTTAGGGTTTATGGGTTTAGGGTTTATGGGTTTAGGGTTTATGGGTTTAGGGTTTATGGGTTTAGGGTTTATGGGTTTAGGGTTTATGGGTTTAGGGTTTATGGGTTTAGGGTTTATGGGTTTAGGGTTTATGGGTTTAGGGTTTATGGGTTTAGGGTTTATGGGTTTAGGGTTTATGGGTTTAGGGTTTATGGGTTTAGGGTTTATGGGTTTAGGGTTTATGGGTTTAGGGTTTATGGGTTTAGGGTTTATGGGTTTAGGGTTTATGGGTTTAGGGTTTATGGGTTTAGGGTTTATGGGTTTAGGGTTTATGGGTTTAGGGTTTATGGGTTTAGGGTTTATGGGTTTAGGGTTTATGGGTTTAGGGTTTATGGGTTTAGGGTTTATGGGTTTATGGGTTTAGGGTTGCGTTTGTGGGTTTAGAGATTATGGGTTGGGTTTATGGGTTTAGGGTTTATGGGTTTAGGGTTTATGGGTTTAGGGTTTATGGGTTTAGGGTTTATGGGTTTAGGGTTTATGGGTTTAGGGTTTATGGGTTTAGGGTTTATGGGTTTAGGGTTTATGGGTTTAGGGTTTATGGGTTTAGGGTTTATGGGTTTAGGGTTTATGGGTTTAGGGTTTATGGGTTTAGGGTTTATGGGTTTAGGGTTTATGGGTTTAGGGTTTATGGGTTTAGGGTTTATGGGTTTAGGGTTTATGGGTTTAGGGTTTATGGGTTTAGGGTTTATGGGTTTAGGGTTTATGGGTTTAGGGTTTATGGGTTTAGGGTTTATGGGTTTAGGGTTTATGGGTTTAGGGTTTATGGGTTTAGGGTTTATGGGTTTAGGGTTTATGGGTTTAGGGTTTATGGGTTTAGGGTTTATGGGTTTAGGGTTTATGGGTTTAGGGTTTATGGGTTTAGGGTTTATGGGTTTAGGGTTTATGGGTTTAGGGTTTATGGGTTTAGGGTTTATGGGTTTAGGGTTTATGGGTTTAGGGTTTATGGGTTTAGGGTTTATGGGTTTAGGGTTTATGGGTTTAGGGTTTATGGGTTTAGGGTTTATGGGTTTAGGGTTTATGGGTTTAGGGTTTATGGGTTTAGGGTTTATGGGTTTAGGGTTTATGGGTTTAGGGTTTATGGGTTTAGGGTTTATGGGTTTAGGGTTTATGGGTTTAGGGTTTATGGGTTTAGGGTTTATGGGTTTAGGGTTTATGGGTTTAGGGTTTATGGGTTTAGGGTTTATGGGTTTAGGGTTTATGGGTTTAGGGTTTATGGGTTTAGGGTTTATGGGTTTAGGGTTTATGGGTTTAGGGTTTATGGGTTTAGGGTTTATGGGTTTAGGGTTTATGGGTTTAGGGTTTATGGGTTTAGGGTTTATGGGTTTAGGGTTTATGGGTTTAGGGTTTATGGGTTTAGGGTTTATGGGTTTAGGGTTTATGGGTTTAGGGTTTATGGGTTTAGGGTTTATGGGTTTAGGGTTTATGGGTTTAGGGTTTATGGGTTTAGGGTTTATGGGTTTAGGGTTTATGGGTTTAGGGTTTATGGGTTTAGGGTTTATGGGTTTAGGGTTTATGGGTTTAGGGTTTATGGGTTTAGGGTTTATGGGTTTAGGGTTTATGGGTTTAGGGTTTATGGGTTTAGGGTTTATGGGTTTAGGGTTTATGGGTTTAGGGTTTATGGGTTTAGGGTTTATGGGTTTAGGGTTTATGGGTTTAGGGTTTATGGGTTTAGGGTTTATGGGTTTAGGGTTTATGGGTTTAGGGTTTATGGGTTTAGGGTTTATGGGTTTAGGGTTTATGGGTTTAGGGTTTATGGGTTTAGGGTTTATGGGTTTAGGGTTTATGGGTTTAGGGTTTATGGGTTTAGGGTTTATGGGTTTAGGGTTTATGGGTTTAGGGTTTATGGGTTTAGGGTTTATGGGTTTAGGGTTTATGGGTTTAGGGTTTATGGGTTTAGGGTTTATGGGTTTAGGGTTTATGGGTTTAGGGTTTATGGGTTTAGGGTTTATGGGTTTAGGGTTTATGGGTTTAGGGTTTATGGGTTTAGGGTTTATGGGTTTAGGGTTTATGGGTTTAGGGTTTATGGGTTTAGGGTTTATGGGTTTAGGGTTTATGGGTTTAGGGTTTATGGGTTTAGGGTTTATGGGTTTAGGGTTTATGGGTTTAGGGTTTATGGGTTTAGGGTTTATGGGTTTAGGGTTTATGGGTTTAGGGTTTATGGGTTTAGGGTTTATGGGTTTAGGGTTTATGGGTTTAGGGTTTATGGGTTTAGGGTTTATGGGTTTAGGGTTTATGGGTTTAGGGTTTATGGGTTTAGGGTTTATGGGTTTAGGGTTTATGGGTTTAGGGTTTATGGGTTTAGGGTTTATGGGTTTAGGGTTTATGGGTTTAGGGTTTATGGGTTTAGGGTTTATGGGTTTAGGGTTTATGGGTTTAGGGTTTATGGGTTTATGGGTTTAGGGTTTATGGGTTTAGGGTTTATGGGTTTAGGGTTTATGGGTTTAGGGTTTATGGGTTTAGGGTTTATGGGTTTAGGGTTTATGGGTTTAGGGTTTATGGGTTTAGGGTTTATGGGTTTAGGGTTTATGGGTTTAGGGTTTATGGGTTTAGGGTTTATGGGTTTAGGGTTTATGGGTTTAGGGTTTATGGGTTTAGGGTTTATGGGTTTAGGGTTTAGGGTTTATGGGTTTAGGGTTTATGGGTTTAGGGTTTATGGGTTTAGGGTTTATGGGTTTAGGGTTTATGGGTTTAGGGTTTATGGGTTTAGGGTTTATGGGTTTAGGGTTTATGGGTTTAGGGTTTATGGGTTTAGGGTTTATGGGTTTAGGGTTTATGGGTTTAGGGTTTATGGGTTTAGGGTTTATGGGTTTAGGGTTTATGGGTTTAGGGTTTATGGGTTTAGGGTTTATGGGTTTAGGGTTTATGGGTTTAGGGTTTATGGGTTTAGGGTTTATGGGTTTAGGGTTTATGGGTTTAGGGTTTATGGGTTTAGGGTTTATGGGTTTAGGGTTTATGGGTTTAGGGTTTATGGGTTTAGGGTTTATGGGTTTAGGGTTTATGGGTTTAGGGTTTATGGGTTTAGGGTTTATGGGTTTAGGGTTTATGGGTTTAGGGTTTATGGGTTTAGGGTTTATGGGTTTAGGGTTTATGGGTTTAGGGTTTATGGGTTTAGGGTTTATGGGTTTAGGGTTTATGGGTTTAGGGTTTATGGGTTTAGGGTTTATGGGTTTAGGGTTTATGGGTTTAGGGTTTATGGGTTTAGGGTTTATGGGTTTAGGGTTTATGGGTTTAGGGTTTATGGGTTTAGGGTTTATGGGTTTAGGGTTTATGGGTTTAGGGTTTATGGGTTTAGGGTTTATGGGTTTAGGGTTTATGGGTTTAGGGTTTATGGGTTTAGGGTTTATGGGTTTAGGGTTTATGGGTTTAGGGTTTATGGGTTTAGGGTTTATGGGTTTAGGGTTTATGGGTTTAGGGTTTATGGGTTTAGGGTTTATGGGTTTAGGGTTTATGGGTTTAGGGTTTATGGGTTTAGGGTTTATGGGTTTAGGGTTTATGGGTTTAGGGTTTATGGGTTTAGGGTTTATGGGTTTAGGGTTTATGGGTTTAGGGTTTATGGGTTTAGGGTTTATGGGTTTAGGGTTTATGGGTTTAGGGTTTATGGGTTTAGGGTTTATGGGTTTAGGGTTTATGGGTTTAGGGTTTATGGGTTTAGGGTTTATGGGTTTAGGGTTTATGGGTTTAGGGTTTATGGGTTTAGGGTTTATGGGTTTAGGGTTTATGGGTTTAGGGTTTATGGGTTTAGGGTTTATGGGTTTAGGGTTTATGGGTTTAGGGTTTATGGGTTTAGGGTTTATGGGTTTAGGGTTTATGGGTTTAGGGTTTATGGGTTTAGGGTTTATGGGTTTAGGGTTTATGGGTTTAGGGTTTATGGGTTTAGGGTTTATGGGTTTAGGGTTTATGGGTTTAGGGTTTATGGGTTTAGGGTTTATGGGTTTAGGGTTTATGGGTTTAGGGTTTATGGGTTTAGGGTTTATGGGTTTAGGGTTTATGGGTTTAGGGTTTATGGGTTTAGGGTTTATGGGTTTAGGGTTTATGGGTTTAGGGTTTATGGGTTTAGGGTTTATGGGTTTAGGGTTTATGGGTTTAGGGTTTATGGGTTTAGGGTTTATGGGTTTAGGGTTTATGGGTTTAGGGTTTATGGGTTTAGGGTTTATGGGTTTAGGGTTTATGGGTTTAGGGTTTATGGGTTTAGGGTTTATGGGTTTAGGGTTTATGGGTTTAGGGTTTATGGGTTTAGGGTTTATGGGTTTAGGGTTTATGGGTTTAGGGTTTATGGGTTTAGGGTTTATGGGTTTAGGGTTTATGGGTTTAGGGTTTATGGGTTTAGGGTTTATGGGTTTAGGGTTTATGGGTTTAGGGTTTATGGGTTTAGGGTTTATGGGTTTAGGGTTTATGGGTTTAGGGTTTATGGGTTTAGGGTTTATGGGTTTAGGGTTTATGGGTTTAGGGTTTATGGGTTTAGGGTTTATGGGTTTAGGGTTTATGGGTTTAGGGTTTATGGGTTTAGGGTTTATGGGTTTAGGGTTTATGGGTTTAGGGTTTATGGGTTTAGGGTTTATGGGTTTAGGGTTTATGGGTTTAGGGTTTATGGGTTTAGGGTTTATGGGTTTAGGGTTTATGGGTTTAGGGTTTATGGGTTTAGGGTTTATGGGTTTAGGGTTTATGGGTTTAGGGTTTATGGGTTTAGGGTTTATGGGTTTAGGGTTTATGGGTTTAGGGTTTATGGGTTTAGGGTTTATGGGTTTAGGGTTTATGGGTTTAGGGTTTATGGGTTTAGGGTTTATGGGTTTAGGGTTTATGGGTTTAGGGTTTATGGGTTTAGGGTTTATGGGTTTAGGGTTTATGGGTTTAGGGTTTATGGGTTTAGGGTTTATGGGTTTAGGGTTTATGGGTTTAGGGTTTATGGGTTTAGGGTTTATGGGTTTAGGGTTTATGGGTTTAGGGTTTATGGGTTTAGGGTTTATGGGTTTAGGGTTTATGGGTTTAGGGTTTATGGGTTTAGGGTTTATGGGTTTAGGGTTTATGGGTTTAGGGTTTATGGGTTTAGGGTTTATGGGTTTAGGGTTTATGGGTTTAGGGTTTATGGGTTTAGGGTTTATGGGTTTAGGGTTTATGGGTTTAGGGTTTATGGGTTTAGGGTTTATGGGTTTAGGGTTTATGGGTTTAGGGTTTATGGGTTTAGGGTTTATGGGTTTAGGGTTTATGGGTTTAGGGTTTATGGGTTTAGGGTTTATGGGTTTAGGGTTTATGGGTTTAGGGTTTATGGGTTTAGGGTTTATGGGTTTAGGGTTTATGGGTTTAGGGTTTATGGGTTTAGGGTTTATGGGTTTAGGGTTTATGGGTTTAGGGTTTATGGGTTTAGGGTTTATGGGTTTAGGGTTTATGGGTTTAGGGTTTATGGGTTTAGGGTTTATGGGTTTAGGGTTTATGGGTTTAGGGTTTATGGGTTTAGGGTTTATGGGTTTAGGGTTTATGGGTTTAGGGTTTATGGGTTTAGGGTTTATGGGTTTAGGGTTTATGGGTTTAGGGTTTATGGGTTTAGGGTTTATGGGTTTAGGGTTTATGGGTTTAGGGTTTATGGGTTTAGGGTTTATGGGTTTAGGGTTTATGGGTTTAGGGTTTATGGGTTTAGGGTTTATGGGTTTAGGGTTTATGGGTTTAGGGTTTATGGGTTTAGGGTTTATGGGTTTAGGGTTTATGGGTTTAGGGTTTATGGGTTTAGGGTTTATGGGTTTAGGGTTTATGGGTTTAGGGTTTATGGGTTTAGGGTTTATGGGTTTAGGGTTTATGGGTTTAGGGTTTATGGGTTTAGGGTTTATGGGTTTAGGGTTTATGGGTTTAGGGTTTATGGGTTTAGGGTTTATGGGTTTAGGGTTTATGGGTTTAGGGTTTATGGGTTTAGGGTTTATGGGTTTAGGGTTTATGGGTTTAGGGTTTATGGGTTTAGGGTTTATGGGTTTAGGGTTTATGGGTTTAGGGTTTATGGGTTTAGGGTTTATGGGTTTAGGGTTTATGGGTTTAGGGTTTATGGGTTTAGGGTTTATGGGTTTAGGGTTTATGGGTTTAGGGTTTATGGGTTTAGGGTTTATGGGTTTAGGGTTTATGGGTTTAGGGTTTATGGGTTTAGGGTTTATGGGTTTAGGGTTTATGGGTTTAGGGTTTATGGGTTTAGGGTTTATGGGTTTAGGGTTTATGGGTTTAGGGTTTATGGGTTTAGGGTTTATGGGTTTAGGGTTTATGGGTTTAGGGTTTATGGGTTTAGGGTTTATGGGTTTAGGGTTTATGGGTTTAGGGTTTATGGGTTTAGGGTTTATGGGTTTAGGGTTTATGGGTTTAGGGTTTATGGGTTTAGGGTTTATGGGTTTAGGGTTTATGGGTTTAGGGTTTATGGGTTTAGGGTTTATGGGTTTAGGGTTTATGGGTTTAGGGTTTATGGGTTTAGGGTTTATGGGTTTAGGGTTTATGGGTTTAGGGTTTATGGGTTTAGGGTTTATGGGTTTAGGGTTTATGGGTTTAGGGTTTATGGGTTTAGGGTTTATGGGTTTAGGGTTTATGGGTTTAGGGTTTATGGGTTTAGGGTTTATGGGTTTAGGGTTTATGGGTTTAGGGTTTATGGGTTTAGGGTTTATGGGTTTAGGGTTTATGGGTTTAGGGTTTATGGGTTTAGGGTTTATGGGTTTAGGGTTTATGGGTTTAGGGTTTATGGGTTTAGGGTTTATGGGTTTAGGGTTTATGGGTTTAGGGTTTATGGGTTTAGGGTTTATGGGTTTAGGGTTTATGGGTTTAGGGTTTATGGGTTTAGGGTTTATGGGTTTAGGGTTTATGGGTTTAGGGTTTATGGGTTTAGGGTTTATGGGTTTAGGGTTTATGGGTTTAGGGTTTATGGGTTTAGGGTTTAGGGTTTATGGGTTTAGGGTTTATGGGTTTAGGGTTTATGGGTTTAGGGTTTATGGGTTTAGGGTTTATGGGTTTAGGGTTTATGGGTTTAGGGTTTATGGGTTTAGGGTTTATGGGTTTAGGGTTTATGGGTTTAGGGTTTATGGGTTTAGGGTTTATGGGTTTAGGGTTTATGGGTTTAGGGTTTATGGGTTTAGGGTTTATGGGTTTAGGGTTTATGGGTTTAGGGTTTATGGGTTTAGGGTTTATGGGTTTAGGGTTTATGGGTTTAGGGTTTATGGGTTTAGGGTTTATGGGTTTAGGGTTTATGGGTTTAGGGTTTATGGGTTTAGGGTTTATGGGTTTAGGGTTTATGGGTTTAGGGTTTATGGGTTTAGGGTTTATGGGTTTAGGGTTTATGGGTTTAGGGTTTATGGGTTTAGGGTTTATGGGTTTAGGGTTTATGGGTTTAGGGTTTATGGGTTTAGGGTTTATGGGTTTAGGGTTTATGGGTTTAGGGTTTATGGGTTTAGGGTTTATGGGTTTAGGGTTTATGGGTTTAGGGTTTATGGGTTTAGGGTTTATGGGTTTAGGGTTTATGGGTTTAGGGTTTATGGGTTTAGGGTTTATGGGTTTAGGGTTTATGGGTTTAGGGTTTATGGGTTTAGGGTTTATGGGTTTAGGGTTTATGGGTTTAGGGTTTATGGGTTTAGGGTTTATGGGTTTAGGGTTTATGGGTTTAGGGTTTATGGGTTTAGGGTTTATGGGTTTAGGGTTTATGGGTTTAGGGTTTATGGGTTTAGGGTTTATGGGTTTAGGGTTTATGGGTTTAGGGTTTATGGGTTTAGGGTTTATGGGTTTAGGGTTTATGGGTTTAGGGTTTATGGGTTTAGGGTTTATGGGTTTAGGGTTTATGGGTTTAGGGTTTATGGGTTTAGGGTTTATGGGTTTAGGGTTTATGGGTTTAGGGTTTATGGGTTTAGGGTTTATGGGTTTAGGGTTTATGGGTTTAGGGTTTATGGGTTTATGGGTTTAGGGTTTATGGGTTTAGGGTTTATGGGTTTAGGGTTTATGGGTTTAGGGTTTATGGGTTTAGGGTTTATGGGTTTAGGGTTTATGGGTTTAGGGTTTATGGGTTTAGGGTTTATGGGTTTAGGGTTTATGGGTTTAGGGTTTATGGGTTTAGGGTTTATGGGTTTAGGGTTTATGGGTTTAGGGTTTATGGGTTTAGGGTTTATGGGTTTAGGGTTTATGGGTTTAGGGTTTATGGGTTTAGGGTTTATGGGTTTAGGGTTTATGGGTTTAGGGTTTATGGGTTTAGGGTTTATGGGTTTAGGGTTTATGGGTTTAGGGTTTATGGGTTTAGGGTTTATGGGTTTAGGGTTTATGGGTTTAGGGTTTATGGGTTTAGGGTTTATGGGTTTAGGGTTTATGGGTTTAGGGTTTATGGGTTTAGGGTTTATGGGTTTAGGGTTTATGGGTTTAGGGTTTATGGGTTTAGGGTTTATGGGTTTAGGGTTTATGGGTTTAGGGTTTATGGGTTTAGGGTTTATGGGTTTAGGGTTTATGGGTTTAGGGTTTATGGGTTTAGGGTTTATGGGTTTAGGGTTTATGGGTTTAGGGTTTATGGGTTTAGGGTTTATGGGTTTAGGGTTTATGGGTTTAGGGTTTATGGGTTTAGGGTTTATGGGTTTAGGGTTTATGGGTTTAGGGTTTATGGGTTTAGGGTTTATGGGTTTAGGGTTTATGGGTTTAGGGTTTATGGGTTTAGGGTTTATGGGTTTAGGGTTTATGGGTTTAGGGTTTATGGGTTTAGGGTTTATGGGTTTAGGGTTTATGGGTTTAGGGTTTATGGGTTTAGGGTTTATGGGTTTAGGGTTTATGGGTTTAGGGTTTATGGGTTTAGGGTTTATGGGTTTAGGGTTTATGGGTTTAGGGTTTATGGGTTTAGGGTTTATGGGTTTAGGGTTTATGGGTTTATGGGTTTAGGGTTTATGGGTTTAGGGTTTATGGGTTTAGGGTTTATGGGTTTAGGGTTTATGGGTTTAGGGTTTATGGGTTTAGGGTTTATTGGTTTAGGGTTTATGGGTTTATGGGTTTAGGGTTTATGGGTTTAGGGTTTATGGGTTTAGGGTTTATGGGTTTAGGGTTTATGGGTTTAGGGTTTATGGGTTTAGGGTTTATGGGTTTAGGGTTTATGGGTTTAGGGTTTATGGGTTTAGGGTTTATGGGTTTAGGGTTTATGGGTTTAGGGTTTATGGGTTTAGGGTTTATGGGTTTAGGGTTTATGGGTTTAGGGTTTATGGGTTTAGGGTTTATGGCTTTAGGGTTTATGGGTTTAGGGTTTATGGGTTTAGGGTTTATGGCTTTAGGGTTTATGGGTTTAGGGTTTATGGGTTTAGGGTTTATGGCTTTAGGGTTTATGGGTTTAGGGTTTATGGGTTTAGGGTTTATGGCTTTAGGGTTTATGGGTTTAGGGTTTATGGGTTTAGGGTTTATGGGTTTAGGGTTTATGGGTTTAGGGTTTATGGGTTTAGGGTTTATGGGTTTAGGGTTTATGGGTTTAGGGTTTATGGGTTTAGGGTTTATGGGTTTAGGGTTTATGGGTTTAGGGTTTATGGGTTTAGGGTTTATGGGTTTAGGGTTTATGGGTTTAGGGTGTATGGGTTTAGGGTTTATGGGGTTATGGGTTTAGGGTTTATGGGTTTAGGGTTTATGGGTTTAGGGTTTATGGGTTTAGGGTTTATGGGTTTAGGGTTTATGGGTTTAGGGTTTATGGGTTTAGGGTTTATGGGTTTAGGGTTTATGGGTTTAGGGTTTATGGGTTTAGGGTTTATGGGTTTAGGGTTTATGGGTTTAGGGTTTATGGGTTTAGGGTTTATGGGTTTAGGGTTTATGGGTTTAGGGTTTATGGGTTTAGGGTTTATGGGTTTAGGGTTTATGGGTTTAGGGTTTATGGGTTTAGGGTTTATGGGTTTAGGGTTTATGGGTTTAGGGTTTATGGGTTTAGGGTTTATGGCTTTAGGGTTTATGGGTTTAGGGTTTATGGGTTTAGGGTTTATGGCTTTAGGGTTTATGGGTTTAGGGTTTATGGGTTTAGGGTTTATGGCTTTAGGGTTTATGGGTTTAGGGTTTATGGGTTTAGGGTTTATGGCTTTAGGGTTTATGGGTTTAGGGTTTATGGGTTTAGGGTTTATGGCTTTAGGGTTTATGGGTTTAGGGTTTATGGGTTTAGGGTTTATGTTCCAATGGTACTTCATTATGTAAGGGATAATTTAGATTACTTGGCAAGATATCAATTATTAAAATCAAAATTAATATTCTCCTTAAAATAAAAAATAAAAATATTAGCTCTAGTAGATTATATGGGTATCATGTGGGAACCATATGAAACTCATATTGAAACCTTATATAACACTTTCTAGCACCATGTGGTTATCTCATGGTTTCCACGTAAATACCATCTCGCTTATTTCATTAAAAATTCATAGTTTTAGTTGGTCATGTGTGAACCATGTAAAATTTATATGGAAACCATATGTTTTTCAATGAGATCCCACTAGGAAATCATTGCAAAATACCACCTGGCTCCTATATGGTTCCCATGAAATATCATGTGGGATCCATGTGATATCTATGTGGGCAGTAGCTTATGTTAAAGCTTAACTGATTTGTTACAGGTTAAGTTGACCTAGAGATAGATCTTTTCGTCTCAATATGTCTTCATCTTTCATGAAACAAGCATTGATATTCAATTCTATGAGTGCACATAGATTTCATCTCAGTCTTTGTTTACTGCACTCCAAATATTATATTTTAGGTTAGGTGACCTGATATCACAATCAAAAGGTATAGTTCTAATCCTATTGGTCCCGTGTATTTATGTCATGACTCTTAAGAGTTTTACATCATCTTTTTTGATATTAAAAAATATTTATATCTACAATTGCTTCAGTTAGAGGTTAGCTGATTGTTTACAGGTCAGGTCGACTGAGTCACATATACGCAAACGTTTTTCCGTAACATGGGATATTCATTAGGTATAAAACACACATGTATATATTATGCGTCATTAGAAATGGTGAGATTTCATCTTCACCTTTGAAAATAAGTTATTTTCATGTTAGTTATAATTGTATATTGTGGGACTCGTCTACTGTTGTTACTGTGAAGGCTATTACTTTTTCTTCTTTGATTTTTCATAAAACGAATGTCTTATGTTGAAGCTATTACACGTTTCTATCAGTTTTTTCTTGTAGGTTAGGTCGACAAAATGACACGTATCTAGACATATAATCGTAACATAATATCTTCATCACTTAATATATATTTATATTCAATACAAGTAAAAACGATAATATCCTTTATATCTCTTTGTCGTTCTCTTTTAAGATTATTAAGACTTCTATGATGTGAAAGTAATGTCGTGTTAGTAATAATTGAGCTTCCTGTATCTTGGACTTGCTGCTGAACAGTTTTACACGCTCTTGTTCCGCAACACAAAAAGTGAAAAACTAATTCAGGCAATGGTCATGTTTTAGCGCATTTATTCTAGGTTAGATTGATTGACCTTTATTTTATAGCAGCTATAGACCATATCTAAATAAAAGACGAGCATTTTAAAAAAAGAATTATTGAGATTGATTGAGAACTCGACCGTACACTGGATTTTGAACAAAAGTATCCCGTTTTTTGCGACTGTGCGGCCGTCGCCCATCACCCATCGTCTATTGACCATCACCAACAAACATGATCCATCACCCATCACCAATCGCTCATTGTCCAATGCCCATCACCAATCGCTCATTGTCCATCGCCCATCAACCTTTAACCAACACCTATTGCATATCGTCTATCGTCCATCGACCATCGTCCATCGCCCATCGCATATAACCCATCGTCTATCTACCATCAGCAATCAACCATCACCTCTTTCCCATCGATTGTCACCCATTAACCATTGACCATCGACCTTCAACCATCACTCATCACTAATCACCCATCGTCCATCATTCAACGACCATCAACCATTAATCATCACCCGTCACCAATCACACATCATTAGTCGCCCATCGTCCATCGTTTATCGCCCATAAACCATCACGCGTCATCCATCGACCGCCAACCATCAATCATCACCCATCACCAATCTCCCATTAGTTATCTTGCATATACTACATGCATCGCCCGTCATCTATCGACCATCATCCATCAACCATCAACCATCGTCCATCGATCACCAACCTTAACTCATCACGCATCACCAATCGCCCATCACCCAACTTCCATCGACCGTCGCCTATTAACCATTGACCATCAACCATCAACCATCGATAATCACCGATCACCTGTCACCAGTCGCCCATCGTCCAACGTCCATCGTCCATCGTCCATCGTCCATTGTCAAGTACAATGTTTTCAATGCTCGACAGGAAGATGCAAAAAACTTTTTATCGTAAAATAGATGTATAATTATAGCTGGAAGATAAAATCTTACAGTACTTCTATGTGTAAGTTATATTACTTACAATAATTTATAATGATTGCCTTCACCCACTCGCTTGGACAAATCGAAACTCGACAAAGAATTTAATCATCCGCCTCTGTGTGACTATACGCGAGCGGCTCAAGGCCCCATATATAGAAAAAAAATTTGTCGCTCGGCCGCACTCAGTTTTTCCTTTGGAGTCGGCTCGACCTTGACGCGTGAGGGTGAGTCGATCTCCCGGAGAGTGGCGTGGTCCTTTCGAGTCCTGAAAAGTTTTGTGAGGCGAAAAATGGGAGCATGCAGGATTGTTTCCAAGGACTCGAAAAATAAGACAAATGATCTAAGTTTTAATATGATACAAAACGAGTAGTCAGTTTATTGAAACCTCATTTTCCTCTTTTAACATCATAAATTATTTTTACATAAAATAAATCTTGCTTAAGGTGATGCTAAAGCCACCTGTTACCGATAAATACAGGGAACTACGATTCTCATTTTATTTTTAATTTAGAGTAAATATCTGTCTGAATATTATGGATTTCCATATTTTGGGCCTCCATATTTTCGGTCTCAATATTTAGATCTCTATAGTTTGGGCATAAATAATTTGGGCCTCAATAATTTGGGCCTGAATGATCCACATTTGGGCCTTAATATATTGCGTTTTAATATTTTCAATCTCAATATTTTGGATCTAAACAATTTGGACCACAATAATTTGGGCATGAATATTTTGCGCCTAAATATTTTTGGTCTCAATATTTTTGGTTTCAATATTTTGAGTCTCAATATATTTGAGCTTAATATTTTGGGCGTCAGTATTATGAGATTTAATATTTTGGGGTCTTACTATTTTGGACCTCAATATTTTAGTATGAATATTTTTGGCCTCAATCTATTAGGTATTAATAATTTGGGCCTAAATATATGTAGTCACAATAATTTTGGCCTTAATGTTGTAAGCCTCAATATTTTGGTCCTCAATATTTTGGGTCTGAACATTTTGGGTCTCAATAATGTGCTCTCAATATATTGGACCTCAATAATGTGCTCTCAATATATCGGGCCTCAATACTTTGGGTCTGAACATTGTGGACCTAATGTTTTAAACAACAATAATTTTGGGCCTCAATAATTTTTCTGTTTTTGTAAATTCTTTAAATACCTAATTATATATATATATATATATATATATATATATATATATATATATATATATATATATATAAAATTTATTAGTAATAATAATATTTAATTTTCGAATATTCATTTAACTTCATAAAAATCGTATTTTGGGATATTTTCAATTAACCGAGGAGCGTTAGCGACATAAAGCTTTAAAGATTTTAAGCTTGTAATGATTTTGTAATTTAAATAATATAGCATATTAAAGAACGTAGAAGTCTGGTGTTTTTGACTAAAATATTAATTTTTTTATTTGTCTTAATCTTAGTAAATATAATAGTGTTTCAAAATCTATCAGATGTCACAACTTGTTTTTTTTAACAATGTTATATGCATTAAAGTAAAACAATTTGCATTAGATAACATGAAAATT
The DNA here is from genome assembly GCA_949152435.1 of Gastracanthus pulcherrimus. Taxonomy (NCBI): domain Eukaryota; kingdom Metazoa; phylum Arthropoda; class Insecta; order Hymenoptera; family Pteromalidae; genus Gastracanthus; species Gastracanthus pulcherrimus. The sequence goes on from OX424574.1 coordinate 88,969,909, forward strand.
AAATCTTGAACGTTTTTTGCTCGAAACTAATTTTTCTAAATTTCTAAAGTTCTATGAGCATAAGGTTTTAACGAATCCTTTCGTATCCTTCAGGCATAATTAGTAAATATGTTGTTAATAAAAAGTATCGCTTTTGAAGTAAGTATACATTCATAGTTTATAGTACACGCACAAGTTAGTTTAATCAAATGTATTTTTTCTTATTTTTGTAATCCTTTTTGAAAGCGGAATCAGAGTAATTTTTTTTTTGTTATTTTAAGAATCAATTGTTTTTGTAAAGAGATTAGTTTTGTTTGTTAGTGTTTCAAAAATATGTATGTACGTATGTACTTATGGTCGTATTCATGTATGTACATATGTATGCATGTACGTGTGTATTCAAGTATAAAAAATGTTACAATAAATAATAAACAATATGGCAGCTGTATAAATACTACTATTGAACAGAAAAAGGCTGTTCTTTTTAATTAAATGCCAATATTAAAATATATTAATATAAAACCAATCGAATTACTTCAAAGGCTAAAGAATTATATCGAAAATTATAGACTGGCATGAAAAAAGAATTTTGAAACCATTAGGTCCGTATGAAAGAATTTCGAAAAATATTCGACACGTATTTTTTTTTTCAATTTGACGATTATTAACCTATATATGGCAGGTTGAAAATCCGTGTGACGTCATGATTGTGCATAAAATTTATACAATCGTGATGTCACACGACTTTTCAACCTTCTGTATCTTGGTTAATAATCGTCAAATTGAAAAAAGAAAAAATAATGGTTTCGAAATTTTTTTTCATGCAACATCCTAATTACGAGTTATTTGCTAGCGATATAAACAATTACTTCAACAATTTTTTCACCCTGTACATAATTGTACATAAATCGTAGAGTAGTTTTACACTTTTTACTAATTTTTCATTTCGCGCAGGGGGAGAGGGGGGCTGGCAAATATATCTAAATAATAAAATATTTAAATTTAATATAATAATATATAATATTAATTTTATCATAAAATTAAATTTATTAAATATATATTATCATTTCCATAAGAACGAATTAATAGAATTAATAATGTTAGTCCTAAAACTCTTTCACAAACAACAAAAACTAAAAAATATAAAATTATAATTAAACTTTGATTTAAGGCTAAAGTATATATAAAAATTATTAATACACTAAGTATTATAAACTCTAATCTAATTAAAGTTAATAAAATTTGTGAATACTTATAACTAAATATAAATATTGATATAATAAATATTAATAAAAATAAGTAATAATTTAAATATATAGTTATTAATTTAAATAAAATATTAATTTTGTAAATTAAAAATAAATGATTATTTATAACTAACTCAAAAAAATAGAATAACTATATCTTTAATCTCCAAAATTAATATTTTATTTAAACTATTTTTTGAGCATAATTAATTTTATTTTTTCAATTCAAATTATAATTTTAATAAGATTAACAATTATTAATATTTTATTAAATTCTTTATCTTTATATCATAAATCCATTCATCCTCTTTCCTTAATAATAATTTTATTCTTTAGAACTTTTTTTTTGTACAATAAATTTAAGTATATATAGTAATACTCATTGATTATCTTTTTTAATATTTTTAATTATAATTGGAGGAATAATAATTATTTTTTTATACTTTACTAGATTTATTAGTAATATTAAAATAAGAATAAAATGAATTAAAATTTTAATATTACCTATAAAATTTATTTTAATACTTATTATAATATTTATTATATTAATTAATATAAAATTAAATTATACTTGATTTAATTCTTTTAATGAAATCTATTCACTTGATAAATTAATAAATATAAATTTATTACTTAATAATATTCAATGTATATATATATATATATATATATATATATATATATATATATATATATATATATATATATATATATATATATATATATATATATATATATATATATATATATAATAAATATATATTACCATAATTATTTCAATAATTTATTTATTAATATGTTTAACTTTAATTGTTAAAATTATTATTAATAAAAAATTTTCATTACGAAAAATTAATTATGAAAAAATCAATATTAAAAAAAAATGTTTTATTAAATATTATATATAATTCTTTAATTAATCTTCCAACACCTTTAAATATTTCAATTTGATGAAATTTTGGATCTTTATTAGGAGTTTGTTTGATTAGTCAAATTATTACAGGATTTTTTTTATCTATACATTATTCTCCAACTACTTTATTGGCTTTTGATAGAGTTATTCATATTATTCAAGATGTAAATTATGGATGAATATTTCGATTATTACATTTAAATGGAGCCTCTATTTTTTTTATTTGCATATTTATTCATATTGGTCGAGGATTATATTATAATTCTTTTATTTTAAAAATAACATGAATTATAGGAGTTTTAATTATATTAATTATAATAGGAACAGCCTTTTTAGGGTATGTTTTACCTTGAGGTCAAATATCTTTTTGGGGGGCTACAGTTATTACTAATCTAGTATCAGCTATTCCTTATATTGGAGAAAATATTGTTATATGATTGTGAGGGGGATTCTCTGTTAATAATGCTACTTTAAATCGATTTTATTCTCTACATTTTATTTTACCTTTTGTTATTTTAGTTATAGTAATTATTCATTTAATATTTCTTCATGAAACTGGATCTACTAATCCTATAGGATTAAATAGAAATTTTTATAAAATTCCATTTAATCCTTATTATTCAATTAAAGATATTTTAGGATTTATTGTACTAATTTTTTTAATATTTTTAATTTGTACTTTACATCCTTATATTCTTTCAGACCCGGAAAATTTTAATCTAGCTAATTCATTGGTTACTCCTATTCACATTCAACCTGAATGATATTTTTTATTTGCATACGCAATTTTACGTTCAATTCCAAATAAATTAGGGGGTGTAATAGCTTTATTATTATCAATTCTTATTTTAATAATCTTACCTTTTAATATAACATATAAAATAAAAGGATTTAAATTTTACATAATCAATCAAATTATATTTTGAAATTTTATTGCTTTATTTATTATTCTAACTTGAATTGGAGCCCGACCGGTTGAAGATCCTTATATTATTATAGGACAAATTACTTCAATTATATATTTTAGATATTTTTTATTGTCTCCTTATATAACTAAAATTTATGATATAGTAATATTTAAATAAATTATTAAGCTAATTAAGCATGTGATTTGAAATCATATTTAAGAAGTAAATTCTTCTAATAATTTTTTTTTCTTCTTGAATTTAATTATAATATAAAATAATATAATCTTATTTTTATACTAATAATATAAATTAATCAATTTAATCTAATAGGTAAGTATCTTTTTCAGGTTAAATATATAAGATTATCATATCGTATTCGAGGATATGAACCTCGAATTCAAATTACTAAAAATATTATAGATATATATATTAAGTAAAAATTTACTCTATAAATTATCCCTCCTAAAAAAAATAAAGTAAATAATAATATTATTAATATAATTATTCCGTATTCAGCAATAAAAATTATTGCAAATCTACCTCTTATATACTCAGTATTAAATCCAGAAACTAATTCTGATTCTCCTTCAGCTAAGTCAAAAGGAGTACGATTTAATTCCGCTAAAAATCTAGTGTATAAAACTAAACAAAGAGGAAAATTAAAGAAAAAAAACCATATAAATTTTTGAAAAATATAAAAATTTAATAAATTAAATCTTTCAGTTAAAAATAATAACCTTAAAATTAATAAAATTATTCTTACTTCGTAAGAAATAGTTTGAGCTACTCCTCGTATTCTTCCAATTAAAGTGTATACAGAATTTGAAGATCATCCTGCTATTATTATTGAATATACTCCTATACTTATTAAACATAAAACAATTAAAAATCTAAATTGATTACCAATAATTCTTGAAATTAAAGGTATACAATTTCATATTAAAAGTATTAATATTAGCCTAATTAATGGTCTAATTAAGTATAGCAAGTAATTAGATTTTAAAATTAAAAGAGTTTCTTTCCTAAAAAGTTTAATAGCATCTCTAAAAGGTTGAAGTAAACCTAAAAATCCTATTTTATTTGGGCCTTTACGAATTTGAATATATCCTAAAATTTTTCGTTCTAATAAGGTTAAAAATGCAACACTAATTAAAATTATAAGTATTATATCTAAAGAAATAAATAAAGTATTCAAATTAATTAACAGTATTATTTAAATATAAATATTTATTATTAAATTCTAAATTTAAGGCACTAATCTGCCAAAATAATAATTTTATTCAATTTTTATAATTATTATAAATGTTAAGTCCTTTCGTACAAAAACATTAAGTTTATTAAAGATAGAATCCGATCTGGCTCACGCCGATCTAAACTCAAATCATGTAAAATTTTAAAAGTCGAACAGACTTAATTATGTTATTATCTACAATAACAATTTATTTTAATTCAACATCGAGGTCGCAAAAATTTTTATCAATAAGAACTCTCAAAAAATATTACGATGTTATCCCTAAGGTAATTTATTTTAATTTCATTAATAATGGATTATTAATTCACATATATTTGTTTATTAATTAAAAAAATTTACTTAATTTTTATACTACCCCAATAAAATATATACACACTAATTATAAATAATTTAATAATAATTAATATTTTAATATCAAATTCTATAGGGTCTTCTCGTCTTTCAATTATATTTAAGAATTTTAACTTAAAATAAAATTTAAATTTTAATTTAATTGAGACAGATTTTATTTCATTAAATCATTCATTCTAGACTTTAATAAAAAGACAAATGATTATGCTACCTTTGTACAGTTAGAATACTGCAGCTATTTAAATAAATCATTGAGCAGATTTGATTTAAAATTATTTTCAATAAACCATGTTTTTAATAAACAGGTGAATAAAATTTTTGCCGAATTCCTTAATTAAATCTACCAATATATTTAATATTTTAAATAATAAATTTACTAATTTTATCATAATTAAAAATTTTAAGTTATTTTAAAATTTAACTTTATAATTTATTAAATTAAGTATAAATTATTTAAATAATATATATTTATTATTAAATATTATTTATTAATAAAAACTTCTAATTTTATAAAAATTTAAATGTAATTTAAAATATTAATATTAATTTAAAGCTTATCCCTTAAATTATTAGTAAAAACTTAAATTTAATTGAATAATTAATTAAATTTATAGAATTTACCTAAATTAAATTTATTTATAAAGTAACTAGATATAATAAATTATGTAAGCATATCACCCCTAAATATTTATTATTAATAATAATTATACATTAACTAATATAAATATTTAAATCAATTTATTTCGAGATATAAATTATATATTTATATAAATTAATAAACCCTGATACAAAAGGTAAATATAATTAATATATATTTAATTGTAATTATAAGTATATTCTTTCACAATACTAAATATATCAAATTTATATGTTTTAATTATATAGAACTAAACTTTATCATTATATTAATACTTTAAAAATTAATAAATAAATCTCATAGATATAATTTTAAACATTTTTAATTAAGAATAATTAATTATATTTAATTAAATAACTTTTATTTGCAAAATAAATATTATATTTTAACTACATCCCTTAACCTATATAAATTTGTATGGCTAAGTACACTTTCCAGTACACTTACTTTGTTACGACTTATTCTATTATTTATAGAAGTGACGGGCAATTTGTACATATTTTAAACTTCATTCAAATTAATTAATTTATTAAATTTACTATTAAATCCAATTTATTATTAATATTTAAATTAATAAACTATAAATTAAATTAATTGTAATTCATTAAAATCTATTATTAAAACTACATATTGATCTGAAATTAAATTTAATTTAAATTATTAAAGATTCTTTTTATATATCTTTTTATAACGAACATACATAAGTATAATTCAATAAAGTTTATCCTATCGTGGAATATCAATTATTAAACAAATTCCTCTAAATAGATTAAAATACCGCCATAATTTTTAAATTTCAAGTTAATTTACTAATTTATTAAATTATTATATTTAAATATAATAGGGTATCTAATCCTAGTTTATTGAATAAATTTTTTAATTAAATCTATATCTACTACATTAATTAAAATAAAATATTATTTTATCCTATATTTTAATAAATTAAAGTATTAAAATTTTATTTTAATAATAATAAAACTAATTAATTTATATATTTTGTTTAACCGCTGATGCTGGCACAAATATTTACCTATATTATTAGTATTCCTTTATAATAATTTATTATATATAAAATTTTATATATTAATTTTAATATTATCTAAAAATAAAAATAGTATATTACGATACATGTGACCTAAGTGGCCCATAATTGCACGGCGCGTAGTTAGCGCCCGAGCGTAGCGAGGGCGATACCGTCGCGCCGTGCAATTATGGACACTTAGGTCACGAGTATCGTATACTATTTTGTAGCACGAGTGACATAAACCCGCCACCGACATCGGGGAGGGTGTATGGTGCGGGGGTGGGCCGGGCGGGGGAGGAGGGGGGGTTTCGGGGGGGCGGAGCCCCCCCGCATAAAAAAAAATAAAAATATAATCCAAAAAACATAAAAAATAAATTAAAGAAATTAGAAATCGTATAAACAAATTATTATTTAACCAAAATTCATTAGTTAATTAATAATCAATGTCAACTATTATACATTGTTTGAATAGAACCTTATATAAATAAGATATTTTGTTTTTTGAAAAGATAATAAATGTTTATTATTACCAGTTAATTAGAATATATTTATTTACCCTAATTGAAATTTTTTAAATTAAATTTTAATAAATTTCTAATATTAATCATGAAAAAAATTAGTACTGAATTTTAAATTGAATTTCAGATTGAATATTCAAAATACGCGCCAAATTGTCATATACAATCAGTTGAACTAACCTCTAAATTTGAAGCACTATTTTAAGGATTTATAATTATTCTCTGATTCTTGACATGCGTATTTACCAGCTTTCCTACTTCTTTTTTCTATTATTATGAACGAAAACGTTTATTTTGAGTGTTTTTAGTTTTTATTATAGGATAGTAGGGATCTGTGGCCTATGTGAATTCATTATTACACTGTGTAATAAAGCGCCACTTAGGTCACGGATAAGCGTGACCTAAGTGCGGGTTTAGGTCACACAGTGCTATAAAATATATATATATATATATATATATTATACATATTTATGTATAAATTTGAAATTATAAATTAATTTATAAACTAAATTAAAATTTAATTAAAATTTAAAGATTACTTTATCTTTTTTTTGTAATAAAAATATTTTTATAAACTAAAATTTTTAAAAGAAAAATTTTATTTATCTTTAGATTATGAATCTAATAACTTAAGTTTAGTATACCTTTTATAAGTTTATAATGAAAATAATAATAATATTATATAATTTATTCTATCAAAATAACCCTTTAGTCAGGCATTTCATTTATTAAATAATAATATGATTAAACCACACCTTTGTACCAATTAAAGCATCAATATTAAATTGTATTTTACAGCAATTACACCTGATTCATAAATCTTCACCCCCCAATTCAGACTCCTAAACCAATCAATTTAAATCTTCAGCTTTTATATCTCTACTGTACCAATTAAAGCATCAATATTAAATTGTATTTTACAGCAATTACACCTGATTCATAAATCTTCACCCCCCAATTCAGACTCCTAAACCAATCAATTTAAATCTTCAGCTTTTATATCTCTACTGTACCAATTAAAGCATCAATATTAAATTGTATTTTACAGCAATTACACCTGATTCATAAATCTTCACCCCCAATTCAGACTCCTAAACCAATCAATTTAAATCTTCAGCTTTTATATCTCTACTGTATCAATTAAAGCATCAATATTAAATTGTATTTTACAGCAATTACACCTGATTCATAAATCTTCATCCCCAAATTCAGACTCCTAAACCAATCAATTTAAATCTTCAGCTTTTATATCTCTACTGTACCAATTAAAGCATCAATATTAAATTGTATTTTACAGCAATTACACCTGATTCATAAATCTTCATCCCCCAATTCAGACTTCTAAACCAATCAATTTAAATCTTCAGCTTTTATATCTCTACTGTACCAATTAAAGCATCAATATTAAATTGTATTTTACAGCAATTACACCTGATTCATAAATCTTCATCCCCCAATTCAGACTTCTAAACCAATCAATTTAAATCTTCAGCTTTTATATCTCTACTGTACCAATTAAAGCATCAATATTAAATTGTATTTTACAGCAATTACACCTGATTCATAAATCTTCATCCCCCAATTCAGACTCCTAAACCAATCAATTTAAATCTTCAGCTTTTATATCTCTACTGTACCAATTAAAGCATCAATATTAAATTGTATTTTACAGCAATTACACTTGATTCATAAATCTTCATCCCCCAATTCAGACTTCTAAACCAATCAATTTAAATCTTCAGCTTTTATATCTCTACTGTACCAATTAAAGCATCAATATTAAATTGTATTTTACAGCAATTACACCTGATTCATAAATCTTCATCCCCCAATTCCGACTCCTAAACCAATCAATTTAAATCTTCAACTTTTATATCTCTACTGTATCAATTAAAGCATCAATATTAAATTGTATTTTACAGCAATTACACCTGATTCATAAATCTTCATCCCCCAATTCAGACTCCTAAACCAATCAATTTAAATCTTCAGCTTTTATATCTCTACTGTACCAATTAAAGCATCAATATTAAATTGTATTTTACAGCAATTACACCTGATTCATAAATCTTCATCCCCCAATTCAGACTTCTAAACCAATCAATTTAAATCTTCAGCTTTTATATCTCTACTGTACCAATTAAAGCATCAATATTAAATTGTATTTTACAGCAATTACACCTGATTCATAAATCTTCATCCCCCAATTCAGACTTCTAAACCAATCAATTTAAATCTTCAGCTTTTATATCTCTACTGTACCAATTAAAGCATCAATATTAAATTGTATTTTACAGCAATTACACCTGATTCATAAATCTTCATCCCCCAATTCAGACTCCTAAACCAATCAATTTAAATCTTCAGCTTTTATATCTCTACTGTACCAATTAAAGCATCAATATTAAATTGTATTTTACAGCAATTACACCTGATTCATAAATCTTCATCCCCCAATTCAGACTTCTAAACCAATCAATTTAAATCTTCAGCTTTTATATCTCTACTGTACCAATTAAAGCATCAATATTAAATTGTATTTTACAGCAATTACACCTGATTCATAAATCTTCATCCCCCAATTCAGACTCCTAAACCAATCAATTTAAATCTTCAGCTTTTATATCTCTACTGTACCAATTAAAGCATCAATATTAAATTGTATTTTACAGCAATTACACCTGATTCATAAATCTTCACCCCCCAATTCAGACTCCTAAACCAATCAATTTAAATCTTCAGCTTTTATATCTCTACTGTACCAATTAAAGCATCAATATTAAATTGTATTTTACAGTAATTACACCTGATTCATAAATCTTCATCCCCCAATTCAGACTCCTAAACCAATCAATTTAAATCTTCAGCTTTTATATCTCTACTGTACCAATTAAAGCATCAATATTAAATTGTATTTTACAGTAATTACACCTGATTCATAAATCTTCATCCCCCAATTCAGACTCCTAAACCAATCAATTTAAATCTTCAGCTTTTATATCTCTACTGTACCAATTAAAGCATCAATATTAAATTGTATTTTACAGCAATTACACCTGATTCATAAATCTTCATCCCCCAATTCAGACTTCTAAACCAATCAATTTAAATCTTCAGCTTTTATATCTCTACTGTACCAATTAAAGCATCAATATTAAATTGTATTTTACAGTAATTACACCTGATTCATAAATCTTCATCCCCCAATTCAGACTCCTAAACCAATCAATTTAAATCTTCAGCTTTTATATCTCTACTGTACCAATTAAAGCATCAATATTAAATTGTATTTTACAGCAATTACACCTGATTCATAAATCTTCATCCCCCAATTCAGACTTCTAAACCAATCAATTTAAATCTTCAGCTTTTATATCTCTACTGTACCAATTAAAGCATCAATATTAAATTGTATTTTACAGTAATTACACCTGATTCATAAATCTTCAAAATTTCAATACCATACTATGGCTGTCGTGTGACTTTAGTCCCGACCAAAATTTATTGAAAATTTTTCAAAAAAAAATGTTTGTCAACCGACTCGGAAAAGGATCCTATAAAGTTATTTAAAAAAAAAATTATTATCCAAGAAAAATTTTCCGAAAAGTTTTCACCAAAACACTTAAATTTTGGTTTGGGAACAAAAAAAATTTTCTCCAAAGTCCCATCCAAAAAGTGCTTAAAATCACAAAAAATAATTTTTAAACCTCATAAAATTCCAAGAAAGAATTTTCAAAACTTTTCCTGAACTTAAAAGAAATCCTTAAATTCAAAAATAAACAGAGAAATTTTTGGAATTTAAAAATTTCCCAAAAAGAAACTCCCAAAAATTTCCGGAGTTTTCTCAAAATATTCCACTGAAAATCTTATTGGGTTTATCAATCTGCAAATACACACTGCACGGTTTGTGCTTCACACACACTCGTGAACAGTTTGTGCTGCACTTCGTTTATGCACTCACACGCTGAAATGCACACATAAAAAAAGGTAACCTAACAGAGGCGTTCGTGCAGTCACCCATACGCACTAGTACAGTTTCACGGAAATCTGTCTATATATCATTTCACGATATGTGTGCACTGACATGGCTGTAGTGCGCGCAGTTTTCCTACAGTTACTTTGCTGCCTCGTGCAAGGCGCTGTGCGCACACGTATAGCCGCCGAGCTATCTGTGCTCGTGTTATACTTGCTAGTATATCTATATATGTATATTGCCGCTTGGCACGGGCAACTGCGCGCGGAGTTTTTCTCCTGTGTGAATCGAAGCACTTGCCTAATTTACTGGGCGTTTCCTCACCTTTCTTTGCGACTTCGATTTGCTCATTGCGCGCTGTTTATATTCCAATTCCAGCAATATCGAGTCTTTCACTCTTGGTTATTCTGCCCGTACTGAGTAGCTAGCTGTTCGCTCTGCTGTATATTACTATACTCAGCTTACTGTAAGCAAGGGTCACATTACCTTGTTTACAGCACAGCGCGCGAGCTCCTTGTGCTGCTAATAGCTCTAAATATTCGCGCTAATTATTGAGCTCGGCTACGAGTGATTTTATCGCGTGATTTTATTTACGACGCGAATCAAATTTACGAGAGAGGAGAATTTATTATTCCCTTATGCTGCTCGCGGTCCCTATCAAACCCTACACATTCATGGGCGCCATATATATATATATATATATATATATATATATATATATATATATGGAGCCCCCTTGTCTGGTCTCTCGCTCCCTTTGTATATATATATATATTTCTCTGAGACTATGAGCTTGACTTATATATATATAGTATAAATATATATAACTATATATATATATATATATATATATATATATATATATATATATATATATATATATATATATATATATAGTTATATATATTTATACTATATATATTATATATATTATATTATAATATATTATATTTAAATTAAAAAATAGACGCCGTTCAGACGTTAAGTTTCAAAGTAAATGCGATATATTATGATCCGCGATACATGACGTACGTTGCTTCTTTATTGTGTCAAATAAGTAACAAACATTGTAAATATTAAATTTTAATTATGTATGTTCCAATTGTTAATATTATTATGAATAAATGTATAGCCTGATGAAGATGGTGAAGAACTATCGAAATGTCGCTAACAATTGAACTGCTGGTTTTACTCTACAAGATCAAAAAACATACCCCATTTAAAAGTTATACATTTATATTGCCCTGAGGCTTCTATTTTAAATAATATTGTATTTAATTATTAAATAATGTAATGTAGTTGAATTAAATAGTATTTGAAGATATACTAGCGTATAATTTTTTTAATTTTTTTACTAACTTGATTCCTTATTTTTCAGTACGGCTATAGCCGAATAAATATAGTAAAATTTCCCTTCGCTAACTAACTATTCTATCTGATATCGTTCAAAAGATACTAACAAAACATAAAACTAAAAAATTTTTCAATCCCCGAGACCCCCTGTAGACCAAATAACATGTTATATAAAAAATATTTTTTTTCTCAATCACATCAAACTATCAGTTATTGAAAAAATTCATAAGAGTACATTTTTATATGGAAAACTTATACATTTTTTTAACCCTAAAAGTCAAGCTCATAGTCTCAGAGAAAAAGGTATCAACTTTAAAGAAATAAATTTAATTTTCTTTATTAATACATTTTTGTTAGCCACTCCAAATTCTTTTAGATTTGGTCGTCAGGACACAAAATATAAATATATTTTTTTGGCCGGATATGTATCTAAATACGGGTTTCAACAAGGTTTAAAGCCATTCTTTTCACTTATTCCAAGGTAACTTACAGTATAAAGTCAATTATGTACAATACAAGTCATAGAATACACAGAGCCAAGAGAGAAACCGATCTTTTTTCACATTTATAGGTTACTTTACGCTCATGAGCCTCAACATTTAATTATTATGCTTAAAAATACATTACAATTGGTTTATACATGATATACATATGTACTCATACTATGTAAGAGTCCAAAATAGTCTAAAAATCGTACTCAGCAACCTCAGAAATCCCAGGGTGTACTATTTTCCCAAAAGACCGTATTCATTGCCATTAATATCAGTACCCACACAGTATGGAATATTTGAGTAAAATATTTCAAGAAATAATTCAAATGAAATCTATCGGAAATATTTTCGCAATATGAATGGTACGATTCTAAAATTATTGATATAAAATATTTCAGGAATATTGAGGAAATCTGATAATAATATTTTAGGAATTATTTGTAGATACCCATTATGTAACCTTCTAAAAATATTAAAGAAAACTTACCGTAGTCTTTCACGAAATATTGCAGCTAGGGTGGACGTACCGTTTCTGGCCACCTTAAGCTTTTTTTGACATTCGAGAACGTATTTACTACAGTAAAATATAATGTTTAATCATTCAGCAAATTTACATATATTCTAAAACACATGTATTTGATAAATTCATCGTTTATTTTATGAAATACCTCAAGGAAATTTCACAAATGGAAAAACTAAAATAAAACTCGTTTTTCACCGTTTTTTGGCCACTTAATCACTAGTTATGACCATAGGGATGAACCGGTTTTGGCCACTATCTAAATTCATGTATACCATGAACATATTTTTGTATCATCAATTATTACCAATTAAAATACATAAATTTCAAAATAAAACAGTTCGTTCTTGTAACTGTTTGAATTTAATCTCTGTTAAAATGTTAAATTATATATCTTTTGTATGCTAAAGTACAAATATACGTAAAAGTCATTTATTATTCTAGAAATCATTGAAATGATTACTTTTCTTTCTTAGAACAGTTTTTTCTTTCTTAACAATTTTACAAAATGCATTTCTACATTAAAATTGATTCAATTCGGAGAAATTTTGATGAATGAAATATATCCCATTGTAACCTATAACGAGCTTTTAATGTCTCTAAAATTTTACTTTAATCTATCCTATTACTGAGTAAAAACGTAGTTTGAAATTATATTATCTATTTCGAAGGCTTGCAAAACTTAAAATAATCATGTAAAACATAAATCTAATATATTTTTATGACGGGATACCATGGCTAAAACTGGTACAGTAACGTTTTTGTTGTACCACTTCTGGCCACCCTTAATTTTCTATAAAATTGCAGTTTTCTTTGTAATTTTTTAATTTATTGTTAATATTTTAACCTAATTAATTGTACCTGTGCAGTTATTCTTGACCGTGAATGATATTACTGAGTAATATGAACGTTTTAGTCATCTGGGTCTCTTGTCCATTTGCGTAAGAAAATGCCATTTTCGACACACCTCATACTATAAGTATTTTTTCTGTCAAAATATACTGTGCTAAGTGTACCTTCATTGTTATACAATGTTCTAAAGTACTTACGAATGATGTTAAAACTTTTAAAATGATTAAAATTATATTAGATGGTCAAAACTAGAGCACTGTCCACAAACGGTACATCAACCCTATTGCAGGAAATATTTAAAAATCTTAAAATTACAATATATTGTTTCAAAAATGTATGTAGCAGTATTAGAAAATTTCTGAAATATTACTAAAATGTTTCATGAAATGTTTCAAACAACTAGGGGAGATACGGCTAATGTGGCGCGGCTTGGTTGGCGCACCCAGGTTTTAAGTACATACTGTCAAATTAAATACATCAAACTAAATGTATTCGATTCTATATAGTATTTAATGCCGATAAACAAATTTTTTTAAAAATTTATAGTCTGCAGTATCACAATCTGATTCCGCTGTTCCAATCAGATTCCGCTTGGGCATCTCAATTAGAATCTATTTACGATTCTACTGTCATCCTGATCATATTCAGGCGCATATTTTAAATTTGAAATACGTACTTTTCTTATTGTAAAAAATAATTTGTAATTAAATTTAATACATCAATGTTAACTTTTACATATTTTTTATTCATATTTTACATTTCAAACATTGACCTATTGGTACCCATATTGCCCATGTTTAAACTAAACTCTCTATGGTAACATTATTTATAAAAAAATAGGCCATTGCATCAAAGCGTGTAAATTGACATAAAAATTATATTTTGTAATATGTTTAATCAGTCATCGTTTAAACAAATTTTTAAAACATCATTTTTATGATAAACTAATAGTAGTAATTTAATGTAATTTAAACTAGTAGCAACTATTCCTTTTGTCATATTATTTTATAATTTGTTGTAATTATTTTGGTGTTCCGCGGTTATCGCTCCCCAAATTTTCGCAATGTAATCTTACGCGGTTTGTCATTTTTCTCTAATTGTCTCCGCGCATTTACGCGCTAAGACAGATACATACGAGTCGCACTAAAATAAAGTAGAGCGCCTCTTCGCGTTGTCCAGCATCCGCGATGCGTTTACCCTTTTCCAATCGCACTCAATTTATTACGAGACAAGCCATATTTTACTTAGGATTAGTCAAGACACGCAGTATTATTTTGTGAATAGTGTTCTGTGATTTTACCCGATTTCGCCCTGCTTTCTCCGCCCGGCAATTTTCAAGCGCGCTTAGTGAATGCGAGAAAATTTTTGGTCCTTTGAGCCGAATTGAGCGTTGAAAAATCGGGAAAAACAGTGCGAAAAACAAAAGTGGTGAAAAGGCGCGTCGTGCTGAAATAGAGGCGGGATGCATACATGGCTTGTGGAGAGTGTGAAATGCATTTTCACGCTCTCATGACTTATCGTTGTGATGGTGTGTAAAAACCTGTGCTGAAAAATCGAGGGAAACCTTAGAAGAAAGGTCGGCGCAAGAAGATTTTGAACGGCAAAAGTCAGGCCCACGGTAGCTCTGACGTCACAGCAGAAAGAGGGGAGACCAGTGGCACATTTTTAGAGAAAGGAGAGAGCATTAAATGAGAGGGGCAAGCAGTTATCGGCGTCGCTTCTTCTTCACGGCGCTTCGTACCTCCGGCACGCGGCCGGAGAGCTCTTACCGCCTCTTCCTTTTGTGCGGCTCTTCGTAGCAGCTACAGCAGTCGCTCTAGAGTATAGCGGCATACAAATTGTAACGCAATGGCTTTTCTGATTCTTCTTTCTTCGCATTTGCTATATTAAGGGGTTATATCCCCCTTATGCTCTAAAAAACAAGGCTTTGTTAATTATTTTTTTTTAAAGGAAATTTAAGATTAAAGGTATATAAATAATATAACATTGGATTAAGCAACTCTAGAAGAAGAGAAAAAAAATTTTTATTGATATTTTTTTTACAAAATGGCGGCTGTGCAGTGATTACCGTGAACCGCTTTTTCAAAAAGGTCTTCCGCGGCGAGTAGTACAAGTCTCGTTCAACTCCACCTATAACAAAAAAAAATTTCTATTATCTACATGAGTTTTGCTAGTAAAGTACACATGATTATATTTTTAGAATTTTTTTTCGCGAAATGGCGATTGTTTTAACAAAAAATCGTGTTTTCGACGAAAAAAATCTACTTAAATTGTTTATAACCTTTTTTCTTGTTAATTAATCGCTAAAATCGTGTGTACTTCACTAGATAATCAAACAGTGAAGCTACTGTTAAAATTTTAAGTCAATCGGAAGTAAACTTTTTGAGTTCTACTGCTTGCCGATTTTAAAAACATGGTTTCGAGAGAAACGCGTTTGAAGTTTCAAAATGCTATAAATCTTAAGAATAGCAAAAATATAGTCCATAATAATTTTTATACCTTCAGTCTGCTATCTCTGCACCATATAATTGTCCTTCCAGGGCCTTCATTTCCTCTTCTTCTTTTTTTTTGCCTGATGTAATGCTGCGCCTGGCCTCTTTCGCGATATGGGACATACGATGCTCAGCGGTTTTGACGCGATTGGCGTCCATTTTCACGCAAAACTTGTACATGTTTGGTCCAACAGTCAACCCAAGAGCATTGTAAACGGCAAACAGACCCGAGAAGCCATCATTGAAGATAATAACGGCTACGTCAGTCGCAATATCAACTATAGTCTTAGCGCTTGACACCGTCTTTGGAGCAATTGACCACACTACAGCATTAAACGACTTGTTATTGTTCTGAGTATACGCACCCAAGCAGCGTAACAGAAGGTTGTCGGAGCTGAGTTCATTATAAATGGGTTTTATTGCGTTAAAAACGTCCTCATGCATTGGATGCTTGTGCTCGTACGTTGCAAGTGTACCAAGCGCTGTACTGCGCTGCCAAGAACACCAAGAGTCTACTCCGACGGGACACTTCTCGTTCTGTGTATTCTCCTTCGTCGACATTTTATGAAGTAACGTTGCCCAAATTTCATTCCGCATTTTTTCGACTGAATCGTAGTTTCTCCTAATAGCAAGTCCGTAATAAATAGAAAGTTCATCAATTAACTTTCCGGTCAACTTTCCTCGGCCGCCAAGACCTTTCGTTGTTTTTTTCAAATTGCGCAGACGCGTTCCCATGCGCTTCTGAACGTGTCTGACACATTCTTTTTTTTCGACGATGAAATCTTTATAAGGTTTTGAGTCGACTATACCTTTATATATTTCTGAATCGCCGTCGCCGATATATTTCAAATATTTGATATTATGAAGTTTTTCTGAGTGTTTGAACATTTCTATAACTGCATCGATCTCCATTTTCCCGGAACTACCTTCATGGTTGGCATCACAGTTCTGTTTGTGTGAACGGTATACCTCTTCGTATTCAGCAGTACCTTTTTTTTTTGCCAATATTCACACACTTTACAGTACTTAGATTTTACACACACATCCAATACCTTGCCAGTGTACCAACCAATCAAAGTCACCAATCCGAACAAAGACGTAAACCCTCTCTTTCGCCAAGATCCATCACCTAACACCGTGAGACCTTCTTTTTCACCTCGTTTGATAGAAATTTCTTTTTCTTTAATCGCTGATTTTTTCATAGATATAATTCGAACAGATGAAGTAGCAGTGGCGATATTAGATCTGATTTTACTGTAAGTTGTTTGAAAAACATGCTTTGAAAGATCCATCATAGAGCAGAACTTTTTTATACCATTGATGCCTATGCCTATGATGCGCATAGCTAAAATAATACGGCAGTTGATCTCATAAGCACGACCATTTATTACAGGACAGCTGATAATATCAGCATCACCACAGTTCGAACAAGACACATTAATTTTGAAGCCTAATCCACGCTTGTTGGACTCTAAAAACCGCACGTCACCATTACATTTTTTGCATACTACTAATTCAGAAAGAGCAGTAAATACAGCGAAAAAATTGATGAAACAGTAGCCAAAATTATTATCAACATCGCGGTCACGGTCTAAATCAGTAGTTTTCAATTTCTTAGCCGAGGTACTAACCTGCTCCGAATCGCCTTCGAACGAATGGCGGTTAGGCGGGCGTCGATTACTAATTTTACTCCGTTTTGTACTTGTACTTCTTGTTTTACTGCCTTTGCGGCCACTGTACACCTTTTCACTCATAATTAAGTACTTGTAAATATAATTCACAGTTAAAAAGTAAAGCAAAACTCAAAATAACAACGTAAACAACGAGAACGACTGATCGACTAAACACAGGGCAAGTGTGAGTAAACACGTGCTGTAAAGATGCTGTAACCGTCGTAATGTCATGTAGCGACCTCTATAATTCAAATTTAAAACACAATATCGATCGTAGGTAACTTCTACTAATTTCCAAAGCCGCGAAATTCAAAAAAGCGAGCATCGCTAAAATAAGCGAAAATTGTGATTTTGGAGCATCAAAGCTGTTTGGAAAAAATTGATTTAAAAAAATTTTGAGTTTAAATCGGTACTTGGGCGTTGTAGATTTTGATTCTAGGATTGTTTTGGCAAGATTTAAGCCAATAAAATAAATGGAAAAAAACAAAAAAATGTGGGGGATATAACCCCTTAATGAAGAATAATTCTCCGTCCGCTGCACCGATGCAATTGACTGAGATCAATAATTTGTTGGCGGATCAAAAGCGAACTGTAAACTTAATTGTAAACTTGGCAGCTATTCAGGGCGCTGAAACCAGTGCATATTTTTCTGTAGGTGCGTCTGGATTTATTGGAGTCTTACTGGACAGAGTTCAGCCAGCGAGATTTCACAATTTATCGGTCATGTGATAGCCTTAATGAGCGGACGCACTTCCAGGAAAACACGCGTGATACGGTTCTGGCCTCATATCTACATACTAAAATGTGTATAAGGATCCAAACTCAGAGTTGGCGAGGGCCTGTTACTAGCCAGTCTACGGTCGTCCCTGTCAACACGCCATCCAATATGATGTCAACACAGGCTTCATTGGAGAAGCTGAAGCTACCTAATTTTGATGGAAATCAGCGTGGCTGGGAAATGTTCCAGGAGAAGTTTACATGGCTGGTTATCTCCGATAATACTATGACTCCTATTGTTAAATTTCAACGCTTATATAATTGTTTAAGAGAAGAAGCAGATGAGAAATTGAGCGGTTTTAGTTTGACTGGCGCAAAATTTCAGACAGCTTGGGACACGCTCTGGAGTCGATATGACAACAAGCCTTTTCGTTTTTAGTTGCAAATGCAGTCTCTGGTCAATTTTCCGTCTGCTAGCAAGGAGTCAGGAAAATACCTTAATCAGCTGTTGAATACGGTCAACGAAAGTAGCAACACCTTCAAATCACTGGAGCGACCGGTTGACCAGTGGGACAACATCCTTGTCTATTTTGTGGAGAGCAAACTGCCGTCAGAGACTCGACTGGACTGGCCATAGAGGTCGAGAGGAAATATATATCGGGTTTCCCAAAATACGCTGAAATTAAATGTTTCATCGAAGATAGAATTGGTACGCTGGACTTGGTGTAGGTAGATTCGCGTACGACCGTACGATTAATTGACTTGAGTGGACGTGGCTGTGAGAGTGGCTCTCTCTGAAAGGATCTAAAGAAATCAGGTGTAAAATGTTCATTTTGTGGAGTGGAGCATTTTGTTGGTTATTGTAAAAGGTTTTCTTCATGTTCATAGGACGAAAGGAGAGCTCGCGCAGTCGCAGCGAAGCTCTGCTACAACTGTTTAAATGCTAGTTATTCGGTGGAAAATTGCAGCTCAAAAGACAGGTGTTTCATATGTGGTAACAAACATCACACCAAGATGTACGTGGATCAACTACATCGGGTAGCACCACTGTGAATCAAGGATCAGCTTCAGAGGTTATAATGGCACATGCTGTCACTGGAAGTTCTGATATTCTGAAGACCACGACTTATGCAGCAAGTACTTGTCGGAGGTTGTTGGCAACGGCTTGTATTACGTTGCATTCGGCAGCTGGACAGTCGATGACTGTCAGAGCACTGCTAGATTCTGGCGCTGAGGAATTATTTCTGTCCGAGCACGTAGCGCGTGCTCTCTCATTACCGAAATGCCCGAGGACTGTTGTTGTGTTCGGAGTTGGGACGCAGAGGTTTCGTCGCTCGAAGTCAGGTTCGATCTCATACTCAAGTCCGATCGAGTATCTGATTTTTATTTAAATTGTACAGCCTTTGTTGTCAAAAGGGTGTCTGCCTTCATCCCACATTCTGAGATGAGGGTGAAGGAGATGGATTCATTTTCAGGGACTCGACCTGGCAGATCCGTGCATTGGAACCCAAGGAAGTCTACGCTGAGGCTTTGCTACCCGGGCTCATAAAGGGCCAACCAGGCACGCCTGCTGACTTGTCTACTGTTTGAGCTCGGTGCTGATGGTTGCCTCTAGGAAGCCGGAAAATTCGTCTGGCTATGCGGTTTTACACTTGGTGTCAGTGGACCATGAACTAACCAACATTGTCGCCAAGTTCTGGGAGATGGAAGAGGTTTCGTCTTTATCGCGTTTGACTTCTGAAGAGGAGACGTGCTGGGAGCATTCCCAAAGGACTTGTACACGTAACGATGAGATACGCTTTGTCGTACGTTTACTCAAGCTCTCTCCTCAAGCAACCTTCTGGTATCGATACTCGAAGTATCGCTGAGGCCAACTTCAGACGTCTGGAGAGTCGTTTCTGCAAGCAACCTGGCCTTGCTAAGGCGTATGAAGCCTTCATGGAGGAGTATCGTGAGCTGCACCACATGGAAGTAGTAACATCAGATCAGGTAACCCTTCATATTATTACTATCTTCCACATCATCTTGTATTCAAAAAGGATGACAGCAAAAAAATCCGTGTGGTATTCAATGCGTCACACGGAATTCTGAGGGCATGTCGCTGAACTCATTTTTGCATATTGGTCCTAAGCTTCAGGAAGACATTCTTATTCTGATAGTTCGGTGGTCTTTTCTGCCTTTTCGTCTTTTTTGTCTTTTCGTATGATGTCGTTAAAATGTATAGGTAATTCTTGGTGCACGAGCTGAATGTCGATTGGCAGAGAATTCTATGGCGCTGAGCAGATGATTTACCGATTGAAACTTTTAGATTAACTAAGGTCACATACGGTACAGTCTGTGCCCCTTTTCTGTCCAATGCATGTATGCTTCGACTTGCAAATTGTGGGCAGGACAATTTTTCGAAAGTCGCGGAAGATCTTCGAAAAAATCGGTATGCTGATGAAAGACACTCTTGAGGAAGCTGTTGCAGTCAGTGAGCAGCTTGTGAATATCTTGGCTTCAGCTGATATGACGGTCGGAAAATGGGCAGAGTTAGGGTCTTCTCAGGACAACTCTGATGGCACCTTGATTAATGAGCAGCATGCTCATCAACGTTGCTGCATGAACGTTGGGTTTACGTTGGAATTCATCGGAGGACGCCTTCTATGTCAAGGTCGCTCACTCGGAATTGAATGCCAAGATATCAAAAAAATCTATGCTGTCGGAAATTGCTAAGTTATATGATCCTATAAATTAGCTCACACCTGTTATCGTCTGCGCAAAGATCATGCTCCAAAATCTCTGGATGCAAGGGGTGAATTCGGATGATCCGGTTCCTGAAGGGCTGAAAGCAGCTTGGACTGAGTTTAGAGATCAGTTGGTGTAGTTAGAGTCGATTCGAGTACCGAGGTGGTTAGGCTCGTTTTAATCGTCTGATTCGGACTTGAACGGTTTCAGTGACGCTTCCGAGAGAGCATGCACTGCTGCTCTTTACGTTGTTTTGCAGTCTGAAAATGGAAGCTGTTCAAAGCTAATCACTGCAAAATCCATGGTCGCTCCAATTAAAGCTATCAACCTTCCCAAGATGAAACTTTGTGACGCTCATTTATTGGTTCGTCTAGCTTCGTACATTTTACCAAAACTTGATAAACAGCCTGTACAGATTCACTGTTGGTTGGACTCTCCCATTAATCTGAATGGAAACCGTTTATTGGCAATAGAGCAAGAGAGATCTTGTCGGTGCTACATTCGACAACATGGAGACACGTGCGTTGCCCTGACAACCCAGCTGATTTAGCGACTCGAGATACTTCGCTGACTCGTTTGAAAGACTCCGCACTTTGGTGGTACAGCTCGGGATGGTAGCGTATTCCACTCGATTTAGAGGCACGTTAGTCGAGTCTGGTCAGTGTATTTGTAGCACATTTACCTGACGATTGGTCGAAGTGGTTGGGGCATTTTTCTTCAGTCTACAAGATTATCCGTATATTAGCTTATGTCCATCGTTCGTGTTCTAATTTGTCTTCTAAGTCGGATGGAATGGTCTCGTAGTTATCAGCGTCAGAAATAGCCAGGGGTCGTAGGTTATTACTGTTGTTAGTTCAGCGAGAGATGTTTAGTGCTGAGATTAAGGCTATGCAATCTGGTGAATCTATGTAAGCCTCTAGCTCGAATAGGCGTTTATCACCCTCTTTGGACTTTGAAGGTTTGTTGAGAGCGGGAGGTAGTTTGTCGGAGAATGAGAAACATCCTATAATTCTCTTGGCAAAATATCATGTATCGAAATTGTTTATTTATCAGGCCCACTTAACCACTATGCATGGTGAACTTACTTTGGTTAAGTCACCTCGCACGTCAGTTTTGGTTGGTTCAAGGGCGACATGCTATTCGAGATATTATTCACCGGTGTGTGAGACGTGCTCGATTCAATGCGGCTACGCTTGAGTAACAAATGGGGCTTTTGCCTGCTGTTAAAACTAGACCTGCACGACCATTCACCTTCACAGGAGTCATTTTTGCAGGTCCATTCTCCGTTAGAGACTCTAGAGGAAGAGGTCAGAAGTCTTTCAAAGAATATGTCGCAATTTTTATTTGTATGGTTGTTCGAGCTGATCATCTGGAGGTCGTATCCGATCTC
This sequence comes from Gastracanthus pulcherrimus, assembly GCA_949152435.1. Lineage (NCBI taxonomy): Eukaryota > Metazoa > Arthropoda > Insecta > Hymenoptera > Pteromalidae > Gastracanthus > Gastracanthus pulcherrimus. The sequence goes on from OX424574.1 coordinate 88,992,926, forward strand.
ACATCGGCAGCCTTTCTAGCTGTCTTTGGTCGATTTGTATCACGTAGAGGCCTTTGTAAAATCATCTTCAGTGATAATGGTAAAAACTATCAAGGTGCTGAGGTCGTATTGCGTAATTTGTTTGCAGAGACATCTGCCATCAGTCAGGAAGTGGCGGATGCATCTACTCAGGACGGTATGGACTGGTCTTTTATTCCACTCAGAGCATCCAATTTTGGAGGTTTGTGGGAGGCGAGTGTTAAGTCCTTTAAGAGTCATCTTAAACGAATTGTAGGAGAGTCAAAGCTAACCTTCGAAGAATTTTCTACTGTCGCTGCTATGATTGAAGCTTGCTTAATTTCATACTCACTCTATCTACTTAGCTCTAGTGAACTGGATGTTGCTGCCTTGACTCCTGGACATTTTTTTATATAGGACCCTCTCACCCCACCTGCTGTATCTTTTATTGAAACTAATGAAAATTATTCTCCATCCTGTAGATAGCATTTGGTCACACTAGTGAGGAACCACTTCGGGAAGAGATGGCATGGGGAGTTTCTTTCCCAGGCTCAGCAATGCTGCAAATGGCTTCATCTCAATAGAGACTTCAAGGTGGGAGATGTCGTATTATTCAAGGACGAATAATTGCCTACAACAAAGTGGCCCTTGCCGAGGATTGTCCATCTGAATCCGGGCTCTGACAGATTGGCTCGTGTTGCTACAATCAAGTCAGCTTCTTCGCAGTACAAGCGACCCATCAACAAGTTGGTCCTGTTACCAGCCAATCAGGAGGCCGTGGCTCACCTCTCTCGGGTGCGTCTTGTCATCGCGGGCGGTCGTGATCCGTCAATGGCCGGCCTACCCACTGATTTTTCAGGAAGAAAGAAGTGCAAAGAGTGAAGTTTTCAAGAATTTATAAATTTTGCTTCTGTCAAATTTGCAAACGGAATTTAGTATAGCATTTTTATTATATTAAGGATTATATTTCGAAATTTTTATTTGAATTATATAGATACATTTTATTCTATTAATTATTATCAATTGAGCATTCTGAAAATTTGTAAAAGATTGAGATCTTTTAAGACGGCTTTCAATAGTCGCTTAGTGTGATATATTGCTGTCGAAACTTATCGTTGTATTCAGGTTTTGCACTCTAGCTTTTTTTCTTATCTTATTGTATTACGGTAAAATTTGTCAATCAGTTCGTGGCGGGTGGTATGTTCAGGCCGGACTAGTTATAACGCGCGTATTTATTTTGGTTCTCCGCGGTTACCACTCTCTAAATTTTCGCGATGTATTTTTACGCGATTCGGTATTTTTCTCTAGTTGTAATGAATGACATTTTTTTCGACGAGTATTCGACTCCTTTTGACATATATTGCAAAAAGAGTGGAGCACTTTTTCGTTAAAATTTTTTTATAATTTTTTTTTGGAGATCGAATTGATTATTTGAAAAAGTCTTTTTAATATTTTTCACATATATATATTGAAATTGGTAGTCCCTATATATATATATATATATATATATATATATATATATATATATATATATATATATATATATATATATATATATATATATATATATGTACGAAATTGGGAGTCCCTAGCTGGTATCTGATCAGAATTTTTCGCAATTCGGTTTTAAGCACAAAATTCTGATCAGATACCAGCTAGGGTATAGATATATAATTTCATTTGTTTAAAGTTTGGTTTTTATATCCTTTTGTCTCCATTAGAATCTAATTGAAAACTATTTGAATTTCGCAATTCGGTTTTAAGCACAAAATTCTGATCAGATACCAGCTAGGGACTCCCAATTTCGTACGTAATAGAGAAATCCAGACGGAATCGGATTGATACTTACGGCGCTATAAAATTTAGCTGGAAAATAAATATTCAGAATTAATGTCTTTCACACTAAATAAATATGAATAATACGTTTTTATAACGAATGGCATACTATATTTCGAATAACACTTTGGTTTTTAAGTTTGAAAACATATATTTACTTTAAAAGCACCTAATAAATGAAGCGTGCATATGTAGCTAATGTGGGGCACACGAAATTATTTATATTTTCAGACAAATTTTCAATAAATTAATCTTACAAGTCTTAAAATCTGCTATTTATATTATGTTATTCACTAAAATCTTATAAACCCTTCAGAAATTCGATTTCAATTAAATATGATTATATATAACCTATTTATCAGCTGTTATATGAAATTCTTCCAAAGTTATTTAAAATACAGGTCAAAACAATAAACAACTTATAAATTTTCTATTATCCTAATATTATTTTCAATAGTAATGAAAAAATAAGTTGCCAGAAACAATTTTTAAGCATAATTACAATAGCTCGCTATTCAACCCGTTACGGCGGGTAATGTGACTAGTGTTGTTCGGTCGTCAGAACTCCCGTCAAAATATGGTCAATTGACCGTCCAGGGACCACTGATAACTTTGTGACCTTTTTGTGACGACACCAAGCGTTTGTACCGAGTAGCTCTGGGTGATATATATATACTTGTACATATAAGGCACAACTAGACGTATGTAGATACAAGCTTGTTGCTTAATCAAGCGAGAATGTAGATAGAAAACATCATAACTAAAAGTATTACAGTTTTAAAGTACCAACAAAATTATTTATTGTTGTGTGATAAAATAATTATATGATAACATTATAACACATTATTTTAACCCGTTGATTGTCAAATTTTTTCTAGTCAAAGAAAGTCGTTTGTTTTTGTGTAAATGTCTTTTTTATATAAAAAATTGATAAAAAATGCTATTTTGAGCGTTGCAAAAATTTAGCATATTTTCTTTTGTTTGAGTCACAAGAAATCGGTTGTTATATTATTTCTGGTCAAAAAATATTTCCTATATTTATAAAATGGTTCTCAATATTTAAAAAATTTTTCTTTTTATAATAAAAAAGTTAATGCAATATTTATTGAAAAAAAGGTTGAACAATATATTGTCGTTTGGGATATAATGACTTAATATCTAGAGAAATAGAACCATTGTGCGGGTGCTAAGCTTCATTTTTAGGTACCAGAAAACACCTCCCAAAGTTTCATCAAAATCCGTTACCTGGACGTGTGACACTTTCCTTGTAAGACATAGTGAGACTAGTTGACTTCAAATATTATTATTTTGTATTTAATTAAAAAAACGTTTCGATGCTCTTTATACAAATGGTTGTTGAATGTAAGATTTTTTTGTAATAAAAACGTTTTTAAACCGAATGAAATTTTTTATTAAACATAATAAATATTGATGTTTTAAATAAAAATTAAAAAAAATGACGGTCATTGACGGTCAATTGACCGTCATTTTCTTTGTCAATTGACCATTTGTAAAAAAGACGGTCATTCCACAACACTAAATGTGACGCACATTTTTTTGTTATATATTGAAAAATCTATTTAAATCTTCGTCTTAGATTTAATAAATTTATATAAAACTGATTCCGTAAAAAAAAGATATGTTTAACTAAAATTTTGTACCTTTTTATATTTGATTCTAGCAATTATTTAGTAGATATAAGATAATGAACCTTAAATGCACCATATGAAACGCATCTCCCCTACGTATGAAGTATTTCTCGAAATATTCCCAGTTATCCTCATAAATGATTCAGGAATATTATTCGTATAGTTCAAAGAAAATCGCAGAACATCTGGAAATATTGCAAAAAGGTTTCAGCAATATTTCATGAAGTATTTTTATGAAATTACTTCGAAAGATGCTACCTAAATATTTCTTGGAATATTGCAGAAGTATTACAGTGATATATTAATATAATGTTTCAGAAACGTATCTAGCAGTCTGAGAAATATTTCTGAATATATTACCAAAATATTTCACGAAATAAGTAGATAGGCTATAGGCATACTGGCTCACGCGGGTTCTGTATCACCCCCCTGCCCTCTCAAAGTGATCCAGAACCCGTTCAGATTCTAAATCACCCAGAATGATCCAGAATCCGAAATCGAGAGAGTGGGAGAGCTTCCCTTTCTCTCACGTGAACCAGAATGCCTATAGTGTTTTCTACTTTTTTTCTTTATTTTCTTTGCAAATGTTTACAGGAGTGATAGAATAATTTTATGAGTTTGACGGTGTGAAGTGCGCAGGCAGTCTTGTACTTTTAAAACATAATCATCTCTCATTAGCTTGAAACCAATCATGTCTACTGCATACTCCATCTTGGAATGAGTGTTGAAACGAAAGTGTGTTAGATAATATGCTGTTTAGACAAGCTTCTTGATATTCTCACTAATGGGATTGTACTGAACGATGCGATCGTGTAAGATCATGCAATAAGCTGAAGTGTTAGCTGAAAAGTCTTTTTTAGACTCAAACTCTAGACGTACATCGACGGGAGCGCTCTTTATAGATTCGTTTTGCCATGAACAGTCAATAACTATGAGTGGTTCAAGCTTGATAAATTCAGACTTTGTCAGCAGTGGCTGTGGATCTCTTCCATAGTAGGTGATTTGAAAATTGGCATACATATCATAGAGAACAGCGAACTGATTCTTAGATATGTCGAGATTCATATTGTTATATGGATAATATTGAGAATTCAAGAAAAGTCTCACATTACTAATCTCACAATGGTCAAATCGACTGGCATTTTCAGTTTTCAAATTTTTTTTCTTGGTTTGTAGTCCGAGAATGACAAAACGAGGTTTTTCTAACTGATTTGAAGTTTTCACTGTCCAGACATGTTTATTCGTGCTCGGAAGTAGAGGATATTCAAATAACTCCCAAGATCGATAGCACATAGAGATAGGATTATCTTTGCCAATGAAATTCAGCAGCTGGATCTTTTGTTTATCAGATGCAATAACATATGGCATTAACCACTCTATCTTCGTTATTTTTACCTGGTAGTCTTCATATGTAGTTACACTATTTGCTACAGTACCTTCTTGAATTATTGCATTCAAGTCATTTCTTGATCTTGTGAGAATGAGTTCATGCTTCACATTAACTATAATTTTTTTATAGTCTTCTGGAAAGCCCAAGATCATACTCAGAGGAATGGAAACGTCAAAGTTGCCGTGTGCATCTACCAAAGTTTTGCTTTCTTCTCTAACGTTAAGCCAGCCTGCATTTTCTAACATGAGAGTCTGATTCGGATTGAATGATGTCCATCCTTTCATGAGACTGCTTAAACCAACATTTTTACTTTTATCTATCTCCACAGCATTAATTTCGTAACGAATTTCATCAAACAAATGGCAAATGCCATTGTTCACGAATTTAGTTTTGTTTAGTGCTGTTCCATCTGGTTTTTGCAGTTTTCCACATACATGGATAGAACTGCGCGATGGT